>JAJKLA010000027.1:0-500500 GCA_022432515.1 Hypoxylon sp. NC0597
CACAGTAGTGCTGCCGGATGTTGCCGTCGGGAAATAATACGTGAGCCAAGTAATTCCAGTCGCGCAGAGAACCTCCGATGGATATGAAGTCGGGATTGTTGTGACCTGCCCAGAAATAGGAGTGTAACTGCCAGTATACTCCGTTACCGGTAGACGGGGTTATATCGTTAGTACACACCGTAGAGGGCCATGTCACCGTAGCGACAATCGACTCTGCTCCTCTCCACGAGGTAGTGGTCGGGACAGTCACAGTACTTGTAGTGAAAAACCAGATGGTTTGTGTAGATACAGTCGTCGTCGTGACTGGATCAGCTGTTATCGTCGACGTTGCAGGGACTGTCACCTCCTCTTCCGTGATAGCCGTCGAGATGGTGCTGGTTGTCGTAATGGTAGGAAGCGACGTGGGAAAGTACACCACTACCTGATGCTGTCGAACATCACCTTCAGTCTTGAAGGAGATACTCCAGCTTGTGGTAGCTCTCACAAGAGCCCCGGAAGCAACGATGCCAGCAAAGATTCGAAGCAACATGTTGGAACGTACAAGTTACCTTACTGAATCTACGAGGAGCGGGGTCAAGACGTGAGCTCACCATATGTATGAGACCACGGGGGTCGGAATCCTCCTTATATGTGCTACCGCATCTTACTCACCTACTTAGGTAGCCATACTCTAGTCTTACTACTTGCGCAAGGTAACGAGGCCATAAGCGAGCGGACGTTGACTCCGCTGATTTCCTGATCAATCAGCAATGTCATGTTAATGAGTAAGAGAACTAGTTGAGTTTGTCAGCTAAAGCGAGAGAGAAGGCGGTTTGCTATTTGAGGAATAGGCAGGTCCAGAACTCGTTGCTCACGGAGACTAGTTCGGCTTACATGTCCGTACCAGATCTCGCAGCTTACATGAAATATTAATTGGTCAGAAAGAGGCAGGAGAAATACGACCGGACACCAATTCTGGTATGGCGCACCAAAGTAATGCCGAGTCTTACTGGTAAGTTGATTTCTCCAAGGATATAGATCCTGCAACCTTACGATGCCTCGCCATTCAATTCCGGATCCCCACAAACCTTAATACAACCATGACCAAAATCCAATGTCACATCAAGTCTGCCTCGACCATTGTCATATAACAAATGTCGTCTCCTCTTTTCTTAGTCGACACTGTTCAATAAGATCTTGTCCAGGTAATTAATTTGGCATATCCAAACTATTTCCGACCTTTCGAGTAGACAAATTAGTACTTCCCTATAACTACTATACTCATTTTCTTTAGTAGCAATATATAAGATAAATATTTAAAATACACTATATTATCTTAACAATTTAAAATTAAAGTTTAAAAATTATTACTTTATTATAAATTTAAAATAATGTTAATTATTTACTTTTACATTTAATAATTACTTATTTATTATTTTATATATAATACTTTTTTTTTATTTTTATAATAATATATTTTAAAACCTTTTAATATTTAATATTTACTTTATTTATTTCTTTTTATTAAATTATTAAAAATCTCCTTTATTATTTAAAGTTTATTTATTTTTATTAATATTATTAAAAATCTTTTTACCATTTTAAAGTTACTTTACTTATTCTTTTCCTTTTATACCATTAAAAAACCCTTTTATAAATTTAAAATTTACTTATTTACCTTCTTTTCATTAATACCATTAAAAAACCTATTTATTATTAAAAATTAATTAATTTTAATTAATAATTTTATAATTTAAAATTTAAAGTTTATACCTTTTATTCTTTTAAAAGGATTTTATTAATTATAATATAAATCTTAAAATATATATCTTTAAACTTAATATCTTTATATTAAAAAGATAAAACCTTTTAAATCTTCTTATTAAAATTATAACTATATTTTAATCATTAATTATTAAATATTACTATTATATATATTATTAAATATCTTATTAATATATATTAAATTTATTTAATAATTTAAATATATTAAATTAAATTTAACCATATTATATTAAGATATTTAATAAAATATATAAATAGTAATATTAATAAATTAATGATTAAAAATATAGTTATAATTTTAATAAGAAAAGATTTAATAAAAGGTTTTATCTTTTAATATAAAGATATTAAGTTTAAAGATATATATTTTAAGATTATATATATATAAGTTAATAAAAATCCTTTTAAAAGAATAAAAGGTATAAACTTTAAAATTTTAAATTATAAAATTATTAATTAAAATTAAATTAATTTTTAAATAATAAATAGGTTTTTTAATGGTATTAATGAAAAGAAGGTAAATAAGGTAAATTTTAAATTTATAAAAGGGTTTTTTAATGGTATAAAAGGAAAAAGAATAAGTAAAGTAACTTTAAAATGGTAAAAAAGATTTTTTAATAATATTAATAAAAAATAAATAAACTTTAAAATAATAAAGGAGATTTTTTAATAATATTAATAAAAAGGAAATAAATAAAGTAAATATTAAAATATTAAAAAAGGTTTTAAAATAATATTATTATAAAAATAAAAAAAAAGTATTAATATATAAATATAATAAATAAGTAATTATTAAAATGTAAAAGTAAATAATTAAACATTATTTTAAAATTTATAATAAAGTAATAATTTTTAAACTTTAATTTAAATTGTTAAGATAATATAGTGTATTTTAAATATTTATCTTATATATTGCTACTAAAGAAAAATGAGTATAGTAGTATAGGGAAGTACTAATTTGTCTACTCGAAAGGTCGGAAATAGTTGGATATGCCAAATTAATTACCTGGACAAGATCTTATTGAACAGTGTCGACTAAGAAAAGAGGAGACGACATTTGTTATATGACAATGGTCGAGGCAGACTTGATGTGACATTGGATTTTGGTCATGGTTGTATTAAGGTTTGTGGGGATCCGGAATTGAATGGCGAGGCATCGTAAGGTTGCAGGATCTATATCCTTGGAGAAATCAACTTACCAGTAAGACTCGGCATTACTTTGGTGCGCCATACCAGAATTGGTGTCCGGTCGTATTTCTCCTGCCTCTTTCTGACCAATTAATATTTCATGTAAGCTGCGAGATCTGGTACGGACATGTAAGCCGAACTAGTCTCCGTGAGCAACGAGTTCTGGACCTGCCTATTCCTCAAAATAGCAAACCGCCTTCTCTCTCGCTTTAGCTGACAAACTCAACTAGTTCTCTTACTCATTAACATGACATTGCTGATTGATCAGGAAATCAGCGGAGTCAACGTCCGCTCGCTTATGGCCTCGTTACCTTGCGCAAGTAGTAAGACTAGAGTATGGCTACCTAAGTAGGTGAGTAAGAATGCGGTAGCACATATAAGGAGGATTCCGACCCCCGTGGTCTCATACATATGGTGAGCTCACGTCTTGACCCCGCTCCTCGTAGATTCAGTAAGGTAACTTGTACGTTCCAACATGTTGCTTCGAATCTTTGCTGGCATCGTTGCTTCCGGGGCTCTTGTGAGAGCTACCACAAGCTGGAGTATCTCCTTCAAGACTGAAGGTGGATGTTCGACAGCATCAGGTAGTGGTGGTACTTTCCCAACGTCGCTTCCTACCATTACGACAACCAGCACCATCTCGACGGCTATCACGGAAGAGGAGGTGACAGTCCCTGCAACGTCGACGATAACAGCTGATCCAGTCACGACGACGACTGTATCTACACAAACCATCTGGTTTTTCACTACAAGTACTGTGACTGTCCCGACCACTACCTCGTGGAGAGGAGCAGAGTCGATTGTCGCTACGGTGACATGGCCCTCTACGGTGTGTACTAACGATATAACCCCGTCTACCGTAACGGAGTATACTGGCAGTTACACTCCTATTTCTGGGCAGGTCACAACAATCCCGACTTCATATCCATCGGAGGTTCTCTGCGCGACTGGAATTACTTGGCTCACGTATTATTTCCCGACGGCAACATCCGGCAGCACTACTGTGACTTCAACACCGACGAGCACAGTATATACTTCTACCATAACTAAGACCATAACAAACTCATACGCTGAAACGACTTTCGCGACGACTGTCTCAAGCGTCACCACCAGCTACCGCCTTGCTAGTAGCATTGTTACCACTAGCACCGCATGCGAGGCGACTACTACTACAACACTCGCTGCCAAATGTGCGCCTACGAGCGTGGTTGCAGGTGTCGGCGATCACGGCCTCGTTTCCGGGAGGTATGCGGCGAACAATACAGTGATATACCTTCGGGACGAGAAGTACATTGACCCTAGCCTTTGCTGCCAACTATGTCAGGACAACGAAGGCTGCGCCGGCATGATGGCGGGAATTGGGGGATACTGTGGGCTCCTCTATGTGGCCAACCCGAACGGGCTTCCTGGTCCTGTGTGTGACTTCGTATTCACATACCAGACCCAATCGAATGTATTTCCATTGCAGGGCCTGTGGGTGCAGTCAGGATGCGGAGAAATTGACTACACTGGGAGTGATGGAGTATAAAAGCCTGCGAGCGCGTACGTCTAATGTGTCTACGTAGAAAAGTCTGAGTTTAAGTAGGTGTCAATTGAAATCGAAATTCTTTCACATTTCCTAGACGGGTTATACCTAACCTAGATAGTTGTACTCGTCACATTTAATGCGGTTCGTGACTGTCGAGGCACTCGCCTGTCCTAGGGATATCGTAATGAGTAACACGTAAGTGTACCAGATACTCGTTGCGTAAAGGAAGTCCAAATCCCATCCCGTGGTAACTTGATGCGTCGTGAAAACCCTGCAAAACGGTCTGAGTGTTATGGGTCATGTTTTCTGTAGGCCATTCTAGAGCAGCCCGTCGTGTTGTCTAAAGTATATCATGGATCCAGGAGAATAACGCTTGTTGTCGGCCAATTCCTCGTCGTGCTTTCGTTTTCAATGATGACGCCATCAGAATCCCTAAAACAGGAAGCCATTAACTCCTTCACTGTTGTAAGTTGGTCTAGACCCTATATTCGGTCAAATTGCTCCGGTTTTTGAAATGATAGGACACAGGAAAGTTCTAATCCCGCAATGCAAACTCTTCATAAGAGCGAAAAAAGATACAGGAGTCGCGCTAACGCTCTTGTATGCCCGATAAGCTTACTGTCAACCATGATGGATCGCACGAGCTTATTGTCTCTTATATCAGCCGGCTTGCCTTTTTATGCATCTTCCATAGGGAGATTCAACCATACGGGACCATGCTATACGATCAGGCTCATACAACATCCTGATGGATAATGAGCTGAATTCGAATTTTCTCGAACCGCTATGGTGCGTTGCTGGTGGCGACGTCAAAGAGACCTGGGTGTCAAGCCACTGTCACTGCAAAGGTATCTAGCACTTAGAAAATATGCTGTAGCCCCGAAAGGAGTTGCGCATTCTCGAGTACGATTAAGATCTCGTAATAAAGACTCATTCCTCATACCGAATTCCGAGAAAGGTAACTGAAGTGTCCATGAGAACAGACAAGCTTCGCTTGGATAAAAGCAAGGTAGTGATCCACCCACGAGATCAACTCCGAAGAAGTAGGTTACCAGGGCCGTTTATTATCGATACCGCTCCCAACCCCTAACACCGACAGCAGATAACGGAGGGTGGCCTGATTGCCGCATGGGAAACGAAGAGGGTAAGTCATATTACTAGATAGCAGGATGCGATAGTAGTTAATCGGTCTTGGAGGCGACATGCTGTGACGTGTGAACTCGGCCGAGAGTAGCGCGGTATATGGTTACGGTAGTAGTCGATGGTAGAGGAAAACAGAGCATTCCAGGTACGAGACTATGGAAATCGCAGTTGCTACATATATCCTTACCCACGCGAGGTTGGATTTCTTAGAAGACTTGAAAGGATAACGTAAATGAGTTATTAGGTTATGTTAAAGACTCACCAATGTTCCGCGTCTCTGCGGAACCTCTGTCCAACATTTGACCCCTACCGAGTCGCACCATAGCGTTAAGCAGTGAAGCGATTGCAACAGAACACAAGAATTGGCGACTTGTTCAATCAATCCTAAAGATGCCTAGGTTGAGGGAAATGAGAATCTAAGCCTTTTCGCAGGAATAGAAGCCGACTCGCCGTATGGGTCCATTGACGTCAATGAGCGGGCGCGTTGGCTTGTTCGAATGAAGTTCCTGCTGAATCTTTTCCCCAACTAGTATTATCCCTCGTCGAGACCTATTCCAGTGAGGCTGAGACTTTGGGTTTGTCGCACCGAGAGTTGGGGTCGGTGGAAAGAGTATTCTCGTCATCTGGAACTGAGAGCGCACACAGTTGGCGAGTCGGAGGAGACTGCTTCAATCACCATCCCGTACGCGCTTCGTCCCGATCTAGATATGAACCGGCCGATTGGATTCAGGCTCAAAACTATCAAATGAATACAGCTAGCTTGAGATGCTATCCTAATTCAAGAGGATATGTAATTTGGACGGAGGTCCTGCTGGATTCGATGGAAGATATAAGTAGTATCGTCACGAAAGGAAGAGCGAGACAGTAGACGCTGGGGTCATATTCAAAATCATTTGGATACCAGATTTAGTATTTCGGTACTGGGATTGCCGATATTTTACCACGCGCTTATAAACGGAATTAACCTCAGTGATATCGGTCTCGTTAGTATCAGTGGTGGTTGTGAATATGAGATCGAGTTGGATCCTGCATTTTCTCCTCGGATTGAAGTTTAATCTAAGAATCGTAAGCGGGGAGAAGGGTGATAGACAAAAGAGATAACCAGAAAACAGGCTTATATTTACGTTCAGAGTTATAAATAATATAGCAATCTTTTGACGAAAACGCAACGATGCGATGACCATATCCATCGGCTGGCGCTGCAGGGGTAGATCTCCAACGCTTCGCATGGAAACTTCTCTTTAACGAGACTACGACGATGCGAACACTACAACATAAATGAGGCAATATCGTATTGATTGTAGTATGTTTTCCTACTATTATTGCTTCTAGTTCTAGTGCTGTAGGGTGCATGGCCCGACGTTGGTGTTCGTGAAACGCGACCGCGTAGATCGAGCCGCTTCCTAGACGTGGATACAGATGCAGACGCTGTCACTCGAATAGATCAGTGAGTTGCTGGATCTACGCGAGTTCCATCATATCTAAAATCCTCAGCATCAGCGATATGCCCAAGGCCCTGGCTATTCCCAATGGCTCAATGATATTTAACGCGGCGTTTCTTTGACGGACTCGAACTTCGCAGCGGAGAAGGCATTCGATAGGGAGCTCGTTTCGGCGACGCGTGTTGGCTGGGAACACCGTCACGGTCGATATCGACTATTGATTGGACCTACTTTTCGATGAGTTCGGTTCTATCATCTCGCATGACTAAGTGTGGTGAATATCTTTGCCAGTGCTACCCACTGAATTTTCGACTCGTCGCTATCTTCTCGGCAACTCCATGCACGTTTATTCAGGTACTAATGTTGACTTCAATCTTTTGTTTGCATCGGGGCAACCCTAGAGCGCTTCTACAACAGATTTAGATGATAGCGCACCCCCGCAGTTGTGGCTGGAAGCTTCAGGGTCGTGGCGGTGCCCGGGGTGCTGCAGGTGGGGGGTCATAGTAAACAATCTCATATTCTATTAGGCGAAAGGTTAGTAGGGCAACCGTCCAACAGTTCAACCATGCATCGTGACCGTTGCAAACTTCCCATTTACTAGGTACCTATACTTAGAAGAACACTTCTACTCGTGGCCTTTATCGCTACGGTATCCTTGAGAAGACAACCAATTAAATTCCGAAATTTTATTGAATATAACGCGCGTTGCAATGAACAAGGAGGCTCAAGATTTGGAATTCAAATCATATCGGCGATCCACCCAAGATCGGAACGCAGAGTCCGGCTTGGGAGGCATTGCCATCATATTAGATTCGTGATTGCCGGCTCCGGCAGATCTATGGTATTACTTCGCAAGGCTGCTACGGCTTCCACGTGTGGATTGTCCGTATTTGATTTCGGCCCTACTCCTTTACACCCGAACTCTTCCCTCGTGGCGCTTCGAGTCTGCTAGGCCTAATTGTTGATGTTGTCGCCAATGATCCTGGACAGAAATGCTGTGGCGATGACGTATTAAGATCAATCGATTGGTTTCTCATGCTAGGTCAATTTAGATCGATTCAGTTCTAGCCTCTTACCTTGGGTCATAATACCGAATCCGAGAATATCTTGAGGTTGTCTTCAAGGTTTCATTCGATACAGAGCCAATATAGTACCTGTTCAACTAATATGATAAATGCGGGGACCGTGCTCCCGAATTGGACCTTTGTCAGTCGCCTAAATTGACCAAGGCGGAAAAATACCAACTCTCTAATAGGAAATGACGATCATATAATCTATTGGATGCCTGTCCTGGATGAGCGGCCGTCGGCACATGTTGAGGGCAGCGAAGAACAGGGTTGTGATAGGAGTACATATGTATGACTGAGTCGAATCGACTCCCCCTTCGTGGACAACTCTCTCGTCGCAGGATCAAATCACTAACTCCTATCTCCATCCGCGAAGATGAAGTGGCTATCTCTGTCTTTGGCGCTCGCCGTGCCGTCCCAGGCCGCGCTGCGATTTGGATGTTCGACTCTCACCATCCAGCGTCTCGACCCCCTCGTCGAGCCTGGCAAGGTCCCTTCAGCTCATCTTCACCAGATTGTCGGTGGTAATGCCTTCAATGCGTCCATGGACCCTGCGGATGGAGACCTCGGTGACAAAGGTACCTGCACGACGTGCACCTTCTCCGAAGACTTCTCCAACTATTGGACTGCCGTTATGTTCTTCAAGCACCCGAACGGAACGTATAAGCGTGTGCCTATCATGCAGAATACCGCTCTCCCCAATGGTATTAACGGTGGAATGACCATTTACTACACCCAGCAGGACTTCTCGTCGAATGGAAATCAGAAAATCACTGCCTTCAAGCCCGTAAGTCCACGTTTATAATGTTATACGTGCAAGTATAACGTATTGACAATTCAAGGGATTCCGCATGACTGTTGGCACCCCGACGGCCACCTCCAAATACGGACCCGGTCTTAAATTCGTCTGCTTGCAAAACAAAGGAACCCGATTCCCTGAGCTCGACGACTTCCCGACAAAACCATGCCCAGGTGGCATTATGACCGTGCATCACTTCCCTGCGTTAGTGGCCGTCGACACGATCACATTTATATTCGCTAACCATTCTTCCTAGATGCTGGGACGGGAAGAACCTTGATAGCCCTGACCACCAGTCTCACATGTACAACACGGTAAAGGATGCATTCCAGAACTCCGGTCCTTGCCCGGCCTCGCATCCGTACGTATTATATTAATAATCCAAATCGTCACGATACGGTAGCTAACAGTGACAGCGTTCGCGTCCCCCAAGTTGCATACGAGACCCTATGGGATACGACTCAATTCAACAGCATGTGGCCTACGGACGGCTCGCAACCGTTTACATTAAGCTACGGCGACAACAAAGGCTACGGTACCCACGCCGACTACGTCTTCGGCTGGAAGGGCGACTCACTCCAGCGTGCCATGGACTCTTCCTGCATGTTCCAAGCCTGTGAGAACGGAAACCCTCTCAAGTCGCAGGGAGTGACCCAAATGAATGCGTGCACCGTCCAGAAGACCGTCGACGAGGATATCGATGGATGTAAGCAGTTTCATCTCTCTTGAAAGCCCCTGTGCTAACCTCACGCCTTCCAGGGCTCACTTCCCTCCCCGGTATGTAGACTAGATTATTTGATATATCAGGGAGGAGTTCAACGGAAAGACGGCCACTCGGATATTTTGTGTAAAAGATTCCTTGTCCCAGGTTACCAGTGCTCTCATCCTTCTTTAACCTAAGATTGGAACATACCACCGCTGGTAGGAGGGCGCTCTATTTCAAGGGAGTATTGAAGAGTATGGTATAATAGAGTGAAGATCGGTAGTCATGTACCTTCATTAGAACTCCCATTCAAGCCTTAAATTGAAACACATTCAAAAGAGTTAGTTCTCGACAAGTGCCTATTTCCATAAGTTGAAGCATGCCAAGAGCTGCGGAGGTGCTACGCATGTAATAAAAGGGGTAAACGTTGGACGTCGTTGCTATAAGAAAGTCTCAACAGCGAGTTACTTTTCAACACTACTTTGTACCTCAGTTAACTCTAAATATATCACAACTATGTCGCTAGGCTGGACTGTATAGGTCCTGCAAATAGGGGTCGATGGTTTAGGATGAATAAAACCTTCACAAAGCTTTGTGGTTTTCAGGAGAACTGTCTCTTGCCGGTAACGTCGTCCTTTTACATAGAACCCGGCTAGATCAGTCCTATGGAAACTAGCCTTTGCAGCAGATCTTATAAGCGAGAGAGGCTGGGGTGGCGTCAAACCTTAGCTTTTAGGCCATACACTTTATTCGACACAATTTGCACGAAACGGCGTCGAACTTGTGACCAGCTAAGGGGCCATGCAGCGTCGGACAGCAAGGGAGAAGGAATAGAGCTGTCGTAAATCCGACCCTGCGGGGGTGCTCACAATCTAGTGTTAGTTTATCTCGTATTACAACTTCAATTCACACTTCTTTCTACCATTAATTACTGAGAACCGCGCCGGAGCTGCGCCGGAATACATGGGCAGCTGTTAATGCAATAATGATATAATATGCGATGGCTCTATCACCGTTTCCACCGGAGTCACACGCGATGGGATTCAGGTTACAACGAGAGGGTATGGAGATGGATCAAGTCAGTTATCCGACAGAGTGTAGGAAGTTTAATTCATATTTCATTCCAAAATTAAGTAGAAGCTAAGGCTAAGAATATACAGGCAGTCCTAGATGATTTAGCATCGCTGCTTGATCACTGGCAACTCAGGCGACTTGGAAACTGCTTTTCGTCCATCCATAGTTTCTGTACAATCGACTTGCCAGGAATAACAGTCGATGGCCCTCGATGTGAGATTGATGCGGTCGGTGCAATTTGATAGACTTTTGCAAGCCGAAGTTGGCAGGCGGTGCAAAGGTATAGACCGAACCGTATTCGGGTATAATTGAGAAGCCCAAGTCAGCCATTGCTGCTTCAAACGCCGTCCAAGGGATTGAACCTCTTGCCTCCGACTTGGAGAACAATGTATAGAACGTTTCGGCGGTGGCTGATTTTACTATCAAGGGTTGCATGGATTCCGTGGTCTCAACATCTTCGACAGAACGCTGAGCCGATGGGGTGATTTCATAGATGGACGAGTGTGCTGGTCGAGTTTTCTCCTTTTGTCTTCTCTCTTGGACACGCACCTCTCGGGGCTGTGTGGTGGTTCCCGATAGTGAGGATACGAAACCAGCCGCGGCTTGATGGGAAGCTTTGTCTTCGATTACTTTCTCTTCGAGACGCGATATGCAATCCTTAATCATGTCTTCATATAAAAATCCCACTTTAGTGCCCATATTCTCAAGAATGCATTGGTCAAGAGCCTTCAGGGCGTTCTCGGCCATACCTGGTTCTAGGAGATTGTCAATAGGAGTTGCAAAATCAGTAAGATCAATTTCTGTCTTAATTTGATCCAGCTCAGCACCAAGCTCTACGGCTCTCGTGACAAAATTCTGACCCTTCTTCCGACTAAATGCAGGAAGTTTTACAATGAGAGAAAGGGACTGGATGAGGCTGACTATAATAGCCAAGTCGCATAGAGAGTCGGCCTCCCGCCCCTGCAACGCCTTCCGCTCTGACGGATGAGACCTATGCAGATCATCGAGCTTCTGAATCCAGTGCACAGCTTTGGAAGCACTTGTCTCGGGTTGGCAGAGTCGGAGTAGATAATGAAGCTGTGGATTCTCACGGGTTAGAAGTTCCGGGTTTCCCTTCATAACAAGTCGATTATCAGGCGTGTTCGAAATGCGTCTGAACCATCTTGAGCCGGTCCCAGTAGAAACATGTTTCCGCAATGCCGACTGGGCTCGAATATATTCCAGGTGACAAATGTTAGAAATCTCTTGGAGCAAGGTCGCTCGATGAGACTTTTGAGTGGCTCCTCTCAGGAGCTCCAGAAGGCGCGAGATATAATTCCATATCGCGGCAGCGTTGACTGCACTGTGAATCGCCTCCAGGAAGGCAGAGCTAATATATCTATCTGTGTGAGCGGGCAAAGTCCGGCCTCGTTCGTCAGCGACAAGCTCGGGTCTACTGAAGAACCAAACATTGACGTTGTAGGTAAGAACGACTGGCTCAGTACAGATTAGGCGAAGATACTCGTCGAGGAATGACTTTCGATCGGATGCACTCAATATTAGGACTGGTAACTCAACCTTGACAGACTTAGTCTGAGCGATAGTAAGATTGGAGAGCGCGGCAGACATGGATCGCGTCGATTTTTGAGGTCTCTTTTGTTGAACCCGGCTGGTTGACCCTATGTCTAGTACGTCCTCGATCATGATGTTGAGAAGCTGGCACATATAAAGCTGCCTCATAAGTATCAATTCTCCAATTGGTTGTGGGACGCAAAGCTCAGCTCTAATAGCAGGTGCCAAAGCCGCAAGGACTATGTCATCATCTTTTAGGATCTTATACGAATGACCATATGTATGACTCTGTAAGAATAATGTGTAGCAATCCATGGATGAGTTGACATAATGAAGGTTGTGGGTGCGCATCATCTCGGTAATGTACTCATGGTCTCCTGCTCGGCCGTTGATGCCATTAATGTACTGTTCCGCAAGGGATGTCGTGGCTCGATGTTTAAGTAGATCCAGAAAGAAATCAGAGGATGGAGCCGAAATATCGCGTAAATTCCACTCAGGAATGAATTTACAGACGTTTCCGAGAGACGAATCCAACGCATGTTTCAGGACGACACCTTCGGCTGCACCAGCCCTCATAGCACACGATCGTTGATCCTGGCTTAATGTACGCCATATCTGCTGAACTTTGGATCCATGGAGTTTGTATTTCCGGCACAGATCTCCATGGAGCTCCTTGAGCACGCTGTCGATTGGGGGTTCCGCCATCTTTGCCTACAGAGATACGAGAGCGCATCGGATCCTTCAATAGTAAAAGGTGAAGTAGCGGACTAACTTAAAGATGCCCGGCTGTCACACGCCGAATTGGTTTTAAGGTAACAACGTTGAATCAGGATCCCTAGTATATTCAGCTATAGACTTAAGTTGACTGCTGCTGAGCCCTATCCACAGCAGGTCTGGTCCCTATTTATACTAATCTATCCACTAGGAGCTCCTAGGAGCCCTGGGGTTCCAGGGGCTCCCAGCGCCCTAGGAGCCCTGAGGCTCCAGGGGTTCCCTCATAAGTCACGTGACCATGCCACGTGACCTGATCCCTAAAATACATTAGTCTGATTCTGTTTATAGTGGAGAAGACGGGTAATCATTCTCAATTTGTAACACCGGCGAAACGCATGAGCTGCCTAGAAGGAGGTATTATGTACCTAACTTTAGTGGAAATGCACTTTCCCGAGGACTACGTGTACCTGGCGTACGGCAGCCGCTATCAGGTCGAGCAGGTAGGAACTCACGGTTCCGTTGTACCTATGGTGTGCAAAATTGCCTGGTACTTGAAATGAGAGGTTACCGTCTGCCCTAGTAAGGCCCAAAAGTAGGTAGAAAGGCCTATGTGAGAATCAATAGGGTTCGCTAAAGATCTTGGGTTCAATTGAAAAGCTTCCAAGGTACCTACCTAATGCTCCTTCTAACGTTAGAACTCGGGAAATAGGTGGTTCCAATGGCTTAATTACATCTTGATAGGTAGCTTTCAATAGATTTCCAAGGCGATAGTACTAAGCTACCTAAGACCCGAGATCAAACATATCACGCTACATGCGGGATCATTGATGTAGCTAGTTGTTAAAAGTCGACGTCCTGCTACCTAACTCGAGCATTTTGCTGAAGGATATCGACCAGTTTACAATGACGCTACGTTCCACGGTTCCCAGTGGTGTAGTTAACATTGGGAAGCTGTAGAGTGGGGCAAGGTGCTCGTTTTTAGGCATCCAAAACAGCTAATCCAGGCAGTTCAGACGCTAGCCACACATTCATGTTCTAATCTAGCTGCCTAACCGCTTCGTTGTCGCTTGAACTTCTTTCTCCCGTCGTTGAATTCCCTTAATTGCTCCATGCCTACTGCGTACCTACATTCCCATAATGTACCTGGTTCGCTTGATATTGATATGTGCTTTCTAAATGAGATATATTGGAATAGAAATGATGCAGGTCAGCGGTGGCATTACTGATTGAAAAAGGTGAGTTGGGAGTGGACCCCTTCAACGACTACCGGCTCGCTACCTGCCTAGACGGGTAGGTGAAGGGAAATTAGAGTACCACTAAATTATCTCCGTGGTAGGGCTGAGATGGATTCATTACGGGGCAAATTTAGGCTAGGTATCCCCTAATCTCTACCTAAGACATAGCCCTATTCGAACCACCCGCTACGCATACCCAAGTAGCTTCAGTTGAGATGGCCCTGGCCGTCCACCTAGGTGTAGAGGTAGGTACCCTAACCCTTGATGTTATAGGGGCTAGAATGCAGTATAAGTAGAAGAGTTTTCTCGCTGTTTCATTCTAACAGTATCCTTTCGCTTTCATCCTCCATAGCTTTTCCTCCTTTCGATATTTAGATACATCAGTTCCAGATCGTACTATCATCATGAAGTTCGCTTCCGCCATCCTAGTACTACCCGCGCTTGCGCTAGCCCAGGTAACTCGCCCGCCATGCAAAAAAAATCATTTATAGCGGACTATTAATCTCGGCAGCAGACAAATACTACAACTAGCAGCGCTGCGTCTACATCCAGCGGTGCTCCCGACCTCTCAGTTTGTGAAGAACAAGCTGGTCCATACGCTGATGCATGCCCTCAGTGCGAGCCCAAATGTGAAGGCTCGTCAGCGTATGAGCAATGCTTATACAGCGTATTCTCTAATATCAACTACATCCAGTCCCAGTGTTGGCAGCATGGCGGCCAGAACTGCAGGGGAAACGCTATCGCCCAAGTTTGTGGTTAGGGGGCATTGTAGCATTGTATAGGTGGCAAAGGTATAGGGGTCGAAGTCAGGCTTTGCGAATTGGTGGATCGAGAAGTATGATAAGATTTGGGGGGGTATTTAATTCATTCGAATCATGTTCTAGCTTCTCTTAGTGCGTGAGAGATTATCCCTCTCTAATAATGCTTGATCAATTTGCCACCTATATCAACACATATTGCAGGGTCGCTTCATGTGTAAGGGTGAGAGGAACTAGGTATGCGATATAATTGAGTATATGTTGAGTAAGGGGTTTTCGTCCATGGTAGGAGGTTAGATTCCACTAATTATACTCAAACGTCGAAAGTAGCAAATCTTTTGCAAGAGTCGTTGGTGTTAAGACGCCAGAGGTGATCGATGAGGTGTATGAATTGACGGCGCGCCATCTCACGAAAATCATTGGGATTTATTATCCAGGGCAAATAGAATTTGATGGGCTCCATTTTTGGAATAACAAGTGGGCACCTAGTAGAGCAAGATAGAAGATGCTGTACTCATGTGCGGAGGACGTCACCCTAGTTTCTCTGCACCGGGGGCGGACTTATATGATAACATCGCTACGACTAGATGGTAATATTTAAATATCGCTATGAAAAATAGCTAGACAATATGTTTGAATTTGAGCGCATATTCCATCTCAAGCACCGAGAGGTTGGTTTTAGGTACCTAATTCAACCATAGCTGCTTAAGTACAGGTCAATGTACCCCCAAAAACGATTCGCTTAGGAAGGCGACTAGCCCTGGCAAGATTGAAAACCCCAAATGGCGGGCCAAATTCTTCAAAGTGACCCATGTCTTCTATCTCCCTCAGTGTGGGTAGTGGACAATGGAAGAGTAATGCCCAAGTTAGGGGAGCTAGCAGGACCGCTCTCGGGCGCACCGGCATGTGCTGTGGAATTGTTATCGGGATTTGATTGTGAATCGGAGCTGCCAGCGGCGGTAGCCGGGCGAGAAAGAGGTAGAACTGGTGTGAAGCCGGCGTGATGATCACGTCTCTCCGTATCCTTCTGGCCAAATTCCCACATAAATGCAGGCTCAGCAAAGCCGCGACGAATAAGGGCATCCTGTAAGTCGTTCGAAAATCCGCGCCATCTAATCAGCTCGTCCGACTTGGCGTTGAGATCGGCAGCTGAAGCATCAACCTGAGCTCGGGCAGCTTCTATGTCAGATTTGGTGCTAGCGATGTCGACTTTTAGGTCTGCCTCACGCTTCTTGTTAGGCTCTAGCCGGTCGATAACAAGAGCTTTTATCTCGCTCTGGAGTTCGTCCGACGCGCGAGTCTGATTTAATGGCAGTTGAAGCTGAGGCTGTCTGTCTGGAGAAGATAAGGCCGGCGATGGACGCCAACTAGCTGAAATTCTACGCATCATAAGCTCGCGACGTCGCGCCGCGAGCTGTTCCTCTTCCTTCTCAATTGACAGGAGATCCCTAAGCGTACGCTCCATCTCTGCTTTCTGCTGCTCCAACTCATCAATATCTTTCTTCACGGCATCCAACTCGTCCTCCAACGAGACTAGCCGACTCTCTGCCGTGCGAAGCTGTAGCCTTGCCCCCTCGACTGCTTGTTCGTAATTACGGCGCTGTTCCTGGAAGAAACTAGAGAGTTGAACAACAACTGATTCAAAGTAGGCAGCTATGCCATCCGATGACAGGGTCGGTCTAGTATCTTCCAGATGATAATGTAGCAGAGGGTTCGATTGAGAAGTGTGACCACGCGCGGCAGAAATGGAAGCAGGCATGGATTCTGGGGGTGTTATGTATGTAAAAGAGAGCGGCGTAGACGTTGAATGATGTCGACGCTTCCGACGTTTGGGTAGTGGTGATGCCGGCTCGCTTGATATACTGTATCGATTGGAGAGCCCGCTTTCCCGGAGACGGCGCGTCGACGTACGAAGAGGATGATACCGTCCACCTGGTTGCACTTCATGTTGGCTGCTTTCATTTCCGAATAGGCTTGCCTCATAATCTTCGTCGTTCTGGTCCATAGCTCCTTGGCTCGATGCAAGATCCCCTCGTTCGTCCCTGTGCCGGCTCGACGCACGTCGGTGTCCAACGACAATGTAAGGTTGCTTTCTTTTGCTACTTTTTACGGCAGGGTTCCGGGGCGTGTCGGATTCTTCCTTGCACTCGTCGATAACAGCGTTGAGAACAGCAAGAGATAGAGGCTGGCCGTCGGTGATATTGGCGTCCAGTAAGCGGCGGGCGTACGAAAGAGTGGTGCAGAGGGCGATGGTCTTAAGCTTATCAAGTATGTTATCGGTCCATACAGTGGGAAGATGGGGCGAGTCAGCAGGGAAAAGCTGCCAGGGCCAAATATTCCAAAGCTGGTAGATGCGTTGGGCAGTCTGCTTGTTTCTGTTCGACACGGGTCGTTTGAGCGGATGACCCGCCGGCAGAGCGATGTCGAGGGTCTCAACAGGTCGAGGCATCGATGTCACAACTCGTCTCGATCAACTCAAACGGAAATCCGCCAGTACACAAAATTACGTCGAACATGTCATGGTTAGGTTCACGTGAAGAGAATTAGGGCATGTTATATCTCATAACCACCGCGATCCCGTCAAAAGGATCGGGCAGCTTCTCCAATGCAAGCTGAACTGGCAAAGGAAAATTTGGAGAAAATGCGGAGAAATAAGTCTGACCCCCTGCCGCTTTTTATGCAGCCAATTTTCATAAGCCCACCTCCTATTAATTCGCATCCAATGCATTGGATTCTTCATGACTAGATCGGATTAGTTACCTATTATAAGACAAAGAGCGGTGAAAATGAATATAGGAAAGCCCAGTTAACGGATCCCAAGTGTCATTTGTTCAGGTCTGCAGCAAGTAGGAGATTTGACACCAAGCATTATGACGTGGCGTACAACAATCTCTTCAGCGCTTTTCTTTTTTCTGATTAACCTGCCCGATACAGTAACTGCCTAGACAGGTTAGACTGCTTCGTCGCACAAGACCCGATCAGAGAAAGATAATATTATTACACTCAAGAAGAATGCAAATATGACGGATATGAAATAAAATATGTGTAACCTCAGGTATGACACTTCAATATCTCTGAGAGATTGGTGGCCAAATCATTATCGGCCACATACATACGTAGCTGTCAAACAGTCAAGGTATAGTTGACAGCGTTACCTGCAACTCTAGGGTAGAATTCAAACGTGAAAGTTGTAGGCACCTTGCCCGAGATAACCTGTGCAATTGCAGATTCCTTCAATATAACGTGCGCGCCGTCCCTATCCCAGTGGCTACTATAAGTCTGTTGACCATGTAAGCTTGCTTTACTTCCTAGATAGAAACAGTATCTGAGGAGACTTACACCACGGGCCTGCTGAAGAGGACCTAGATATTGCGTCCAATCATCGAAGAGGTACACGCCGTCATTTCGCAACATTTTCACGGCGGCCAGTTTGTAAAGGCCTTTCCATGTAATAGGAATCAGAAGATCCGATCCGGAAACGGCCCGCGAGGTTGTCGACCCCAAGCTCGGCACATCCCATTGAACAATTTCAACGGATGCATCAGCACCTGCTGAGAAAGAAACAGTGAGGTTCACTTTACTCCCCGGGCTGGCTGACGGAGACAAGTATTTGGAGAGGAATTCTTTCTTGACTGTGATCGTGCTAGCAGATGTAGAATAATCGTTTGGGGACGTTAGTACAGTTCCATCGGATGTCTTAATAGACTCGAATTTGTTGCCGTTCAGTAAGAAATTAACGGCCTCATCCGTTACATCTTCTCCCACTTTGTGGAAAATGTACGCAGAGCTCGACTGCTCCGGGGCTGAGGCATCCGTTGTAGAGTCTGACAAGCTATTTGAGACCCCCTTTGCGGCATTCATGATGATATCTAAAAGATAAGGATCTCGCCACGTATGGGTCGCACGGTCTAACGCGCCGTCGCCATTGTCCCAAACAATAACTGCCGTGTTGTATTTCCGGGCCGTGCGTACTGCAAAGTCGTTATACTTCCTTCTAGCGGCTGGCTCAAGCAGCGTGTTGGCCTCAAATTCCCCAATGACCAAGGGAATGTCCGTGAAATTCCCACGGATGTTCGCGAAGTCGGCTTCCATGCTCTGCTTGTCCGCATCAGAACCCCATATTGTTTTTCCCCTGTCAAAACGATTAGATTACCTGCACATAAGAGAAATGTACATCTCAACGTACCAAACCTGGAATATGAAGTCATCTAAACATGAACATTTCGTCAGTGCTAATACTGAAGTCACACGTCTTCAACTTACAAGGACTATAGTAGTGATATTGGATAGCCCAGGGGTTGGAATATCCTGTCGGAGCTTTGAACCATTGTGAAGTTTTGATACTGTCCATCCCTCCTCCAACAAGCGTAACTACACGCTGTGTATTAAACCCACCAGATGCAGCAAGAGCTTTTAAAAATAATTCGTTGATCTTGTTAAGCTCCGCTCCATCCTCTGCGGTGTTCGCTGGAGGTTCATTAATTGGTTCGAAGGCTACTTTGGAAGATTTACAACCAAGTGCCTCTCCGATCTGGACCCAAGAACGGTAAATCTTCTCCTCTATCATCGTCAAGTTTGCCCCTGAAGCGGTCACATCGGCCCACTCCCAGGAATCTAGAAGACTGTTAAAAACGAACCGCGTCTTTTCCACTCTTCCGGTGTTAATATTTACCGTGATGGACGTTTGTGATCACGTATAAGCCTCTATCCAGGGCCATGTCCACCACTTCTGAGACACGCTGAAGCCAAGCGGGGTCGATCGTCCAGTCTGGCGACTGACCCGTAAAATGGTCAGCATAAGTCACTAGATTATTCATGTAGTTAGCTATTAATATGCTACAAAGATGTTCTCGCACACTAACCTGGAATTCTAACGCTCTTGAACCCAGCAGCCTTCACGTCGTCAAAGGTTGCACCCACTACGGGCGGATTGTTCCAAGAACCTTCGTTTGGAATTGCATCCAATGTGTTCCCGAGATTCCAGCCCGGATTAATAGCAGATATATAATCAGCAGCAGAAATTGGCGAAAAATCACCACTGCAGGCGGTAGCAGTGTTTGATTCTAATGAATTTTGACGAGCAGCGCTTTGACCCCAAAGGGCCATCCCTATAGCTGCGACACTCTTTATGATGCCCATCATATCAACAGAGTACAGAGTAGGGTGACTTTCCGGCCGTGTCGACTAGGAGAGCTTAGACGTAATGTCAAGAAGGCCCATTATATATAATTTCTCTCTGAGGCCACTTTAGTCCACATCACGTATATGCTATGAGCTACTAGTCGGATTGTCTAGCTCCGTGACTTTCTTAGGAAGCACTCCGCGCCGCACACAGGAATCGGAGTCTGCTTAGTGAAAGAAAGGCTTGACGTTTTTAGAATGTGGACTTTAGTATAATGTAGTGCATATAAGGACATGGAAAACCCTAGACTAGATGTGGCCGTTGTTGTGATGCGCACGTATCAAATTCATTGGAAGTAGCCGCACGAATGATTGAAAAGTCGCATCACAAGATGTTCCGAGTTCTCCGTATTCATTTAGGATAGAGCGCGAACGCGTTTCCTAATTCGTCGTGTTCTCCGTAGTCAAGAGTCCGCAGTAGTATCAACAAACGAATCCCTGTACCTCTTCCACCGGGGATGAATAATGAGATATTCCTTATACGTCTATAGCTAAAAGCAGGTGGGATTTTGGCCTATTGTTTGCTTCGATTGGAAAGATGATTAGAAATTTTTTGCGATGGACATTCGCTCTGGTTGCTTGAGACCGAACCATTGAAAGCGTTTGATGTTATGGCTCTCCTATAAAATTTTACGCAATTTCTATCTCTCCTGTTAAACCAGCTTGCATTTAAACCACGCATATTTTACACACGTAATCATCAACTATAGGGGCAGTTTCGATGATTAGGGACCTATACTATTCTATTGTGTAAGATTGGAACCATTCGATTACTGCTTCAGCAAGAAGAAAGAGTACCTATACCTACATAAACACATACCTAAATACCCGAAACTAGCTCCAACACCGACGCCTCTCAGCTAGGATTGCCAACGCCACTTTGCAGGATATCATCGAAACGTTGCAGAACTGAGGATTCATCGACTCCTCCGCACATTGTTGTCGACGAATTCCTAGCTAGGTACTCTCCTTCTATACGCCTAGCCTTACTAATGGCCTGCGCTGTCGTATTATGGATTGCCGCAGTAATACTTTTGCAGATACCGTGACTCGGGTAAGCAACAAGTCCTAGTAGACCTTCAAGACTTATGTTAGCAACCATGGAAAGTTTTCGCATAAACAGGTAAACATCGAATTACTTACCTGAAGAGACCTTGGCAACCATATTAGTAGATCCCTTACCGATTCCCTTGATTGCGCCGAGTGTTCCATCTTCCTTACTCCCCTTCACAGGCTCCCGTATTAGATCCGTAACGCCATCCACAACGCCATCAATAAAGTTTTTGCCACCCACTGTTGCGCCCGATTTCCAATCAGTAATCTTACCTATTTCGCGCACTTCACCGCCGTATAACTTAGGTAATGATCGGAACCCCTCTGTTGCAGCTAACGGCATGTCGACATACATTCCCTTGAAGAAATGTTTGAAAAACCCGCCTACCCCTGATGCGGATCCCGCTACGGCTGCCCCGAAATTGCCACGGAAATCTTGACTTCGAGATCCCGTCCTTGAATTAGCCACATCTTGTGATTTATCTTTATATCTCTGGTCATTACTAGGCGACCACAAAGTCAAGGATCCAGATTCTGCCGAGTCAGTACCTGAGGAAAAGCTTGTCGATTTTTCAAACCCTCCCCGGGGTCGCTGATATACCTGCACTGGTTTGATGACAATATCGGATGTGGAAACGACCATTCCCTTGAAAGTACTGACCAACGACGAAACCGTCGCTGTTACGGGATCCCACCGTACTGGGTCAATGACGGTTGGTCTCGGGACGTATCTATTACGGAGAATCTTGTTAGCTATCAAAAGAGCTCCTAGAAACGAGGCTTATCCTCGTAAGTAATCACTAGTCTTACCGCTCTAGCCGTTCTGGTTTGATTTTCAAGTTTTCAATAAGGATCTCCGCCGCGAGCTTCGAAAGCTTCATCCTCGTCTTACCCTTTTTATAGATCCATGCAGCTGGACAATTTTTGATAATATCACAACGTAGCTCTTCAGCGGGAATGTTGGCGTGAAATTGATCGACGGCGCTATTGACACCACGCTCGTTACGCATTTTGTCGCTGAGCGCCTCGGCAGCTGCTAGCGCTTCCCGAGTGAGACAAAAGTTGATAGCTTCAGCCAAATTCTCCGAGGTCAAAAGCTTCTGGGGTATCGGTTGAGGCCCAGCGCCAGCACTAGCAACCATAGCACCCCAGAAGGGTTGACTAGATGACAGAGTTAGCGACATGATTCATCTGCCGTCTCCCGAATTACTTGCATACTCTCCGAAGAATGGGATAATCGTAGTAGGTCTCCCGTTAAGAAGTCCACAAGCCGTAGTTCCTGCACCTCCGTGATGTACAACAGCAGCTACATGCTGGAACAACCATTCGTGAGGACACTCCCCAATAAATAGTACGTTCTTGTCATCATTTCCCTCGACGCCTCCTAGGTTGCTCCATCCACGTGAGATGATTGCGCGAACTCCGGTCCTCTTTATGGCCTGTAGTAAAATGGCTGTCAATTTTATGGGGTTATCAATGACGATGCTACCGAAGCCAATATATATAGGTGGTGGTCCAGATCGTAAGAAGCTCTCAATTTCTGGAGGAGATTCGTACACCGGCGGATCGCGGAAAAAGAAACCACACACGCCTAAAAAGGTAAGCACTTTGAGCATGGGCCATAATAAAGACTTCTACTTGCCTATATGAGATGGCCAGTCTAGTGGCTTTGGTATAAGCGAAGGAGACCAGCAATATGTGAAGGGTATCTGGAGGGTCTCTGCTAACATAGGCCCTTCTGAAGCTGGTACAGGTTCCAAGTCTAGAGTCTCTCTCCAAGCGTTCACTACATCTCCTAACCTAGAAACGAGTAAGTCTCAACATCACTTTAAGACCATGGCTATAGGAGTACGAACCCTTGCCATGTCAACCATTCCACCGCTAGATATGATACCCGATTGGCATGCCCGACAGGTATGTTAGAATTTGTGAGATTCAAGTTGATTAGCGGGTGGGGGAAGGCCTTTGTGCTTGTCCAAGGCATAGTGAACATGAGATGCAGCGGAACTCCGAGCGCCTGAGCACAGTGAATATGAGCGAAGCTTGGAGGATTCGCGATGATCGCCTCTGCAACAAAAGGGCGCATGGTAACCGGATCAGGTTTGACACATGAGTCCCAACAACCCACCAGCATCTCAGAAACCATCTTCCTCTTCTTCTGGATGTCACCAGCCCGTAAACTCTTCATACTCGGGAATAACCCTGGGTTCTTAACCATATAGGCCATTAGTTCAGCTGGATCGCCGCCAATTGGATAGAACTCTAAGCCAGAGTCCCGAACAAAATCGGCGAATGTGTTGTGTGTAGCCAAGCGAACTCGATGACCATGCCGAAGGAGCTCTGTGCCTAGTGCGACGAAAGGTTGAACATCACCGCGGCTTCCGACAACTTGAATGACAATATTCAACTTGAGATCGAACTGGCCGCGGTTCCCCTCCTCATATGGTGGCGGCTTGTCCAGTGGTTGTTTAATCGGGAGGTGGTCAACCACCTTGGACAGAGTCTTGAACAGCCTGGATTGTGTATCAAGCTCAATGCGGCCATCATCTATTAGGAATCTGTGAGCCGAGCTCTCATCCAGAAGAAAATATCTTCCAAAGTACAACGTTACCTCCTAGTGTTGACGTGTTTGCTTGCATAGCTAAGTCCACCGTTTCGATTACTGAGTATGCCGGCGGCGGAGGGCTGTCGTCAAGATCTCTATGCTCGTCCATGGTTCTACCTCGAAGAGTAAGCCTATGGGAAAAGAACTGAAGGTGAATGAAGACGGGAAGCTGAATTCAGGTATGAGTAGAGGTAAGTGAAGACGATTAATCAGTGCTTAGGCCCGTGATAAAATATATGGGCGACGATCCACCATACCAAGTCACTATCCTCTCCCCTTATTGTTGTGCTAAGTACCCACCTATAGTAGGAGATAGCTAAGTACAAATTCAAGGCGTTTTAGCTGGGTAAGCAGTTTGAATGGAGAGAAGACACCTGGGCCTGGAAAGGTGCATAAGAGAATATGGTGCATTGAGACAAAATTTAATCTTCTTTTGAACTGAAGCTTATTATGCGACGTTTTCGTACTTTACGATACGGTATTCGGTGTGGATCTTGCTGGCTACCTACCGTGGTGGGTATATCATGAAGTAGATTATTTGACTTCAAAAAGTTTACCGTAGCTCGTTACTTGATTGACTCGTGTTAGTAAACTGACATAATTCCGCACCTTTTCCGAGTGCAGTACGACAATAGCGAAAATCCGAGAATTCATGCGACGCCTCCTCGCACTCGTCGAATTGCGATACGAAGGGACATGATCAAAGTACGAGAATGTGCGAAACACGAAAAACAGATTTGATCATTGATCTTGCAAATTTGGAATTTGCAGAATATGCCGTGTCTTTGAGCTTGTAATCTAGCCCATGATAAACACCCGCAATGAAATTCAGGGATCAAGCAGAAAGCCGCAACGAAAGAGAGCTCGTAGGGCAGTGTTGGGTCAATGTGCGATACGCGTATTCAAATAATTACGGGGTAAAATATCAGACGTTAGAAACAAGACTTATCGTAGGGTCCCCACGTTCCACGCCCATTACTCCCTAGTAATTACGTAGAGAAATACGATCAGTGTAGCTAGGTGCATACCAGTTAAGTAGAACGATCGACATAGTGGGTATTCTAAAGACATATCTCAGTGTTTAAATTCAACCCTTTTTGAGGCGAGGACTTATCTTCAGCAGTGTCAAGCCGAGTTCAGGCAATTACTGTATCCGAATCATATGCTAAATACCGAGGCACTAATAGATACGACTATAATTACGATTTAGAATGATATAGCTTTATTATTAGTATTAGCCGGAAGGGCAAGTACGAATACGCGTATTAGTTGCAGGTCAGAGCCTCAAGAGGGCCAAGAGGTATGCATTGAAAATATTGGTCCTAGATTGGGTGTTTGGATACGTGTGCCGGAGGCTGAGAACATATACGTTCCTAGTAAGCGACTAGGTAGCTAGAATCGTTGAAAGTCATTGTGAACATCTTTAAGAAGTGCCTGCTTCGTCAAATATCGCCGAATATCCAACTTGAATCAAGTAATTATTCATTTTAAGACGTCACCATCAAATCACGACAAGCAGTCCGCAAACATGGCCGATCAAGTTCCTACTTTCGTATTTTACCGATATAAGCCGTCTATGCCAGCCGCTATCATATTCATCGTTTGCTTTGCTATCTCAGCCTTGATCCATATTAAGGTTCTAATTCAAAAGAGAACCTGGTATTTCATTCCATTTGTCATCGGATGCCTTTGTGAGAAGCTTCGTCTAACTTGATGGTTCTAATATTCGAGTACGCTACAGTTTTTGCTAACTTTTAGCCACGCAGTTGAGGCCGTTGGATATGTAGGACGGGCAATGTCGTCTCCTGAATATCCAAGCTTCACTAAAGATCCATATATTATCCAATCTATCCTTCTTCTTCTCGGCCCTACTCTTTATGCTGCCTCCATATACATGATTCTCGGGCGCCTAGTTCTCCTCCTCGAAGCTGAGTCCTATTCAATGATTAAGCCCCGATGGTTAACGAAAGTTTTTGTTCTCGGCGATATTCTATCATTTTTTGCCCAAGGTGGAGGTAAATAATAAAACTCATAGATCCGAGGCTGTGCTACACATTTACTTACGTTCATCTGGTTTAGGGGGCGGCATGCTTACGCAAGCAAAGTCTAAAGACGACGTCCAACGAGGCGAAAATATCATCGTTGGCGGCCTCGGGATACAGATACTGTTTTTCGGATTCTTTATGGTCGTGACGTTCATATTCCATCGGCGCATTTCGAGGCAGCCTACGAGGAATGCTCTGGTGCTCACCACCCCTTGGAAAAAGCTGCTTATTGTTTTGTACATTTCTAGTACCCTTATTATGATTCGTTCTGTATATCGCGTGGCGGAGTATGTCTTAGGCTCGGATGGAGAGTTACAATCAAAGGAAGTCTACCTATACTGCTTGGATGCCCTTCCAATGCTGATCGTAGCACTTGCCTACAACTGGTTCCACCCCAGCCGAGTTATCAATCGAGATATTATTCAACGGATGTCCGTCACAAGCCTAGAGGTTTTGGGTTGAAACATGTAAGTTTTTCGACCTGCGAGTGGAATAAATGGAGAGTTTTTATTGACCCTCGCAGACATCACAGATGAGGAATAAAACGTAAGCCGGGGTCTTGTTGGCGATAGAATTATAATAATGAGGTGTAATACGACGAAACCGGAGCATAGTGGTGTCAAAAAGAGCCAACAACAATATATAGGTACCTAATTTAAGGGGGAAAGAATGAAGATTCACTTTGTCAAGTTTTGATTCCCCTGAAGATTGTGATGACTAGGTATCTCTTAAGCTTGCATCTAAAACTCAAAGCCATAGTCCTACCATGTAACGAAACTCACAGAACATACCTACCTCATATAACCATTTTGTAGAGATTAGCCCAGGTAGCGTGTTCGTAACTATCGATTCGTAAGGCGTAATAGAACTCTTAAGATACTGCACGCATTTCACCACATGTACTTACAATACAGTTACCAACCGAACGACGATGAAATATGCCTGTAAACCTGTTTTCAGGGGCCGTCTTCGTTAGTCATGTGTCTGTAGGGCTCATAGGTGTCCAACTGTCATCCACATAATATCCACGAACTCGATTCAAGTGTGCAGGTTGTTATCTATTCCATACGAGAGTGTTCCAAATGGCTTACGTATCGTTAAGGGATATTATCATATATTTACATAGGAGGTAGTTTAGTAAACCGGATACTTGAAAGCATCAAACTTATAGATCCATGATTGCGTCGATGCAGAGTCACGCACGCAGTCCAGGGCAGTGCCGTTTTGAGACCATAACGGGCGAAGAGGCCATTTACACAGGGTATCAATGCCGCCTGCGTTCTCCAGCGTATCAGGGGCAAAACCCTGTTCTGCCCATTTGATGACCGTCTGTAGTGTGGTTGCGGGCCAGCCACCAGCCGGTTGGTCTCTATTACTTCCACAGTGGGATCCGCCAGGGACGATATATAGACGGTAAAACTCGTCCATGGCAGCAGTGCTTTCGTCGTAATTGAAATCACCGTACATGGTGTTCCGGACAGATTCATAGTAGTGGACTGAAGACCCAGCAGGGATTGAGGAATCTGCCTCTCCATGAATGTGGATAATCTTGCCCCCGGCAGATTTGAATGGGCCAAGATCTGGCCACGTGGTCTGTAACGAGTCGTAGTATCTTTGCATACCAAGCGCCATCCAGTCTCGGAGAGTATCTGCTGTAACATTCTCAAAACTATCGAGAGTGTCCTTATCTTCAAGATCCAGATAGCGAGCCACCCACTGCGGACCGAGCCCGGAGAGGTTGGGTTCCCATGTGCCAGTATTCTCATTATATTGAGGAGTAGCATCGGCAAAAGACGAGCCAGGTTGAGGGTTGAGATAGATACGCTTCCCGTTAGAATCTATCAACCCGTTCGTAAATGCGGAAGCAACCGCAACACCTTCAGCAGTAATGGTACCGTTCTGCTCCGGTGTAGGTCCCGCACCTGGGAATTGACGACGCCGTAAAGACGGTGGACCACCAGGAAACCCACCACTGGATGCGGGACAGTAGTAAGGTTGACCTATTGTTGTCTTATAATCAAAGGTGAGCTTGCAGAGGTCGGACCTTGCAACTACACCATCGACCTTTCCATCCAGGCCATCGCAGGCGGCAATTGTCAAGTTAACAATCTTTTCAAGTTCACAAGGAGGAGGATAATAACCGGTCGCCTCCTCAATCACTCCCCCAGAGAGATGGTTCGTCTGTAACTGGCTGAATCGGAATGCAGGGGCACCGGTGACAAGACCGTCAAACTGGCCGGCGAACCGCTGAATTTGGCTCCATCCCTCACGGCCTCCTTCGGAGCAGCCTTGATAGTACGAGTAAATCTTATCGCTACTTGATACGTTAAAGAAGTTCCTTGCGAATTGCTTTCCGAGAGTAGCAAGCTCGTGGTGAGCCTGGTATCCGAACATGTATGTCGCGTGCCAGTTAACGTTTCCCTTTGCTAGAAGGAATACGGCGTCAAACTGCGTATTAAAATTGCCAAACCCGCCATCCGTGATACCGGATACAGAGCCAACGATGATACCAACAGGACTTGACGAGCCCCCAGAATTAATCGCGAGCCCTCCACCTCCAGTCGAGACGTAACGATTCGCAAACCGGTCTGGGGGAGGTACGAGGTATGACACATGGACGAGATCGTTGGCTAGTCCATCATGGGAATAAGCAAACGTGACGTTGCAGTAATCGATCACTGCATTCACAAACCACTGAGAGGTGACGGACTTGTTGGTGGTCAGAGCAGCCGAAACAGACGATGAGTCGATGGTGATGCCGAGTCCAAGATCCTGGACCGGTAGCACGCTGGTAGCATAATTGACTGTGCAGTAATCTGCCAGGGAGGCAGCTCGTACAGTAACTATCGCGGCGCCTAACGCCAGTATCGTGCGAGCGAAAACCATCACGTCGAATATTGGCAGACGGGCTATTTGACGATCAAGAGACCCAAGCCTTTAAGGATGAATGAAGATCGGGATGAAGAAACCGTAGGAGACATGCCTACCTCTTAATATAAGCGCGTACCTACCTAGGTACCTTACTATAATTTTGACGATACCCTGGACTGCAACTCTGCAACGCTCCATCAAGAAGGGAAACCTGTTGGATAATTCGACATATTTGTCGTCGATATATCTAATCAATTTAGATACTCCGATTGGTTGATTATCCGTTAGTTAGACAATAATTCATATCCATGTTCTGAACCACTCAAATTGCAGAAATTATTAAGACACGGAAATGTCATACCTGTTATGTCTAACAAAGCACATGGTTAAGTCTTCCAGTCTTTTTCCTGAATAGGAATAGGTATTCAAATATTCCGCGTAATAATGGGGCCGCGCGTCCTTCCTGGGATTGTTTATCTTTGAATCCAAGTAAACGCAGTGGGACGTCGAGAGTAGCAGCCGGCGGGACCTACCAGGGGTCTTTATATCAGAACCAATCCTAATACAACATCAATTATTCACACCTTTTCTAGAGGTAGCTTAATCTGATCTTGCCCTGGATCGATCTAATCTGTCTAACATGGTACAGTACCTATTTGACTGGTGCGGGGTCCTTCCTCTAGTTATTATCGCGCGCGTGCCACCTTCTAGAAGTTTACTTTTGCGTCGTTTCGTACGCAAATCCTCCTTCCTAAGATGGGTAATTATATTAGAGCCAGTTATTTGCCAAGACACTATTGGACTTATCAGGATAATAGTGGTAATTGATGTTGTTCTTCTTAAGTTTAATATAGTAGATTCCTTCCCTTTTAAGTTAATAAGGTATGTGCACACCCCACATACGGCCTAACTCTCTAAGTGATCGAGGCACTCTCGCATCGCCTACATAATACAATAATGAAGGGTTCCGGGTGACTATCCAATATCTCAAAGCTCTCCTTATTAGAATACATTGCCTTCTCTACGCTCTCCTCTCCTCCAAGCCAGGTCTCCGCGTTCAATCCCCATCCATCATACCCATCAACCATATCTTCAACTATCATTCATAAACCATAACCACAATGATCCTGTAAGTCGCTATACGTGTGCCACCACCTGATGAACAACCCCATATATGCCCCAGACAACACTTATCAAACTCGAATTCAATATTCTCATATATCCGTATTAAAGTATCGTGGGATGATCAACACAGGTTACCACACTCAAGAGCAAGAGAGAAACGCAAGAATCAGGTGTCATTCCGAGTAAGGTATAGATTTTTTAATGCTATTGCCAGAGTGTGTGCTTGATATTTTCGACATCTTAAAGGATAACCATATTCCGCAATAGAAACCAATAAGCACAAAAGAATCAAATTTACAACTCTTCACCAAATGTCAGAATAAGAGTGATAATTGATATTATTCTTCTTAAGTTTAATACAGTAGATTCCTTCCCTTTTAAGTCAATAGGGCACGTGCACGCCCCATAGACTGAGGAGAGATCAAAAAGAACATTAGGTAATTACCGTATCTTGTCTTCAAGGTGAGTGGGGTATATCAAGCCATGGAGTACCCCGCTCTGGCTTACCCCACCATCGTTTCTCCTCACCTGGCATATATAGGGCATTATGTATGTAGGTACCTACCCCAAAGGTACATTGTAGGTACGAATTATTCCGTAAGAAATCTAATACTGAGATAACTTCAGTGTAATTAAGCGCCAGTATGTTGTGTAAGCAGTGTTATACCTAGAATTATCCATTCTTTCCTTTACGAAATCCCTCAAGCGAATGTTATTTCGCGACCGCTAATCTGGAACACGAATCGAGGCCCGAAACTATCATGTTCGTTCGACAGAAATATCAATTCGACATCGAGCAACTTCGCGCTCATCAAAGGGATAACAAGCAGCGCTTCCACGATACATTACCACAAACTTGACAAGTTTTGAATTTAAACTATTCCCCTCAGCGACGCCTAACAGCTACACGTGTTCAATTGGTTACTTCCCTGCCAATAGCGAGTGGCTGGTTTTCAATACGATGTTTATAGAAGCCAAAACTTTAGGCGAGAACGAAGTATTAGCTACATACGCGGGAGTGACGCTGGACAGACCTCTGTAGGCTTCATCTAGGGATGCCGGTATGTTCAACCGAAGTAACGAGGAAAGACCGGCCATAGGGAATCCCACCGACAATTTGCCAACCCTCTTCTTAATGCTACATTAATAGAGTCACGACTGGTAAAAGTTCGGTGTGTGACATCCAAGGATTTGAGCAGCGGAATGCTTGAACCTTACGAGTGGATTGGAAACACCAAACTACCCGTAGGTAGGCACCCCACTGATGTGGAAAACAATACGAAAAGAAAGCCTCTAATTTAGAAATAAAACAAACTCAAGAGCAGCTTGTTGATACTTTCGCTTCGATTATGTCTAGGCCGTGATTAAATTTCATGATGAAGCTCAGAGGCCGACTGATAGGTGACAATTAGCTAAGTGGATGTGATTACTAGCCTATAGCAAAAAATTAGAGCATTATCATCAAATACCTGTCCCGAAGTCCCATGCTTTCAAGCCTTTAGTACACTATCGAGAGGTACATTCCAATACCAGCCAGCCAAAGCCATTGCACTGACACTCATAGTGAAGGCCATCAAGAAATTAACATCGTTGTTATCGAGCAAATCCAATCCGCTCTCAGCCACCCGTGTAGGCTTGTGATCGCCAAAATGGGCGCTACGATGCTTATCCTTCGGGTCGTAGGGGTCCTTGTTCGAGGAATCGTCCTCGTTGGCCTGAGAGAGATTTGGTTGCTTCTCGACAGCATTACTTCCTTCCCCGTGGAGTACTTTAGCTTTAGGGCTAGTAGTAGCCTTCTCCTCAAATTGCTCGGGTGCGTGGGGGTCAGCGTCTATAGAGGACGTCAAAACACGAACACCACCATCGCCTTCCACAATCTTTCCAGAACGCACATCCCGGACGCTTCTTTGGAACCACCCCCCTAAGAAACTGTCCAAAAGACTGCCAAGTGCCCCCCAAATACTCAATCCCCAAGCAAGCGTGGCTTTTTGACCGAGTGTCCAGCTTTCGCCGCCTCCTAATTTACCCTTCGTATCCTCGCCACAGAATGGAAGGAACATCAGAGCGGTAGCCACGATGATCATGGATCCAAGGAGACCGGCGATCAAGCCCCATAATGTAACGCCGCCGTTCGTGCCTCGCGGTACCTTTCGCAAGGAGAGAGAGGTAATCAATCGCGGGGTGCTTCTTGACAAGATACCTAGCTCGGAAGAGAATGTATCGGCGCAAACGGCAGCATAATTAGCGATGATTCCGATAACGAGGAGATCGCCACCCCATTTGTAGCAGAACGAGCCTTCAGGAATCTCCCTCTGGGTAACAACCACATCGCGTCTTGCGCGTAGCTGATAAGCGTGTAGCAGGGTAAGTATAGAGGCCATTAGCGAGTTGGCAAGCACTTGGACATGTGTTCTTGGGCCTTCGCCGCCGGTGGCGCCTTGAGAGCTTAACGTGAGTCTCGCCTTGACATCTGCCTTGATCTTGGTAACGCGAGTCCCAGCCAGGAAAAAGACGCAGAGCAATACGAAAGGTAGGTTCCAAGGATGTACAGCGTGCGCAGCAGCGGTCAGCGCGGCTGCAAAGATGCCAAGCGGCGTCAGCGACTTGTGCGAGTAAGCCCGATACACAAGCGCGAAGGTCGCCGGGACGGCGATGATTGCCTTCATCGTGAAAATGTCAATCCAGGAGCTCCTTGATACCTAGTAGAACAATTATCGAGGTCTAATTTTCATCAAGGTACCCAGGTAGATACAGGATCTGAGGCGCTACGGGATTTGATGGAAGAGTTGTTACATTGACCGAAGGTCAGGAACGTGAGCCGTCCATGTGGAGAATTAAATCGGAGCTGACAGCTTCAGGGCTGATCCTTTCTGGAGCTTTATCGTTATCGATAAGATAAGAAGACCCTCCATGTGATAAAAATAGCATGAGGGAAACCATGACGTCAGGGTTGTACGTATCGTACTTGTCGGTAATCGAATCTCAGATCGGTCATCAAATAGTTCATACAAAAGCGTTGTATTTGCCTTCTGATTTTATTAGGCTCGTCGGCGGAATGTATAATTAGTGAGTTTAAGTTAAAGACTCCAGTAGAGCCGCCCTTTGATTCTCTAGGAACACGTACAGTTCTTCTCCGTGTCGTTCGCGGGCGTTTTCTGTTGAAATCACATGGATATTAAGGCCCTTGGCCTGGATATCCCGAGACAGGTGGAATTAATAAGAACTACATTCAGGTAAACCAACAAGGATATCAATCGGCGAGCACGAAGATGCCCTTTCCTTAGCTAGAATGTCCCTAAACAATAACTTCAATCTCCGTCCATTTGGGAAGGTGTTTGGAATACAGCGGCCCGGTATCCACTTGTAATACCGCAAGGGATTGCAGGCATTGGGCTCCCTCAACTTGCTCGTTTAGCAACGATGCTGTGCGATTATTGGTTGGGACACGAAGTTTAGGGAAAAGGTGCAACAGGAGCGAGCATTCATGTACTATGCTAACTGCCACAAACCCCATTCGTATAAGGTATATATATTGGCCATCTCCTTGAAAGGTTGTAATATGCAAGCCATAGTTCTGATTCAAGTTCGCTTATTCTTATCGTATTAGAATAATTACAGAGCAGCAGAAGCAATGATGATGAAAAAAGTCCCGAAGCACACGGTTCTATCCGGCCTAGTAACCTTTCTCTATCTCTCAGCGGCGCCACCAGTATCCGCCGCAGCCATCCTAAATCGCCGCGATGCAGCAGTTTCAGCAAATGACTGGGATCCTATACTCAAAGGGGATAAGAGTGCAAAGTGTGCTGATCTCGCCGTAATCTTCGCTCGAGGAACCTTTGATCAAGGGTAAGGCAAGAAAACCCGAACAGAAACCCTCACGGTACTGATGAGCTCGGGCTAGAAACTTGGGGCCTTGGGTCGGTGGCCCATTTCACGAAGCACTAGCTGCCAGCAGCAAGTCATCAAATATCGCGATAGCCGTTCAAGGTGTTAGTACTAGTGATTACCCGGCCGACCTAGCCGGCTATATCGAGGAAGGTGGATCGAATAGCTGTGCAAAGGGATTAGGGACCACAGTGCAGAAGTATATCTCCCATTGTCCAGACTCTAAAATCGCCATCTGGGGCTGGAGGTAAGTCGAATACATACAATCCCCCCAGTCTATTAGTCTACTATCGTTCGCCATAATTCTATCGTTCCATCACTAACAAATTGCATAACAGTCAAGGCGCATTATGTGCTCACAAATCTCTGGGCCAGGTAGGAAGTGCTGCAGGGAACGTGATCGCGTTAGGAGTCTTCGGCGATCCGATTAGAGTGTGGCAGGACGATATCAACTACCCAAAGATACCGGGAAATATCAAGCTATTGTCGTACTGTGAGAAGACGGCACCAGATCCACTATGCGCCGATGTGAAGGAGACGATCCCGACAAGTGCTACCGCCTTCATCAACGGTCTCGTTGATACGTGGAACAAGGTAAAAGTAACGCACATGAGCGCCGCTCAGAAAGAAGCGCTCAAGAGTCTCCTCATCGAACTTCCGAAACAAGCAACAAATGAAATCACACAGCTTGGGAAAGATCTTGTTTCGGGCCATTTAGCACGCTGGATGTTGACGCCAGAGCATTTTTGGTATGGGATTGATGGAACGGTCAAGACGGCCTCAGATGACCTTATTCATTTATATAAGGGCCAACGTCAGTCTTAAATCATATTCAATGTTAGAGTAGACGCTTATATGTACACATCATGTATATTAGATCCAATTACTGGTATGTATGAGTTGTATTTCTATCTTGTTAAGGGTGTAGTTGATGGTGCATCCTTCAGGCGTGCGGGGTTCATATTCGTGATATCAGTTCAGGTACCTAAAGCTACGCTTTTCTAACAAGCGGATCGGTATTACAAGTGTACTAGGTACCTAAGATAATACCTATTTCGGTTTATTATTGAGAGCGGGGAAGAACTCTTACGACTAGGCAACTCAACTGCGACGTTGCAATACTTAAATGCCGTCTATCGCCTCCTCGGAGGTCATCTAACCATAAGCCCCGGACTTGTATATAAATGAGACTAATTGCTAGGTAGGTACCGTAATCTTAGGTAGTCCTCTTCAATTCGCGTATTAAGGTCAGACCCTACCCTAAGCATTCAGCCTCCCACCGCATTACATTCAAGATGAACTCCAATCCACGCCGTGGGGCTAATGAAACGACTCCTGAGAAGAGTCGAATGCACGTCCTGATTGCTGGTGGCGGTATAGTCGGCCTAACGATCGCCCAGGGTTGTCGCGAAAATGACATCCCTTATACGGTACTCGAGAAGGATACAGAAGGTCAGAATCCACCATACACACAGCCAAGGCTTTTGATCTCATCGTAGAGTAGAAACTCGCAGGCATGGCTGGTCGCTTACGTTACACTGGTGTCTAAATGCCCTGAAGAGAACCATCGGACCAAAAGCCGCGGCAAAACTGCCCGATGTAAGTGCAGGAGCCATGAGGTATATCATTTCTAACGAGACGTAGGCCGTGGTCGATAAGTCATTAAAAACAGATGCTGGAAACTTTCTATTTCTGAATTGCGAGACAGCGTTAGTGAGCTTATCAATGTCTATATAGCCACAGGCTTGCGCTGACCACTGTGCCTCATTTTCTGAAGCGGGGTTCGCTATAAAATTCCTCCCTCAAGGAACCGCCTTCGACTACACCGACAAAAGCTAAGAGAGATTCTTGAGGACGGCATCAACATCCAGGAAGGCAAGAAACTTATATCCGTGGAATTGATTGATACAGGCGTGAGAGCCCACCTCGAAGATGGCACTTCTATAGATGGGACAATTTTGGTCGGGGCCGATGGAAACCACAGCAATGTTCGCAGATATCTGCTGCCTGATGACTATGCTCTGAACCCTCTACCGGTCAACCTTGTTGGTGTTGTACGCCACTTCAGCCCAGAGCAGGCAGTTCCTGTTCGGGCACTTGATCCGCTCCTATTCCAAGGCCTACATCCGGGAACTGGGAACTTCCTTTGGTATAGCATACACGTAAGTCCAGGAGAGCTGTGAACTTAATTTCCGACGATTCTAATAGTAGGTTAGGATTCTTTTGAAGAACCGGACGGGAAACATTCCTACGATGCACAGGTTATCATTTCTTGGATAGTGAAAGACATACTCCATGATGATATCCCAGAGACTAACAGAGGACGCATTGAGATGATGAAGCGACGTGCAAGTTTCTTCGCCGAGCCCCTCCGGAGTATCGTGATGGATATCCCAGACGATCTCAATTTCACAACAGCCATCAAGCTAGCCGATTATCCAACTCGAAGATGGAATAACCGAGACGGACGCGTGACACTGGCTGGAGATAGCGCCCATGCTATGACCATGTACCGCGGCGAAGGGGCGAATCACGGCATCCTCGATGCGGCGTTGCTAGTGGATCAGCTGAAGAAAATTCGGAGAGGAGAGCTTGATCAGAAGACAGCCATTGACTTATACGAAGACGAGATGATACCAAGAACCTTTGATGCTGTTCTGAAGAGTCGACAAGCTGCCTTGGCTGCACATGACTGGGATGCTATTACAGAAAACTCCGCTATTGTTGGCGCAAGACTCCCCCCTACCACGGCGTAGTCTGTATCAATTAAGAAATGATCTAGTTCTCATTTCACGAACTTGATAAGAGAAGTGCTAAGGAGTAACCTAGCACTGCAAAATGGAATGATCATACCTTTGCACGATTTAAGTAGGCGCTGACAGCGATTAAAGGGTAAACTGGACAGGGATGTCGATGATCGGCCGCATCAAAGCTTCTTTTCCGACGGGATTAGGCCGGGGGAGCCGTTACCGTGGGCGCGGATTTAGTCGGGGGGATTAATTGCCCATATTTACGTGTGCTACGAGGTCATAGTAGCGTCTGTGCCTCAGCTTGGAGCGGTTGGACCCATCCAGAGATTATGAATGGTTTGTTCACGGGATGATGATTGAAACCTGTCGAGTCGAAAGCTACGATTTCTTAACTCCCTTGATCCACATCCGATTCTGACTCAACTCTGATCAAGGTTCCGTTGGCTCCATGTTTTGGGAAGCCCCAGGCAGACGGATGTCTCCGGCAAGGAATCTCGAAATTGTTAACAGTATGATGTTTGGGCATAGAAAGCTATTGCTTCGGAGTTATAATCAGATAACCCTATCATAAATAACGTTCGTGATCTGCTAATCTATCATGGTTACCGTCTGCTCTAGATAGGTCGGTTTGTTAGTGTCTTAACGCCGAGCCAAATAGATCTCCCTGTTCACAGATCCCCAACGCGTTAAATCTTTAACTCTCCAAACCTCACGGCCACTGCGGATGAATTAGAGACCCGAAACTGTTATTGTTCGGTAGCAGAGGTTCCCGAATACGGTAACCGTACTCAAATGAGTAGGAAGACTTAATAGACATGAGAGACTTAATGGTATATGAAGTCCTCTGGACGCAGCGTAAATCGAAGACACATAATCTATTCATCGCGAACTCTAGTAACACCAACGGACAAGACGAAAGTACCCGCATCTCTACACTCCCGACAAGTATAGACTTGTTGATCATTGTGTGTCATACACCACCTGAAAACTTGGTGCTGCCTAAGGTCGAAATATGACGGCAGATTTGACCGTCCCTATTCCCGAGCCGCCGCAGCTCCCATTCATTGGAAACATCGCCGATATAAATGCAGAAGATTCCGTTGGGTCGTTCAATAGCCTCGCTGAAAAGTACGGGGAGATCTTTCGATTGCGTTTACCAGGAGCTCGCCTGGTAATCGTAACCACGCGCGCCTTGGTCGATGAGGCTTGCGACGAAAAAAGATTCAAGAAGGTTCCTAACAATGTCCTGAAAGAAATTAGAGAAGGCCTCCACGATGGGCTATTTACTGCAAAGCTCGAGGAGCCCAACTGGGGCATTGCTCATCGTGTCCTGATGCCGGCTTTTGGTCCAATGGGCATTCGCAACATGTTCGACGAGATGAAAGATATTAGCTCACAGCTAGCATTGAAATGGGCGAGACAAGGGTCACAGAAGAGAATCAATGCCCCTGAAGACTTTACTCGACTTACATTAGATACGATCGCTCTTTGTTCCATGGGATTCCGATTCAACAGCTTTTACTCGGACAAGATGCACCCCTTCGTCGATTCCATGGTCGAATTCCTCCTCGAGTGCGGACGAAGGTCACAGCGGCCACCCCTACCATCAATTCTGTATCGAAACAGGGACAAAGTATTCCAACACCATATCAGCGTCCTTCGCGATACTGCTGAGACTGTCCTAAAAGAGCGCATTGCGGATCCTACGATCGAGCGAAAAGATCTCCTTACAGCCATGTTGAAGGGGCGAGATTCACTAACTGGGCAGAAGATGAGTGATGAGTCAATTATCGACAATTTGATCACATTCCTGGTTGCGGGACATGAAACTACTTCCGGGACACTTTCATACGCCATGGTGAGCTGGATTCGGTTATTGATTTGCTACTATCTGAGCCGTCCCACCGGCTTGCTGACGTTAAATCGCCTTAGTATCGATTATTGAAAAACCCCGAAGCCTATCGAAAGGTACAACAGGAAGTTGACGAAGTGATTGGCAAAGGTCCTATAACAGTCCAGCACATGCAAAAGCTCCCATATATCTCAGCGGTTCGTTTTACTGCCCCGGGCTGTAAAGAATATCTGTTTCGCAAAACGTGAAGCTGACCAATACAGGTTCTCCGCGAGACACTGCGCTTAGACTCGCCAATTCCGATCTTTAGTGTCTCCGTCATGGAAGATACCCTACTCGGAGGGAAGTATCCAGTGGAGAAGGGAGAGTTTATCAATGTTCTTCTGACTAAATCGCACCTCGACCCTACAGTTTTTGAAGACCCCTTGGCATTCAAACCGGAGAGGATGCTTGATGAAAATTTCAACAAACTCCCGAAAAACTCGTGGAAGCCCTTCGGCAATGGTGTTAGAGCGGTAAGTAATATCCCGAATGAGACGTGCTTTTTTGGCAGCGTCTATCTAAAATTACGCCCAGGTTGTGCTTTATGTTGAGCTTGTCCACTTGCTCTAGCGCTAGAATCGTTGTCATATTCATTATTAGCTAATTAGAATCATAGTGTATCGGCCGTCCGTTCGCTTGGCAAGAAGCCGTACTTGTCTTGGCCATGCTCTTCCAGAATTTCAACTTTGTTCTAGCTGATGCGGACTATACACTAAAGCACGTCCAGACGTTAACCATTAAGCCCGGTAACTTCTTCATACGAGCCATACTCCGCGACGGTTTGGATCCCCTGAAACTCGAGCAGCGACTCGCTGGGTCTAAGACGATTTCGGAGAAGCGAAAGACTCATGTCAATGGGGCTTCACTTAAACATGGCGCCCTAGATCAACAGATAATTATCTTGTATGGTTCAAACAGCGGCACTTGTGAATCTATGGCGCACCGCCTGGCGTTGGATGCCCTATCACACGGATACAATGTTTCTACTCTCGACTGTATGGATGCCGCCATGGAGAAACTCCCTAAGGACCACCCTATCATTATTATCACCTCAAGTTATGAAGGGCAACCTCCAGACAATGCGGCCAACTTTGTTTCTTGGATCAACAGCATTGACGATAGATCAGCTCTCCGCGGCTTGCCTTACGCTGTCTTCGGTTGCGGAAGCCATGAATGGTCCCAGACATTTCATCGAGTTCCGAAGCTTGTGGATACGAGACTAGAAGAGCTTGGAGCGAGAAGGATTGCAGATCTAGGCCTTGCAGATGCCGCTGGAGAAGACATGTTTGTGTCTTTCGAAACATGGGAAGACAACGTAAGTTTACTGCCCGCATGTATGGAACTGGGCCTTTCGATTCATTATTAACAAAACGTTATGACTCTTACGGGTATTGCCTCATTTCATTACCACATACTGACCGGGTCTAGGTACTTTGGCCAGCCTTAGACATGTTACGAACTGGTAAGGGAGGAGAAGCAGCGGAGGGAACGCGACTAGCCCCTTTAAATATGCACATATCGAATACACGTTCATCGACACTGAAGCATAACGTGGAAGAGGGCAAAGTGATTGCGAGCCGGCTGCTTACTGCGGAAGGAGAACCTGTAAAGAAGCATCTTGAGATTCGGCTGCCCCCGGGTACCGACTATAGGCCTGGGGACTATTTAACAGTCCTGCCTATTAACCCGAAAGACACAGTTCAGCGGGCGATGCGTCGATTTCGATTACCGGTAATCTCACCCTTCCTACAGCCATTTCATTCATTTTCCCCTTTACTCTGTCTTACCGTTTCATAATGTCATCTAGCTCCTTTCTTAGCATCTTGGCTCACAGGCTGGCTTCGAACTTTTACATGCTAACTCTACGGACTCCAGTGGGATGCAAGCATTAGAATTGAGGGAGGTGGCTTAAGACTACCCACCGATGAGCTAGTGCCTGCTCACAGTGTACTAAGCGGGTTTGTTGAACTCGCGCAGCCTGCTACGAAAAGAAACATCATTGCTTTGGCCGATGCAGCTGAAGGCGAGGACGACAGGAAAGCGCTGAAGAACTTGGCTACTGATAATTACGGCGCTGAGATTCTTGCAAAGCGGGTGTCGGTTCTAGACTTACTAGAGACGTACCCTTCCATCAATGTACCTCTTGGGCTATTCCTCGCGATGCTACCACCGATGCGTACTCGCCAATAGTAAGTCCGCGATGTATCATGTCGAGCGAAGGCTATCAAATAACAGCTGGGTTTAGTTCCATCTCATCATCCCCTCTAGAAGACCCGTCGATAGTTTCCATCACTTTCTCGTTGGTCTCAGGGCGCGCGAAATCCGGCCATGGCGATTATGTCGGCGTTGCGACTTCTTATCTAGAGGCTCTCGAAGTGGAAGACATGCTTCGTGTCTCTGTACGGCCGTCTCACGCAGCCTTCCATTTACCGCCAGCTCCAGAAAAACCGCCTCTGATTCTCGTCGCTGCTGGAACCGGGATTGCCCCCTTCCGCGGTTTTATCCAAGAACGTGCGATAATGATCAGATCGGGGCGTAAACTTGCCCCAGCTGTGTTGTATCACGGCTGCCGAGAGCCAGCAAAGGATGACTTATATGCCGACGAGCTCAGTGAATGGGAAAAGACTGGTGCTGTCAGTGTCAAGAGAGCATTTAGTAGGACTCCGGAGAAGTCGGGTGGTTGCAAATATGTTCAAGACATCTTATGGGCCGACCGCCATCATTTTCTGCAATTATGGAATCATGATGCTCAGCTCTATATTTGCGGTTCAAGAAAGGTTAATCAAGGGGTCGAAAAAGTTGCCAAGTGCATACAGCAGGAAGATGCGAAGCAGAAGGGTGAGCATCTTAGCGAAGAGGACGCGCAAAAGTGGTGGGATGAGCTGAGGAACGTCAGATACGCTACGGATGTATTTGATTAGAGTGCTATAGTGATTTGCTCAACGGCAGAGTGCACGACCTATCTTTGGGCGAACCGTTGTGAGATAGGGGCTGCTCTAGGGGGTGAACCGTAGGGGTGAGGGGTTTCGTCGTTTCGGGCAAATCCGATTTGCATTTTCGCTGCGGAGCTCTGCGGGGCTGACAGGTACCTACCTGGTAATGTACCTAATTTGGGGTTGCACAGCTTCATGTACCTTAGTACTACCAAGGTATCGACGCCATCGTAGGATGGACGAGGGCGAGGTCTCTCCCGTTTCTTAATTACACGATTCACTCAATAGCTTTATATCAACCCTTAATTGACCCTTTCAATGATACGGATTCATCCTTCAAAATGACGCAAACTTATCTCATGTGGGTTGCCGGCAAAGAGCAGGTAGGCGAAGAATATTTGTGAGCGCCCTACAATCATGTCCTTTTCAGCACATGAAACCCTGAAATGCTGACGAAGTTCATCCATGGGTAGAATACCAGTGGAGGACCCCGCAACAGGAGACGTCTTTGCGCAGTGAGTCTATCCACGCATAATCAGTCGCCGCGTAAATAAAGGCACTCCACTGCATTGATGAATACTCGCGGCCTAATTTTCTATCTCTTATTTCAATAGCTGTCATGCAGCATCCTCCTCAGATGTTGAACGTACCATTACCCTTGCCCAGGCAGCCTTCGACTCGGGCATTTGGTCCAAATCCTCGCGCCACCATCGCGCCGACGTTCTAGACAAGTGCGCAGCCCTCTTAACAGAGGCCCTGCCAAGTCTTATCTCCCTCGAAGTGCGCCAGACCGGCCGCACAGTCCGTGAGATGAACGCCCAGGTGCCATCGCTGGTTCGTTGGTTCAAGTATTACGCCTCGCTCTTGCGCGTCGAGGAACAGCCCGTCCTGCCAACTGTCGGGAAACTGCACAACTTTCTTCAGCGTGTGCCCCTCGGGGTCGTCGTACAGATAACACCCTTCAATCACCCGCTACTCATTGCCGTCAAGAAGCTCGCGCCAGCGCTGGCTGCGGGGAATAGCGTTATCGTGAAGCCAAGCGAGCTAACACCGTTGTCAACGCTATCACTTGGCCGCATTCTAAAGGAAGCAGGCATACCAGATGGCGTGTTCAGTGTTCTTCCCGGATATGGCGCCATTACTGGCAAAGCCCTCGTACAGCATCCACTAGTAAGAAAGGTGGATGTTACTGGAGGAACAGCGGCTGGCCGTGCTATAGGGGGGATCGTGGGTGGCAACCTGGCCAGGTATACGGCGGAGCTAGGAGGCAAGGCGCCATTAATCGTCTTCGACACGGCCGACGTACAGCTCGCTGTGAATGGGATTACGTTTGGAAGCTTTATTGCTAGTGGGCAGACCTGTATCGCGAGTACGAGGATCATCGTCGATAAAAAGATTCTGCCGCAGCTTCTGGAGAATTTGAAAGCAAAGACGGATTCAATTGCGAGACGTATAGGCTCTCCGAAAAATCCAGAGTCGATGATGGGACCATTGATCTCAGCGAAGCAGTTAGCTAACGTGGAGACATTGGTTGCTGAAGCTCTGAATGATGATACGGCAAAGGCAATCGTAGGAGGAAGCAGAATGCAAGGCATCAGCTCCCTTGATTGGACAGACCTTTCTAAAGGATATTTCTACCAGCCCACCATCCTCGTATCAAGCAAGGAAAATAGTATTTGCTCGGCACGCATCTGGCGCGAGGAGGCTTTCGGTCCCGTGATTGTAGTCGTGAGTTTCGACACAGAAGAAGAGGCTATTAAATTAGCCAACGATAGCGAATTCGGCCTTGGAGCTGGGATATGGACCCAGGATCTATCACAGGCTTTCCGCGTCTCAGAGCAGATCGACGCAGGTATTACATGGGTGAACACGCACCATCGGAATGACCCAAGTAGTCCGGTGAGTAGCATCAATGAGTTATTCCCCGATCAAGATGGCTGGGGAGTTATCACTTTTTTGACACTTTTAAACTCCTAAATCTCATCCCCGGTGAAGTAATTACTGATGTTCTTGTAGTGGGGTGGTGCAAAGTCCTCGAGCGGTGTTGGTAGCGAGAACGGCATTGATTCCTACCACGCATATACGACGACGAAGAGCACCATTATTAACTACGCCTCAACTGAAGAATCACTAGCCACTGATGATTGGTTTAGAGATGGAGCAGGCTCTGTTAGATACGGTTGAGTGCCTACTCTTCTATATTCTTTACACCCAGTGGCTACACATGGTCGGTAAAATAGCATGCATCTATGACGCATGGGACGCATAGATTAAAGTGGCAAGATCAGAGGGTCATTGATATATGAAATCTACGATGTCCTGCTAGCTAAAAATACTAGGTTGGGACTCCCCATGATCTCGCGATACTATCTGAGATTATTATGGAGAAAGAGACTCGATTGAAGGTTTTCTATGAAGGGCCTGTTTCGTGAGTAGTTTGATATCCTGATCAGACATCGCTGTCGGTGTAGTCGCCAATCCACGGTGGGATGTATTTCGTGCTGTGGAGAAATGTTGTCGCCGAGTGGTGAATTTTCCTCGCCCCATTTTAGCCCAATTACTTCTTATCCAAGTCATGGACCAACATAAATAGAAACTTATATATAAGAACGTTGCTCATGTTCCTCGTTCCCGATGTTTAAAGGTGTTGTGGGACGTTAATACTCGCAATTACATGCTCAGATCTTGATAAAGAGTCTGGAAATCTTGACTCGGACTATCTATTCACTTATGCACTTCTTGAGTTATAAAGCCGTGGCCATTATGAGGTGGGCTAAAGATTGCCTCTTCGAAATGTGTTACGCGTTCGCTTTAATATCGTATAGTGTTGTAATGAAACAGTATAGTCAAGCTCCCTCGGTTAGAGACTAGCTACAGATGTGTGATTCGAGGAGATTTTCATCATCTCGCTAGACACATTATTTTGCAAACTTCGAATTCGGCGCTACGCGGGCTTAATAGGGCAGCCGAGGGAATGGGCAAATCTAACCTACTCTGCATAAGCGGCCGCAGATCAACAAGGAAACCCCATAAATTTGTTTTACAGTACTAGGTATCTACTATGTAATTAGCAGCCATCTAGCCTGGGCCGAGGTGGAATCCCCGTGCCGGAATCGGCGAATCAGTTGAGAGACATTGAGATCGAGTGCCTTATTTGTCATTATACTAAACTAGGGAACTATAGGTAGATGAGATTGTTCAAACAAAGCGTTTGCGTGTCTGCGTGTGAGGAGTGTAGAACGCAGGAGAGCGCTTTGACCCCAGCTTGCTGTCGGATGTTCAAAAGATGTGTGTGGGTATATGGAGAAGCTATATGCTTCCGACACGATGAAATTTCCACAATTAGTAAGCAATTACCGATATCTCTACGCAGGCCTCAAGCAGGAGCCAAGACGCTGGTGCCATGAGGTTGAGGATCGGATTCCAAGCCGGCATATCCTTGGCGCAGTTTGCCCTGGTTCGTTTTGAATCTCGGCTCCTGCCTCCTGGACCTGGATTCTAGAGGCGGAGATCTTCGTTCTTAATCCTTTACCTGGTCGTCGATCTTGATCCATTGTACTATGTAGTAGCACGCGACCACCATCCTAGCTGAAACCGACATATAACATAATCGGACCAACCCCTTGAGATGACAAACCTCTACCTCTGCTTGGAGGAATTACTTGGGTCTGAATGACCCATACACGCCTGCTCAGAAAACTTTCCATAGGCGCGGGGTCTTCAGATTGAATAGAATTGTTGCTTGGGGAGGTTGAGTTGTGTTTTTGGCCTAAAGGTTGCTTTTCCGAATTGATATACTCGTATTTACATCGTATCAAGAATTAAAAACGAATAAAAAACGAATATCCGAATAACCGGCTTCGCACTATTTGCCACGTGGTGCCCTAGTTTGCTAGAAAATCTAGGCCGGGACTACCTTGAAGTTCATAATACTATGTAAACTGTTCTTCAAGGTTCTACATGGTAATACATCTAGTGGTGGATTAGATATCGGATGTGGTGGAGTATCCCAGAGCTCGGTTCGATGGTTGGCGTGATCGGGGACGCATACTTGCATAGTAGGATGCTGCACGGACGAAACTAATGACCTAGTATACTCCATCCGCCTATTGAGAAGGTATTCAGGGCCTATCCTTGCATTCGGGGGGGCAAACCTGTTATCAAAGGGGAACTACCTAGCCCGCATTGACTGGTGCAGACAAGGTATTCGCGAAGCTGCAAACAGTAAAGACACTATCGCCGAACTAAAGATCTTGTCGTGTAATGGTTTCCATCACGGCCCTTACGTATTTCGGGTCTACAGCCGAGAGGTCCACATGAGCTGAAAATTAGGCATTGACCATATAAATGTCTCCTACCCAGTCATCATCTACCGAGGAGCCTCTCAATATGTTTCCGGCTCTTGCACTCAGCTAGGTGTCCCCTACTGCAGGATAATATCGGGGAGATACTAGTATAATATTGCTAGTTCCTGGTACTCCTTCGACTTCAGGAAAGACTCCTCGGGACAGATAAACGGACACCAAATTCTGGTAGTCATCATGGCTCCCTCAATTGAATCAGTTGTTGGCCTTTGTCATAAGGCTACAGTTCTCGGCAACAAGATATCGATCCACATGCTTGAGTATGTGGGCACCGTTGAGAAGCATGGACATCAGTTCGACGAATTGGCGCATGACTTCCTAGAGACGTGCAGGATAATGTGGTCACTTGAGGCCGGCTTGACTGAGTACTCCAGGAGCAACCAGAAATTTCCCCTGGAGATGATAACCGAGCTTGAGAAGAAATTCAAGGCCGCCAACTCGGATTTCCAGGTGCTCGACCACATGTTAAGCCGACTCCTGGAATACGAGAAGAAGGGTACGATGGGAAAAATCCAAAAAGGGTGGCGAAAAATGTTCGCCGACAACGATGTTGAGAGAATGAGGGACAATCTATCAAAGACACGAGAGGCGTTAAGAATGAGTTCCCTAATCTTTCAATGGTCTCTTGGAGACGCTAAGATCGATGAGTCGGTGGGCATTGGCTACACTGGCCTTGCTGCTGCTCTTGACCGAATGTCCAGAGGAAAGACTGTGGCAGGTATCACAAAACTGAAGTCTCTTAGCAACAACGCTGTTGTTACTCAGCAAGTGGATGAGATCCAACCGGTTTGGCCGTTACCGCCTCAAGCCGTAATGCACAACAAAGGTTCAGTGACAGACCACTCTTCTTTCAGGACGCGCGAAGAAAGTCACCATAGTCACCATAGTCACAGTCAGGGCATTCAGCTCCTTCCGGAAATACACCGCGAACCTTCGATATCCAACTACACTGTCGGAAGTGGGGCATCCTCTCGTGGTGCTCGAGAGCGTGTAGTATCAGCAGTGGACACCATGGATCGATCTATGGTACATAGCACGGGAGCTTCGGGCGGCATCACGGAAGTCGACACTCTAGTTGATGAGATGGACTCTTTCGAGCCTTATAAAGTTATTCGCTTGAAGGCCGATCCGCTTACCATGCCCAGATGGAGCCCCCGAAATACAGTCGGAGCTAACACGCCCGCATTGAGAGAAGCACTTCTCTCTGCTGTGGAATCAGGAAACCACAAGTTGGTTGAGCAGCTGCTGGATAGGGGCGCCTCTCCCGACAGTACCTCCGATGCTCATATCCTGAACCACGCAATATCGCGCCACGACGGAGAGAGTGTTCGTATACTCTTGCTGTTCGGAGCAGATCCTAATACTCCCGATAATCGCAACATAACACCCCTCTATTTGGCAGTCGAGGAATCATTCCGAGATGCTGTCACTATGCTACTTAAGTGAGTGAATGGAGCAACGTCATTTTTTACTTTCCACCCATAGGGAACAACGCGGCAGGAAACATAGAAAGCAAATTGCTAATCGATACTACCACTTAATTTTAGGTACGGAGCCGATCCTAATCTTCCAGCCGGTCCAGACAACGAGACGCCTTTCATTATGTCTGTACTCGAGGACAAGTTTGATCTTGCACGCATAATACTCACGTACGGGGGGGACGTCGGTCGTGTCATGTCAAATGGAGACACAGCATTGATGGCGGCTATCACGAAGAAGAGATCAAAGAAAATTATCGATATGCTCCTTGAGTATGGATCTGATGCCAACGTAAAGAATAGAGAAGGACATACACCCCTCTTTGAAGCCATCCAGTCGAATCGCGTCGACGTCGTCACCAGCCTCCTGGATCATGGCGCTAACCCTAATCTTCCTGGGCCGAAACATATGGTATGTACAAGAACGATCCATTCCCTTGGCAGAAGTGCTAACTGGTTCAAAGTAAGTTATAATCAAGCTCCGGATCCTTGAAGAGAAAAAAAGGGAATGGACGGGAAAGAGAAAGACTTGTATAGTCTTTGACTCACCATTTACTCTTGAAAAATTGACTTTGAGAAATTACTCTTCTAGCCGTCAAAACTGGAGATAGGCTAATGTCTCGCATATAGGCTTTGGCCAGCGGCAGGATTGCCTCGCATACTCGAACTGCTACTCTCTCGTGGTGCCGACCCCAAAAAAGCCCCTGGAATTATGGAATTGGCCACGTCTATCAATAACATAGACTCAGTGCGTGTCTTACTTAGAGCTGGGGTCGACCCAAATGCTAAAAAGGACGGCATCTATACGCCTCTCTGTTCATCCATCCGTGATAACCGGAGCGACATATTTGAGCTCCTGCTCGCTAACGGTGCAGGTAAGTCTTGGCCTTCCGTTAGATATGATATCTATGTCGCTAGCCCAACGACGTCGATAGCCGCAAGAGAAGTAACCCATAGCTCACTTTTTGATCAGATCCCAATGTCCCAAGCGCCGAATATCCAACGTTCAAATGCGTGACACACTACAGAACCCAGTATCTCGCCCCCCTAGTGGCTGCTGGCGCCGATCTCAACTCTCCGAAGGGTATTCTCGAAACTGCGGTTCAATGCAAGAATATCGAAGCGCTTTACTGGTTGCTGGATACCGGCAAAGTCTCGCCCAACGATAAGACACCCAGGACCGGTGCTACGCCGCTGACTACGGCGATTCGCGAGAACCAAGCTAACTTAGTGGTAAGAACGCATAAATACCGGGGTCTCGATTCCTCTTGATGGATCTTGAGCCAGTTTCTAATAATCCTCGGGTGTAAACAGGACCTTCTTCTATCCCGCGGAGCTGATCCCAACGTTCGAGGAGAAAACTGGCCGGTATGCATGGCCGTACACCAACCTGCCATCCTGAAGCGCCTATTACCAGCACTAGCGGAACCGCGGGCATTCAAGGGTGTAATGGAAATGGCTGTTGTGGCCAACCAGCTAGAGAGTATCAAGCTACTCCTCAAAGCTGGTGTGAGCGTGGAAGATCGCAATGGAGGTGTATTCTCACCACTCACGACAGCCATCCGGGAGGATCGTAAGGAAATAGTGCATTTCTTACTGGTAGGGCGTACTCGAACCTCTTAGCATGGAAACTTGGTCATTTTACTGACTTGGTTTTGCAAATCGAATAGGAAGAAGCTGGCGCTGACGTCAACGCACCCGGCGAACACTTACCCATCGTCAAAGCGCTTCGGCGACTTCACGGAGCAGATACCGAGATCGTTGAGCTGCTCTTGAAACATGGCGCAGACCCGAATAAAATTTATCGCGGTCACAACGCCTACATCCAGGCCATTGAGAATGGCGATCCCGACATACTCAAGATCCTCATCGACAAGGCTGGGGTCGACTTTAACGTTAAGGATGATTCCGGAATGACGATAATTGAAATTGCCGAACACCGGGGTTGGGAAGAAGGCCGCCAAATGCTTCTAGCTGCAAAGGCCGTATTATAAGGAAAACGGAACCTCGTAATAATTGACCCTCATTGATTCATTTCCTTTGTGGTTTCATGGTTTCGTGGTGGAGACTCTCGATTCCATTTCACATCGGGTCAGTTCCGAGACGTGTATGAATAGATGACGGTCGGTCTCGATGAAACTTACTAACAGGTAATCTGATAGTTACCTAGGTACCTACCTCTTTTTCATATGTTCCTGTACGTTAACGCTTAGATTATTCACTCCAGTACTAGCAATGACATAATACAGCTTAATGACCAGGACTGAACTTGTCAGTGAGAAAGATATACTCCAATGAAAAATGTCGGAGATTGGGGATTAGTAGAGCGGACCGTAACCACGAAACGCCGAAGCGCTCGGGCTCACCGGGGTCGGTACCGTTAAATGGCACCATTAAGTACGCAGAATTAAGTCATTTATTGCACGGATGTTATTTCTACTATTCGTCTCTGGTTATCGATGGTTGGGTAGGTACCTATATTTGGAAGCATGTTAGTCCTTATCACCGGCGCTACAGGCAATATCGGCCAATTCGTCATCAGTAGTCTCTTAGCCAGAGGGCACCAGGTTCGGGCGCTTGCTCCCAACATTCCTTCTAAAATTTCACCAGAGATACTTTCTCGCCTCGAAAGCACCGTGCAGAGTAGCGGGTTTGACAATATCGCCTCGCTAGATCGTGGCTGCGCCGATGTCGACGCCATCATCAACGCTTACAGCGGGAAGCCGCCGAGTCCACCGCCGAGATCATATAGCTAGATGATGCTACCGAGGGAGGATTCTGGCGTCTCTGTTCCGGTTTCAACGCCCTGAAAGAAATCGCTGCCACGTACGAGCCAGTAAGAGGGGTAAAATTAGATGTTGAGGTCATGGGGACCGTGACAGAGTTGAGGGAGCGGCGTTGCAAGCGAGACGCGAGGGGGCTCGGCGCAACTTCTGGTCATATATTGGGTGGTTCTACCAGCTTTTCACCGCGGATGAGACCTCGGCCCTTGACGCTTGCTAATGAGAAGTTGGGCTTGAGCACTACGACCCTTCGGGAGTTCCTACAGCAGAATCCATCTATCTAGGACCTCATCGGCAATCCTCAATGTTACCTAGGTAGGTACCTACTCATCCACGGTGCGTTGTTGATGGACTCTGCTTGACACTTGCCTATTGGCAAACTCATAAAACAAGCGAATCACCCCATGAAGAAAGGGGCAATTGTAGCTGAAGCCTACATGTAAAAGCCAATACTTTTAGGTACCTATACAAATGAAGTGTTTCAACTAGACTGCGAGGATAAACTTGGAAGTGAACTAGGGCAGACGGTATCGATATTGATGAACAATTTACCGACCCTGATTATCTTGCAATCTCCAGCTACATATCCGGAACTTTAATTTATAAATCGACATTACTCAGATAGCTTTACATTCATATTTGATTTCTTTCAACACGTCATGGCAACAATGGGTGCAATCTTCGCACTTGAAATCCTCTCCGCCTCTTCTCCCTTATTATCCTTAATACCCTAAGTACATAGTAGTCGAGCATGCAAACAGGAGGATATACATGTACAGAAGGCAAGTACCTGACGTACGGCCAACTACAAGGACTAGGTGTCTACGTGTATGCATGCCATGCCCTACGGTAAACACGTGGTTGACAGCTACCTACATATATATATCCATGAATTGCCGCCGATTGCCATAATTTAAGGTTTTAATGCTAGGGAGACAGTTCCATTCAGCTGGGAAACTTACCTACATGCAGTCACCCTAACAAGGAAGTGCCTACCATGTCTACATCCGCCCCGATATCGGAGAGCTAGAGATGTCGAATTCAACGCCACTTACATCCTAGGTAGTGCTCAAACCAAAGCAATTACATCCTTACTAACTCATCATTTACGCAATTTGGCATGGCAGCTAGGTGCCTACTTACTTGGTAAGCTGAGAAGGCAAAAGACGGATCCGAAGACGCGCTTGAAACTGCTTGGGTAGGAGAATAAAAAAGATGTCAATCCCTTTTCATATGTGAATTAGCGTAAGGGCAAGTAAGACGCGATGGCCCCACTTGGAGCCTCTTTACGTTTTCCTTCTCTCTCACCTTGAAATACCCTCATTATCCCGCGCCAAGACCTCTATGAACAAGCTTGAGATTGGCCGATTTGCAGTGACTGCATGTGAAAAGTGGGGATTCTTTATGCGTAGAGGGAGGCAAGTGCAGGTATCGTAGAGAAGACGCGTTTGCGTCAGGTACGACATGCGATAATCACGCAATGGTAAGAGCGTCTAAGTCGGGATTAGCGAAATGATGGTAAGGAGCAACCTGGAAACCGGTGGAGATTTGCCCTGGCAGCCTGGTAGCCTGGGAAGGTACGCACGACCCTCCCGTTGCTGTTTGCTTCCGATTTTCAAACAGAGATAAGAACTCGCTGGTCTTTTCAACCTAAACCCAAACTTTCGTCGTTCAACTCTCCCTTATAATAATCAACAAACAACAACCTCGCGACGAACAGACTCAACGAACAGGCTCAATTGTACTCCCTGTCAACACTCGTCGTTGCCCATCATGTCTTCTGCCTTTGTCCAACGCCCGGCTCCGGCCTTCACGGCCACCACCGTCTTTCCTGGAGGCGAATTCAAGGACATCTCCCTGTCGGATTATCTCGGCCAATGGTATGTGTACCCCTATTCCATCATTAGGATGCCACTCCAACATCTAGCCTCATCCCTCGTCCTTCAATGTGCGTATGAATATCCCGATCCTGACTAATCCTCGCCAACAGGGTTGTTCTCCTATTCTACCCGCTTGACTTCACCTTCGTCTGCCCGACCGAGATTATCCAGTACAATGACGCCCTGCCTCGGTTCCGCGCCATCAACACCACCGTTCTTGGTATCTCGACCGACTCTCACTTCTCCCACCTCGCATGGACTGAGAGACCCCGCAAGCAGGGCGGCCTAGGCTCAGACCTGGAACTACCATTGGTTGCCGACAAGTCGCACAAGATCTCGCGTAGCTACGGCGTCCTCATTGAAGACGAAGGTGTTGCCTTGCGTGGCTTGTTCATCATCGACCCCAAGGGTGTACTGCGACAGATTACCGTCAATGACCTACCTGTCGGTCGCAACGTCGAGGAGACCATTCGCCTCGTCCAGGCATTCCAATTCACTGACGAGCATGGTGAGGTGTGCCCTGCGGGCTGGCAGAATGGTAGCAAGGGAATGAAGGCGGATCCCAAGGGAAGTCTGGAGTACTTTGCTGCTCACGGAGAGGCAAGTGAGAATGGTCACGTTAACGGCAATGGCGAGTCTAAGAAGCGAGCCCGAGTGAACTAGACCAAGTCAGACGAGTGGGGAAAATTGGAGAAACAGGAGGTCACTGATGCAGTGACGTAGATGGTGCGGAGGATTGTATGATAGAGGGTTAACAGGTACGCATCAAGCACAGACGATGCCTTAATATTAGTTTAGAGAATTAGACAATGCTTTGCACTCTTTTCAACCTAGACTTCTTTTTTTTCTCGGAAGCCTTTGATAGTCATTTTTGTTAACTTGGCGTGTGCTACTATTAGAATGATCTCCGAAACTCCAATTGCAATCCAGGAGAAGCATTTATTGCGGAGGAATAATCAATTCGCAACATACAAGTGCGGGGAAATCGCCAGCGAGAAAACTACCTACCTCTCTATGAAGAAATAACTTAGAGATGCTGCTGGAATTTGGCACGGTACTCGAAAACTTCGCGCAATCTGTCTAAGATAGGCCATTCTTTCCTGTAGAACCCGTCTATCTGCACAAAGTCGGTCCCGATATTGAGGATGTCTTCTCGAGACCTCTTTTCCCCGTCCTGAGTCATTCGTTACACAGAGACCAAATAGTTCATACAGTTTTCCAAAGGTGCCTCGCCAGGTATCCACGACTAACTGTCCGAAACCAACAGCAACCTCTTTCTTGAAAGAGCCATCTATCTCGAGTTTCTCCAAGTTTTCAAAGAACTTGTCGATCTATTCGGCCAGCGGCATAGCACTGAAAGCTTTATCTGGACCACCTTGCATCGCCGTTACTGCCTCGCGGTGCTCTTCATCCAGCCCCGTACCTTAGGTACGTACGGGGGCACAATTTCAACCACATTCATATTCTTCTTCGCCTCGTTGGGAGCAAAGCTTAGCTGTTGTCGTAAGATCTTGGCTAATGTATGGACGCCTGCCTTACTCAAGCAATAAGCCGGATAGAAGCTTAACGGGAAATACGCTATAGTGGAGCTGGTGATGAATAGGTTCGTTTTGGTTCCCGCCTTTGCTAGCTGGGAGAGGTGAGGAGCAAACAAACGGACCAAAAGAGTTGGAGCCGTTAGGTCCGTGGTGATCTCCCCAATAATTTGCTCGGTACTGGCGGATTGGTCGAAGAAGTTGAAGCTCTTTTGGATTCCGGCGTTGATGATTACTGAATCAAGGTTGGGAAAGTTCTTCAAAATGCTATTCACATTGGCAGCCAATGATTCTAGAGTTTGATTAAATGCTTACCGTCCGTATGATTCTCCGGCGGCGAGAGAGCAATATGTTGACCTTATCAAAGAGCTCCCATATGAAGAGCCCCTGGGTATAAGATTTGCCTACCTGTTTTATTCAAATTCAACATTAAATAAACACAAGCCGGGGAGAAGGTCAACCACTGTTAGAAAGTTAGACGTTGAAATTAACCTGTAACGCCGCACCACCTAAAACTTCATGATTTAGTGACGCGGCGGGAAAGATCCCAATAAGAAAGAAAACGCCGTGTTAGTGTTAGATCTATATTAGTATTGGTATTCCTGAAGACTTTTCTAAGACGATACGTAGGTAGGGACCTGAGGTAAGTTTAACACTCTTTAACCATAACATTTACGCTTAGGTTATATCTTCATTGAGAAAACCCAGGTTTATGAGGAGATATTTATTTTCAAAATTGCGTAAGATTATTAGTTTTATGCCCGTGTAGAGATCCCAGTCAGGTAGCATCGAGTATGGATAAAGAAGGCACGTCCATATAGTTCCCGTGCTTTGCAATGGTCTTCCAAGCACAATATATAGCGAAGACGAGAAACCGAATATGCTATACTGCATGTGAAGCTTCAGGAACCATGACAGGATCCTTCGTTGAGCCGCATAGCTAGGTAGCTTATCCAAAGCTGAAAGAACTTGATATAAAATCTAGGAGTCCCAAAACTTGAACTAGTATAACGTGCTTCCCTCGGAATGTGTCCTAATATATTGTAAAGTACAGCAGCCTATCATGGCGCCGTAATCCCTTTTGAAATATCATCTCTCGACACCAACCCCTTTTCCAACTGCCTTTGTAATATAGGGGGCACCGTTCAGTCCTAGATCAGTCTCAGACTGTACCCATTTCAACCACTTAGGGTAATTCTCTTCTATAAAACAATCCCAACATCGCCTCAGCGTCGGCCCGGCATGACCCTGTACGCGCCAATCACTTCTTCCCATCCTGCCATCCTAGACGCCTCGCAAGCATCTACCCCAATACCCTTGTACTCAGCAACTCAATAGCTTAGCCACTGGGTACCTTAGGTACACAATTAATACCTACTGGGATGAGTTGGACCGCTTCTAAGGGCCAGATACACCACACTTATATGTCGCATGTATCACGTCTAGACCATATCCTACGGTGGTTCTGCTTTCTTGAAGACAAGGAAGCTCACCGTTGGTAAAATGTATGTGAGTATTCTATGATTCTTATACTAATAGCTACCTAGGTACCTATTTATTTTTTCCTGTTCCATGGCTGGACAAACCGAAGCTGAAATCTCCATCAATATGTCAACATTATTGTCCAAGCGACGCCACCCTGATGCCTAAACCTTATCATTGGAGGTCATATTTAGCCCTACTCGGCGATCGAAAACTTTCCACACCGCTCCCATCTAAAAACAAAGATCCAGGGTATAAAGCTGAGACGCACCATCATCCCAATGAGCCCAGAACCTAGCCATCCCAACTTCTTTCTCGATCTATTCAAAATAAGCCGGTCTTCATATAACCATTTAAATCATCATGGACTCCTTTCAAGCAATGCCCCAACCCCAAGCAGAACAGATGCTAGAGGAACTCTATGACCTTGTCTGCAAAGATATTCGTGGGCTGCGCCGCCTTGTGAAACAGAACGATGTCCTTCCATTCTATCGCAATACTCTACCACCCAAAGCCCAAATGCGACAACCGGCACCTGGAGAGACGGTACGAATGCGAGACCAAATTGACTTCCTAAACGCCCTCGTCGCGGAGGCAGACCAATTGACCGATCTCCTTCCTCGTCTCGCAGCACGTCAGCGTATTCCCCAAAACCTAGATAACTACGAAAAGAGTCTAGAGTTCGCCCGATGCGTCGTCCGCATCAAGGAGCTTGGTGTTGATTGGGAAATCGCAACTGCTGGTATTGGCGAGGTGAACATCAATGAAGCCAAGAGAATCCTGCAGGAGGGGGATAAACCCGGTATTTTGACGGAGAATGAACTGCAAATTTTGAGGGAGGATGTCAAGGTTTGGGAAGAGGGACTTCCGGCTGCGAAGGCTGCGTGGGAGGTAGTTCTGCAGAAATCCATCTCTCCAACTAACGTGTGATTGAGGCCACGGCTACAGGGGTTTTTAGAATATTAGGTAAAGGTTTAGGTAGTCATAGACTGGATGTCTTCTATCGGAGTATGGGCGACCGTAGTCGCAATGATTCGAAATGAAAAAAACTTGGTAAGATAGGTTACTATATCAACAGGCTTTCTGGTCTTTTCGGGGCCTACTTGATAAGAGCTACATAATGTACCTACTTATCATCGTACGAATAAAGTATTCTTTTTATTAGGAATTGAGACACTTTATATATAGTTCAAAGGAACTGTGTGATATATTTTGCGAAATCCATCTGTATGGGGTAGGTATGCTTATCCTTGGTCGCCCCTGATCTGATCAGAAGTTAGCTACAGATCTCTTCCGCCACATTCAATGGCCAAATCTGCAGCTTCTCTCATCAAATATGCTTTCCGACTCCATATTAAACATTTATTCTTATTCCTTTTGATATTTATAGCTACGAGTCCGTGGGACGTAGCCCCTATTCAGAGACGTAAAACTCCATCCCCATAATACCGCGCGTCATTTCCCTTCCCGCTTTTCCCGACCGGTTCCCCTAGGGAAATATAGCAGTTGTGCCCGTCACTAACACAGTACCCGTAGCAGTGGAGGTAGGAGGTGATCCGGGAGGGGGGCCTGTAGCGTTATCCATGCAGTACCAGTCTCCGTGACACCAGCATCCCGCGTTACAGGCGGCGCACAGCTCCTCGCTCGGCGGATCATGCGTCCACGTATCGCTGATATCCATAAAGCCGCACGCCGAGCTCTCGCGTCTGCAGTACAGACACCGGTTGCATTCGGTGCGGTTAAGCAAAGGATCGCACCCTTGGTTGCAATACCAGCCGCACGAGTTGCAGTTGGTACCCTCAACACAGCCGGACTCCTGCGCAAGAGCACCGGGAAGGAGTAAAAGTGATGTTAGAGCTAGGAGATTAGGTAGGTACATTATAATGGTAATTGCTGAGACGTTGCTATTTGTTCCACTCGGAATCCAGACCGGCTATTTTCGGTGGAGGTGTCTTCGTTGATTATCAGTATTCGTGTTCCGTTTTTCTTTTTCCAGACCATTTAGCTCAATATTATGGTCGATGAAGGAACCGAATCCTCTTTTATAGAGATAAATGCTGTTGTAACACACTATCATAACATGTCGCTAGCACCGTGATCTTCGCTTACGATGTCACTCCAGGTGCATAATCGTCGTATTCTTAATTTAGCCCGCATAGCCGACAAGCAGTATATTGAAAATCTCTATTTCTTCAATAAGCTTAAAATGATCCAGAACTAGACATACGATTTCATCTCCGAAGATGTGTTATTCCGTACCCCCAGTGTGGCGGCGGATGGGTTCGAGGCCTAAGTTGGACCGATCGGCGTGGTGCTTTTATAATGTCACCTAGCAGCACCTCAGTTACATGGTATGATAGTGAATGGTGGGTAATTGATACTATCTCAAGGCTTCCCTGCCTACCTGGTAAGGATAAATCCTTAACACCTTTAACTTTGATAATATAACAGTGATCGCTGTTAGAGTGTTACGTCACTAGACAGCGCAATCAAGAAACTTCCGTTTGGCTTGCTTTGACATAACGAGATCGGGGTAGTACGTATTATTAGGTAGGTACCTAATGTTAGAAATTATCGCATGTCTAAATTTTATAGATCGCGTTTTACCCTCTACGCTCTACTATATTGGATATTAGTGTATCAAGAGGTTTGGAACAAAATTCTAGGCTATGTCCCCGGGCATGCCTTTGCACTAACCTTCTCTGTTAGACATGTGCTGATTCCAGGCGTTCGTTTGTCGTGGGCCTCTCACCAGGCCTCCCATTTCTGTCCTCCGATAGCTACAAGACGGTTAAATAGCTCGTCTCTCATCGGCATGGCCGTCACGCGCCGAGTATTGCCTGTCCTATCCGTAATCTCGAGCCCGTCGGCCACCTCTCGCCCCAGGGACCAGCCGACCACGAGCTTGGTCTTCCACCCGTATCCACCGACCTTCTTGAGCTGGGCAATGTCATTAATAGCTATGGTCCACAGTGGGTGCAAATCCTCCCGCTCCTCTGAACCGATCTTCTCAATCGTCTCGTCTGTACTGAAGGATACTGCTGGGATTGTGGATTTGGTCGTGATGTAGACATGACCCTTCTTACCATTATATCGGGCTTTGAAGTCGACTGGTCCAGAAACACGGCTAGAATTAGGCCTCGGCACAGCGCCTAGACGATTCTTAGCATGGTGAGAACCAGCTTTCGCTCGAGCATGGTCAGTGCCGATGGCTGTCTTGACTGCGCCTTTTGTGGTCTCCTTAAAGAAGCCGATAATCTTGCTCCCACGCTTGCCAGGTTTTGAACCCTTCGCTGCGTCGATATCCGGACCGCCAGTCTCATGCGCAGTTCGTGGATCGTGTTCCATGGCCTCCTGAAGTTCCTCATCGGTCGCATTGAGTGGTGGTTCAGCCCCTGTCGCTCGTAATTCGGCATCGGTGACTTCCGTAGGCTTCTCTGGGGGAGGCTCATTGATGGACGGCGGGGGTGGTAGAGGTGCCTTATTGGCCTCGCCTATGCGAAGGAGGGTGAGCGTTAACTGCGCGTTAGTAGGCACACCTTTCAGGATCGTGTTACGAAGCTCAAGGAGTTTCTGCCAGTTAGGGAATCTGTGGTTGAGCCACTTCAATCCGCGGCTCATAATGGGATCCCCGAAGAATCCGAAACCGACTCCGAAAGTCACACCTTTCATGAACATATACGACGTCACAAAAAGTGAAGTGAGGAAGAGTGGAAGAACCAAAGCAGCAAGTCTCAGTCTGTAAATGTCCCTTGGAAACGGTGGAGTAGGCGACAAAGCATTCGCGAACCGCTCCCAGGTATCCGACACATCGGCGATGCCATGCATGATAGGTCTCATCTTCGTCCACATGGCAGTTTCAACGGGTACTTTGGTCTTGTCATGCTTTCCTGCAGATTTGCCTCCGGATGCGATGTTTTGAGCTTCAGCAGCAGCCGCGGTGACACCAGTGGGATCTGGTACAGCATCATCAGGTGACCCCGACTCAGGTGTAGGCGAACCTTCTGGGTGCTTTCCAGTGGCGCTTGTAACCACGATAGAGGTGAAGCCATTGACAAAGTTGCTGGCCTCCTGTTCGACTGCCTCGCCTTTAAAATTCTGTGGTGCTCCTGTTGAACTCTCGGTACTGCCTAGAACACCAGCCTTGGGCTTCTGCACTCCACCGGTTTTACTGTCCACTAACGCGAGGGGCGCTGGTGGGAAGAGGATCTCTCTCGATCGGGGGCAGACAATCAAGGTTATCAAAGTCAAGGTAAGAAGCGGGACGATTAAATCAAAAATCCAAGCAACGAAGTACGCCTATAATAAGATTGTCAGCATGAAGTACAAGAGCACAGGACAATTTTCTATAGGAGGTAGTAAATTTTGACGCAGTGTACTTACCGCGCAGAAACAGGAGGTCCGTCGCGTCTCACGCCATGAGCGTAAGCGCACAATATGCTTGACAGCTGCCAGTAACCCAACTACGACAGTCATGTAAAACCGTTCAATATTGGCACGCAGCTTGTCCGGGGAGAACTCCTCCTCGTCGGCGATATTAAGATCCAGATCCCCGGGCACCGCCGTTGGAACTTCTTTGACATGATAAATTTGCTATGTAAGCCGGTTCTGTCAGCGGCATAGCCACAACGTGTTTGGGCGATGATCGCATACCTTATTGAACCTGCGAATAAGGAGCCACAGGTCCTCGTTATCTAACCCACCGACTAACGAAGCAGGTATTTCTTCCTTCCTCTCATTCCAACCCAGATCTACTACCTCCTCGTCATGTTGCTGCTGAGCCAAACCTTTTTCTTCGTGGTCATCGGTCGCTAAAGCGTGGGAGAATGTTGGCTCTTCCGCAAGGCTGTTTGCAGTTTCATGCTTTTCTGGCCCGCTAACAGGCTGTGTTGTTGGTGGAACAGGAAGGATATCCGTCAGTTTAGCACCAGGAGCATTGGTAGAACTATCGCCGGGAGAAAGGCTCTCTTGGAGCGTGTCTTCGTAGGTGGGCATTTTTTTGATCATACGTCGTAACCAGCTAGTTTTCAAGTGTCAAGTAGGCGAAATCAGGGCAGTCGTTGGGCTTAAGTACGCAGAATCGGGACTGCCCAGGCGAGGAGCAGAGCCCACTCTAGTACCCATTTGTCGTCCTGAAAGTTCCATGATCTCCTCCTTAGAAGATAAAGGCGATATTTTGATTTCTCCCAGTTCAGCTTAACCGATGACGTCGATGGCTCACCAAGGAACAAAGTCGTGGTGATGCAGCTCTTCTACTTAATGGGGCTAATGGTCGAATCGCATGTTATTCTTAGAAAGGCTGTTTTTCCAAGAAATCCAGTCTTGAACTAGTGTCTCGCGGTTTCAATTAGTCTAGAGACTACTGACTAAAAGAGTAGCGAGTCTTTTGAGAAGTTACGAAAACCTGTTAGGTGACACGTACTGAAGCCATCTTCAGCCGCACGTGTAAGATCGATCGATCTCAAAAGGACCCTTGCTGCTAGAATACACTATGAGGTAAGCACCGTTTATGTCATATAACAATTTAATTGCATATAAACCCCCATTTCTAAATAACTTGTATAGATTTATCTCATAACTGTATACTCGATTCCGAAATCGAGATCTTAATGCCTTCAGCAAAAAGGGGCAGAAAGAAAACAGGAGACTTTGATAATTATACTATTCAACGAGAGAGCCTCTAGTTACAATGCGATTCCACAAACGGTACTTTGCGGATGATATCATATTGAATAACAGAGGCTGTCTTCTCATGTGGGACCATAGGTACCTAGGTACCTTAGGTAGTGGTACCAGACAGCCGGGATCATAAATCTCGTATTAATGAGCCAGGACTCGATATCAATTTTTCAACCATCAACCATCAACCTTTTTCCAGACTGACATTCATAGGGCAGAAAAGTATACTGAATTATTTAAAGGGTTAATCACCCCAGAGTACCTAGTTACCATGCATCGCAGTCGGATTCTATGTGCCACCTTCAAGTATTTAAAGTCCTATTCCCCCACATAATATGACATACACAAGGCCTGACATGAATGTCTTTCTATGACGACATATCAACATCACGATAGCGATTCTATACGTATGTAGATCTCAGTAGATGCGCATTAAAAACAACAGAGCATTTTTCAATAGAGTAACATATTCTAGCTTATTTTACTACTTAACCACCCATCTAAGCCAACGCGTTACCTTAAAATTAGGTAGATAGGCAACTATTACTTACAGCAGTCAAGACAACCCCTATTGAAGACACCAAGATGCCAGACCAACGCGTGTTCCAACTAAGCGGTTCCTGCAATAACTATCCTTGGGGAAAGAAGGGTAAACAGTCTCTAGCAGCGCAGCTTTGCGCACAGACACCTGGCACCGATTTCCATATCAAGGATGACGAGTTCTACTCGGAGATGTGGTTTGGAGACTACCCAGATTATCCCGCCCGCAAGTTAGAGACCGGCGAACCGCTGGCAGAAGTTTTACAGCGGAACAAGGAGAAACTCTTAGGGAAGAAGGTAATTGAGAAATTCGGTAGTCAACTACCATATTTGCCTAAGGTAAGGTCTCTATTTATAAGCGAGTTCGGTCGAGGAACGAGGGCTGACAAGAAGCCGTAGATCCTATCGATCGCGAAGGCGCTTCCACTGCAGCTTCATCCCAACAAGGAGCTAGCCCAGAAACTGCACGACAAAGACCCGAACAGCTTTACCGATCCCAATCATAAACCCGAGATTGCTGTTGCCTTATCCAAATTCGAGGTCTTTGCCGGATTCAAGCCTCTGGACAAAATAGCACCGCTTTTCAAGCTAAAGCCACTCCAGCAGTTCAATCCAGAGCAACCAGATAAATGGACTGACGAGACGCTCCGAAATGTGACGAGGAATTTACTGAAGTCTGACCTTGAGACGGCCAAAAAGGTTCAGATGGAGCTTTCGAAAATCCCTAAAGATCAGTTAGGTGACGCGGCCTATATCTTAGATCTTCTCCCTCGTCTCCAGGGTCAGTATGGCCCCGAGGATGCAGGCAGTCTAGTCGCACTCCTTTGCATGAACTTCCTGGTCTTCAATCCGGGAGACGCGATATGGATACCTGCAGATGGGATTCACGCGTACCTGGCAGGCGATATCGTTGAGTGTATGGCCCGGAGTAACAATGTCCTCAATGTCGGTTTCTGCCCACCGGGCGACCGCAACAATGCCGACACGTTCGCGAACACCTTGACGTTTAAGGCCCACAGCAAAGATGACGTCTATCTCCCTAGCCAGAAGTATGACAAGAGCAAAAATGGAAAGACGGTGGTGTATAGACCGCCGATAAGGGAATTCGACATGCTCAAAACAGACCTAGGCGCCGGTGAAAGCGAAGAGCTCGCCGCGAGCGAAGGACCAGGGGTTATGATTGTAACATCTGGAAAAGGGGTAATGCATGCTGACGGGGCAGACCACCAGCTTAGGGAAGGGTTTATCTACTTTATCGCACCAGGCGTCACGGTCAAATTTGAGAGTCGGGATGGAATACAGATTCACATGGCAGTTGTATGAAGTTGAACAGGAAAAGGAGTTGTGATAGAGGTCTAGGCTATTGAGGGTATAACACATGAAGATATCTGTACGGCGAACGTCAAAATTTAATATAGTGAACGGTAGAGCTTGACTTATGTCACTTGACAGCATGCGCTAGTCTCCCTTGAAATCGAGTTACACGTATCCAACAGAACCTCACAACTGTAAGGTAGATACGTACCTCCTTCAAAGTTCCTATTTTCCTACAGGATGTGTCTCCTTTACTTACAGGGCTTTTCTAATAGAAACGTTACTTTTTAAATAAAAAATTCATCTCATGTGAATCGATTTTTTAATTGAGTGGTAGATATCTCAAGGTTGTTCGTATTTTGAGCTTCGACGTTCTCAGATCATTGGCGGCAATTCGCGAAGTGAAAGCCACCAATAATCGAACCAAGCCAAGAATATACTCAGGACATTCTTGTCAGTAAAACCCGAGGCAGGACAGCTACATATCTTGTTTAGGCAATTGATTATGAAATTTACGGAGGCTGATCTCCCGGCAAATATCTCGTCTATTCCAGCCCCCTCTCAACTCGCCTTCTTCAGAAGGTCCCGTACAAGAAATAGTGGAGTTTGGTATGATGCGGAAGAATTAGAAGTCAAATATGGGGTTTTTCTAGAGATGTAACTGCTGTTGACGGGGAATTGAGAGCGACCGTAGCATCGCTATGTACCTCGTGTTCTAGACCTAAGCTGCCCCAGCAGTGACAGCTCTACTATTCCAACAAACCCGGTGGGCAAGTTTGACAACTTTATATAGACTGATCAAGACACGTTGTGCTGATCTAGATACGAATACCATTCTTTCCGCCTCAAGGGATTGACCGTCAAAGAGCCGCGGATCATTCCCTACCCTCAACTAAAGATCGTTCACCGACTGCGTAGAGTTAGTCATGGGCTTACAAAAGTTTTGGTGGCTGTTGGCTCTAACAGCCACAGCCGCACCAACTGCTCCTACCACGATTCACCTATGCGGTGACTCAACCATGGCGAAAGGAGGTGGAGGAGCAGGCTCGGGTACTGAAGGTTGGGGCGAGTATCTGAAATACAGTTTCGGCTCCGATTACGTCGTCCACAATGCGGCAATCGGTGGAAGAAGTGCAAGATCCTTTACTCGCGAAGGGCGCTTCAATGAGGTGGCCAACGTTGTCAAGCCGGGTGATTGGGTCGTTATCGAGTTCGGCCACAACGACGGTGGCAGTTTGAGCAATGACAATGGGCGCACTGACTGCCCCGGCGATGGCGCGCAGACGTGCCAAACAACCTATAATGGCGTCCAGGAAACAGTCCTAACATACCCGGCGTACTATAAGAATGCCGCAAGGCTCTTCCTCGATAAGGGGGCGAAAGTCATTCTGAACTCTCCTACCCCGAACAACGTTTGCGAAAGTGGCACATGCGTCAGCGACTCGTCTCGGTTTGACTATTACGCGTGGTAAGCATTGAGGCCAGGGGTTATCGGCGACCTTTACTAACGATTCTAAAGGCATGCAGCTGCTGAACTTGCAAGTCCAGACGTTTATCACGTTCCTCATAAGCAATATGCAGTCCAAGCTATGAAGAATCTAGGCCCCCAGACTGTCAACGCCAATTATCCAAATGATCATACACACACAGGGCCTTATATGGCCAACGTGATGGCTGGCAGCTTCGTCTTGGGCCTAAGGTGTGGAACAACTGCTCTCGGGGCAGCCGTCAAGAACACAACCGAGTCCTTGACCACATCCTTTTATGGGCCTTGTATACCACAAAATAGCTCTGTCCCTATCTAGTTAGCATAAGAGGTGCCTGAGATAGTTAATACTTGAGAAGTTTCAACAATATCTTATGACTTCAGTTAGGCATATAACCGGGCAGTCATGAAGATAAGTTGTGTACGCGAACATCCGAATCAATCACCGCAAACCATTGAGGAGGCCTGTCTTGACTGCTCATACTTCACCCGTATGTTCCTGTCCTCCAGTTTCAATTTGACAAATTCGGACACCATGCCACGATGCACGTGCAGGTCATCTCCCTAACAGGTAGGTAGCCAGCAAGATGAAGCATACGTCGGACCCCAGTCTCTCAGCTGCGCGCGGCATCATATCAACGTAAAGTTACCCACAATGAATTTCGTACTCGCTAGCTGCGATATCAGCTATTAAAGCTATCAATGTCTGAATGGAACTTCTCAGTCATCTTGATGAGGGAGACACGGGATCCGAAGTTACACTGTAGGAAGTTGACCCCCACGGAGGCGTCCAAGGCGTTAATTTCCGATGCAACCCCCTGCCCTCTTATGATTGCGACTGGTGAAATAGAGTTAGAAATAGAGTTACGCTGGCCTACGCTTGGCTAGCTGAATGAGATTGTCCCTTAGGTCGTCAAGTCCACAGCTCTTTCACTTTGTGTTACTTGACAAGGGTACAAGGAAGGTAACAAAATGGAGAAACATTGAAGTTACAGCTGTGGCTGTCTGTTGATGATACTGTGGCTTGACCCTGATTGTGTCACCAATACATGTACATATTACTCACGTCGCTCAAGCTTTTGAACTTCTGGTTAATACAAGATTGAAGATTGTACGATTGCAACCCTGTTTCTGAATGCGGGGTTTTCCCTACTAACTATCTCAGCTCCAGCTAAATGACGACAAAAGAGGATATGTGAGATATGCCTTCAGGAAGACCAAGCAAAGAGTGAAGAGTTCATTTACCATACGACACCGCCTACCCACAGCACGATTCAAGTCACAGGCTTGGAACTTACTCCATATCATTTGAGATATTCCTCAGATCAACATTCATACGTTTCAATCTATATGAACAGGGGTATCCGACTATCTAGTCTAGCCAACTTCTATCGCCCAGTAAACCTCTTTTCCAAGAATCGGAAAGGGAAGTAAAGAACCGCTGTTACGACAAAAGCCATCTCGAATCCAATGTCACCGGCCTTCTCCGCAATGGGGCCTTCAAACCACACTTGCGACATACTGGGAATAACCAGCGCAAAGCTAAGCGCACTCGCTGCTAAAGCGGCGACCCCCAATGGCAACCTAGAAGCCACGTTCCAGCTATCATGATCGTACGTGTCATATCGACCGCCCCTGAAGACATTATGTTCCACGATCAATACTGCCACGAATGCGGCAGACCAATATCCGATCAGCGCTATAAAGTTCTCGAGGCTAGCGAAGAATTCCACTGCTGCTCTAACGCTGACTGGTATGACGATAGCAGTCACGACGATTGAGAACATGTAACGTGGTACTACCACAAGCTGCGGAATTAGAATCTGGAAGTTAAGTGTAATCGAATACATCGTCGCTGCGATGTTTCCGAGAAGGGTCAACGAGAGCACTACCACGACGAATTTCCCAAAGCCGCCAGCGCGGGATAACATCGCGGCTAACACGCCGCCGACCTGGGTCTCGTCGTAGCTCTCTTGCCATTCGGGAATGCTAGTTATAGCCCCTCCGATAGCGGCACCCAAGACCATCAACAAAGCTGACGGCACCACAAGACCTACATATCCATATAAGAACAATCTCACCCTTTAGATCCTGTTAGCTTGGGGTCAGAAGCACATAGAATGGGAAGACTCACGATGAGAACTTGGGGTTCAGATATGTTGTGAAATCTGAGGCCAGACAAGCATATGGGATCATGTAGGATGCTATGATCATGCCAAAGCTAAGTATACCACCAGCCGTCGCGGGTTCTACTGGTGCTTGATGCGAAAGGCCGGAGCCTCCGCATCCGGTAGCAATAATGATGGCTATCAAGGCCGGAATCCACGCGAAGCGCTCATACTGGTGCAGCACCTCGTATCCGCAGAAGGAGATGAGCAGGGCCAAGATGCCCATGATGACTATCCCGACTGCTGGCGTGAGAGAGCCACCCGCGACGGCCGATAGACATTGGCCTCCGATGACGCAAATAATGACACAGAAGCCAGTGAGCGTGGCCAAGTTCAAGATGACGGGCACGGAGACAAGATATCTTCCAAAAGAGAAGCGGGCCTGAATCATCTGCCGCAGACCAGTCTTGGGACCTAAGGTACCAAGATAAGCCGGTATAGCAGCAGTTAGGAGACAGAAGAACAGAATGACCAAGGAACAATCCCTTAAACCGAGCCCATAGGATGGGCCAAGCAAGCCAAATGTGATACTAATTAAGATGTCAGCGGGTTATCATTCCTTCGTCAATGGCATATAAGTCGCCAACCACTTACGGCAAGAGGTTTATATTCATACTGGCCCATATCCAAAAGTAGCTGAAGTAATTGGTAGCAGTCCGATCTTCCAGCGCTACAGGCATAACTCCTCGCTCTTCAACCGGACCAGCTGAAATCAGGTCTGCTAGAGTTCTTCGAATGGTTTTCAGAAAAGCGCCTCTCGATTCAGCGGCATTGCTCTGTCCGACGCCCTTTTCGACATCCTTAGTAACTGTTATTGGCCCGTTCTCGCCATCTTGGTCACCTTGGGACATCATGATATCCCTAATCCAAAGGTAGGAATGCGTGCTTGGCAGGTGGAATCTTCAGCCAACCCTGCTTAACAAAAATTTGTGCAAGACTTCAAAATAGCCAATATGAAGTCAATTCCTAAGCGCCAGTGACACAACAGAAGTACGATCGACAAAATCGTAACACAGACAGTCTTTCGAACATCTAAATTTAAAATTTAGCTCGGCTGTACAAATCCTCACTAACCAAACCAGACTGCTGGGACCGGGTTGCGAGAAGCTTATCTCTCGAATGCGCGAAATTCTCTAGAAGGATCCACAAGCGGGTGCAACTGCTGAACCGCTGAACCGCTGAACTATCCTCACAACAAGGTTTTCCAAGGTTCTAGAACGGGAAAGACGCAGGGGTTTTCCCTTCAACGGAAGTGGCAGAATCCAGATTGCCGGGCTCTGAATCAAGTGATGTACCTACCTAACCTAGGAATTGCCACGAGAAGAAAAAGTTTTCTTAGATCTCTTCATCGAAAGCTACCGTCGCATTCCCCGTACAGTGTGTATTTTAGCTGAAGCTATAGACGAGCTGACGTCCACACTGTATAGTCTAAATGTCAAAGAATGTAGCTACCTACCTACATGTACTACATGTATCCAATCTTCGATAGCAATATCCACGGTTATAGAGCTTCATGTACATACTCTAGGTACCTAATATTATGTCGCTGTAGGCACCTTATATTCGATTGATAGGTAGGTACCTAAGGTACCACATCTGCGACACCTCATTTATAGTCAGATTTCTGGTCCCACCACTCTGAACCCCGTCACTCCTTGACAGCTTCACCACCTCTCTATGAAGTACGTTAGGTAGTTTACAGGTAGCTAAGGCAAATATGACAATCCAAGGGCAGGTCAGTGACAGTGAACCGACCGGCCACAAGGTCAAAGGACAAGATCTTAGACGCGATAGGAGTTGACCAGTGAAACTCGACTTTGCCTACCTACATATCGTCGACGATACCCCGCACTCACACCTCACACGCCCGGCATTTTCAATGCCCATGAAAATGACCTCGTCTAGCTGCGAGATACTAGCCGTGAATGTCTCGCGTGTCTGCGAATCTACCTATTGATTCGAGGTCCGTTTGTCCCTGAATGCTATTTACATCGTTCAACTCAAGGACCAACCTCAATACACCAGGGCCCTGAGGATCCAATGCCTTTAGCTTGCAGATCAACATGGCGAACCTGTTATTATGCCAACCAGACAGGATGCGAAGGATATCAAACTCAAGATTGAACAAGAGAGTTTCTGACTTGACAGTATCGCGCCTCGTAAGATTGCAAGGCACGCACACCGTATAGAACCGAAGAGCAACCTCTCTTAATTCGCTATTTACTCCAAGTAACTTGCTGAATATTTGATAGGCTCTCACGATAAGGGGCTTCTTTAACAGAGCAGCGTAGCATTATTACCTTCGAAATGTTCAGGGAAAATTGGTATCTTGATTTTGATTATGCGATAACGCTGCAACGAGTGTCTCCATACCTTCAGACGAAGCTCCTTGGGCAACAGCGTGAATTGCGGTAAATCCCTACATTCTTTCTCGTATGTTGAGTTGTATATTTCTAAGTTGGCCTGATAGGGCAGACATCATTATCGGCAAATCAAGAAGTGTGTGCATGTATCCAGCAGATCTAAATTGTTTCGTTGTAAAGGCTAGATGCCCTGAGCGCTCAATGGCGGGACATGCAGGAGCCCGTAATAGCCGCTAGCCATGACCTTACAGGCGTTTATCTCAGTTACAATGCTGCTTGATAGGGTAAGACAGGAGAACATCGTAGGGCACCTTTCCGGGTATCGATATTCGTGAGGATCGGGTACCTCGAAAATAATGGGACAAGTAACATACATACCGGTATTATCTCTCCAATGCTAGGTTCTACACAGTTGGTGAGCAGTAGTACAAGTCTTTATTGTAACCATTCTAGACTGGTAGGGGCAATTATTGATGTTATTATTTCGACAATGTTGCTCTCTTAGCAGCTTCGCTCCCCGCTATCCTACCCATCACAGTTCCCATGGTAAGTCCGCTACCACCGGGGTAATTATCCCAAAACAAGCCCCCGAGCAACTCGCCCGCACACCAGAGACCGTCGATCTTGTCTCCGGTAAACCCGCTCACGACTTCAGCGGCGGGCGTGACCGCCAGCCCGCCGAACGTAAACGTGATTCCACATGTCACCTCAACAGCCTGAAAAGGGCCGCGCTCGATAGGCATGGCCCAGTTTGTCTTACCTATATCTAGTGACTTTTCTGTTCCCTGAGTTGACATGCCGTCCTTGACGCTCGGATCGAATTTCTTGTCAGGATATTCTTGCTGGAAGCTCTTACACGCTTCGTTGAATTCAGTGACAGTCTCGTGGAATCGTTTCTTGTCCTTCAGTCCCTTCGTCACGAGTATATCTGCAAGCTGGTCGAGCGTTTCCGCTCTCAAGTTCGTAGTCACGTCGTCGGCGTATTCTTCCCTCCGTAGAAGCTCGCTCCCGTTAGCGTCCCAGATCTGGAACGCGATGCCCTGTGGTTGTTTCAAGATCTCCTTTCCGAAGACGGCATAAGTGAAGTTACGAAGGTCAAGGCCCTCATCCACAAAACGTCTGCCATCGACATTTATCATGATGCCGAGGGGATAACCTGATTTGGTGTACTGATTCGTCAGGACACGATTTCCATTCGCACGGGGCGAGTTGGCATCCCAGGCAACTGAGTGACAGCCGGAGTAATTGCCCTCTAGCCTCGCCCCGAGCTTCTTAGCCATTGCATGGCCGTCTCCTGTGTTGTACTTGGATCCCCGGACGTGAGCTAGGTCCCAACCAGGGCCTAAGTATTGAGCACGTAAGGCCGGGGAGGCTTGAAAACCTCCACATGCAAGTATGACACCACTCCTAGCGTGGATACTCCTTATTTTCCTATCTTTAAAGACTTTGACACCGATTACCTCATTCGTCGTAGGGTCAGTAACCAAATCAACTGCCGGGGAACTGAAGTAAACCGTCACACCATGTTTCTTCGCGGTTTTTAGATGGAACTCGAATAACTCTTTGCCTTGGCCTAGGAATGAGAGTCAGAATCGAGCCATTATCAAATTTGATAGGCCAGTGGTTCGGTAGGCGCCTCACCAGCCATGTTCAAAACCATCCCGCCCCAAAACCTGTACTTCCCATCGACGAAATACGCTTGCCTATTGAACGAAAGCACGAACCGAGCGCCGTTATCCATTAGCCATTGCACCGCTTCTCTCGAGTTATCCACTAGAATATTAGCAAGTACCGGGTCTGCCCTGCCTTTAGTGACTCTGCTAATATCCTTAATGACAGTTAGCCCTATCTCGCTAACGTGAGATCATTGCTACAGCTCACGCCATGAAAATCAGCCTTGGTGTAAGGCGTCATTTCGATCTTATCAACAAGGTCTTGCGGCAAGCCCTTCGTACCATCGACCTGAAATAAGTTGGGTAAGAGATCTTGCAAGCCGTCGAAACAGCATCTAAATGCAGCGGCTGTGTAGAACGTGTTTCCGCCCGCATCCTCAAACGGAGCTTTCTCGACTAGACAGACTCGAGCGCCGGATTGCGCTGCGGTGGTGGCGGCCGAGAATCCTGCATTCCCGCCGCCGACTACCACGACGTCGTAGCTCTCGTCAAAAGTCATCGCTTGCGACAGGGCAGAAATAAAGAGACGATAGTTGCACCTGTGACTTTCGCGGAGGGGAAGTTTTACTTGATCAATACCGAGAACATCCGATCTACTCCAACCTACCCCAACTATAGAGAAGCTACTGCAACCGTAGATCTAGGGGGTAAGAGTACTATCACTCCACCTAACACGTGAAAATGAAACCAAGCTCAATGAGATAAGAACTGCCATAGTCATACATGTCTAGCCATACATATGTACATATAATGATTTTAGAGCGAGATAATTTCTAGATATTATACCGCGCTGTCAACTACGGGGATACGATCTCGAATTCAATATCCGATATCATTTTCCCGTTCCTCGATCGAAAGGTCGACAGCTCTATGCCAATGCCTAATGCGTTCTCGGACAGGCCGAGCATACTCGGGCATGGTCATAATAGCCCGCCCGAAAGAGCCAGAGCTCCTACTCGTAGCCAATGTATTTACGGTCGAGTCCACGTGATTTAATATAGAGGCGGTCTGATGGTCAAAGTAAAGTCCACAATGGCGCATCTCTTCTAGGAGGTCAAGCATTCCGACTAGGTCCCCGCGACGAGCCCAATAGATGCGGAGCAGTTCGTTATAGAAAGGCGTTGATACGCCGAGGATATACGATTCCAGTCCTAACTCCTTGATCCGGGGTAGAATTGAGAAAGCGAGGGGCGACGGCGCACGAAAGGCGGTATCGAGACGTCGGAGTGCGAGAAGAAGGTATGCTGGATATAACGGTCCGTGAATATAAAGACTTAGTTTCTGAGGTGGAGTATAGTCATCGTCGGCTTTGTCGTCTCCTTCTATGATGTTTTCTGTGACCTCAGCATCATGAACTGCAGCAGTGGAGTCATCGGAGCCATTCTCTGTCTCATCGGGGGCGCTCTCTTTCTTCTTCCTGCCCCGGGGTTTAGCTGGCTCTGTTTCCTCCTGTTCAGATGCGATCCCGTTGAGACCGAGCTTAGAAGGCATTGTAAAGACCTCCTTCTCTAAGATATCCCACAATTCGAAGTCTGACTTCGCGCCCGCAATTAAGCCCTCGACGCGGCTGCGTTCCGGGTAGCGCTTGGCCTCTAACTCGACGGTGCGGTTCATAACGTGAGGTGGTGTTGTCCAACCTTCATCAGCATTGGCGTCTCCTTGACTGATGGACGCTTCGTCATATGCGATGTCGTCGCCATTAGGGAGGGCTGTCGCCGAAGCCTGGATTACGCCGAGTGCCCTGCTAGCAGCAGCGCGCAGTTCAGGCGGGAATCGCAGAAGGGCCTTGTTGCGATCCCGAGCAGCGCCGGCGAGAAGACCAGGGGCAGCAATGGTAGTAGGGCGAGCCTGGCCGGCGTCGTGGGCAGCTTGATTCATAATAAGCATAGTCGATCGAGTAGCCGCGGCCGTCGGCGAGTCATCCTGAAAGGCAGGCTTGAGGCCACGGGCTTTTATGTCGGCGAAAATGCGTTCGAAGATATGTCTCTCCGACGGCGTGATAGTGCCACGAGAAGTCGGCTCTGATGGTATGTTCTCTTCCCCAACTTCGGATGCGAACGGAATGTCATCCTTTCTTCTTAATTGTCGACTCGTAGCATGTAAAGAGCGAGCAAAAGCGATAGTTGTTCGAGGATTCGTCCGGAGGATTGTCCTCGTATGGTACAGGAAAGGCAACAGGGTTGACGACATTTTGGTAGGTGGTATCACGGGAAGGGACTGAATAATGTAGAGTTACCTGCCTCGAACCAAAGCTCTCATATCGAAAAACAAAAGGGCATTTCGAGAACTGAAAGGCTGAGAGTACATGTATGAAAGAGATTGATGCTACAAATTTAGTCAACAATATTTTAGCCACGCTTTGCCTAAGAATCGTTATCGATAACCTAGCAGCCTAGGTACCTCACTAAGAGACCCCTGCTTTAGGGACCCATATGTCGGTAATTAGCCCTAGAGGTGGCATGCGTCCACTGAAAAGCTTGGCAGAACTGGATTCCATAGCCTTGAGTAGAGCCCTAAGATAGTGGACCCGTATAGAAATTAGATGGGTTTGTATAGAGGGGCACTACACTCATTGAAACGATAATCCCCTTTAGATAATGGCTGCCCTATAAGCTGCATTAAAAGCATACCTCGCTACAGGAAAATACAAGGATACGCGATAGCGCATGACTTCGCGATGGCGCGTCCAAATTCTTAATTGATTTTCGTCATTCACGAGCTGCTCACCATCACGATTAGCATTCACGCGACATTCGTTCTACTTCAGCTTTTAGGTGTCGCTTTCGAATGCTAACACTGGGATGTTATTTTCGGCTTCATACTACTATCCTAGATCCTATTTCACTCGTAAACTCTCTCATCAGTCGAAGCAAGAAGGTTTCAATTCAAATCAGATTCGATTTCCCGTCACGCCCGCCGTTTAAGAGTTGCCTCTTACAATTTGAATAGTCACATTAAACAATAGCAAACCAATCCCTTCCGGTATTTCTCTGGCGACTTATTAGACTTGCCCTAAGATGGCTCCTGAGCTCAGCACCTTCGAGGCGCGAAGGAAGGCAAATGTCGTGAATAATGCCAAACTCTTGAAGGACTCGGCCGAGGTCGCGGCCAAAATGCGCAGGGCTACAGCTCCACCTCAAAAGCCAGCCGCTTCGAAAAAGAGGAAACCCGCAGAACCTGCCCCTCGCACTCGTGTAATGCCCACCCGTCAAAGCGCAAGGCTTGCGGGCGGCGGCGCAGATAAGAACGGAGTTGAGGTTAAACTTGAGGATATACCCACAGAGTTAAAGCCTCCCCAACCCAAGCGCATGCGCACAAGTGGCGATTTGCAACTCTCGAATCTTCAAGTCGAAGGGCAAAGATGGTCGGACACCAGTGCGCTGGCTTCATTCGTTCAAGGTGCCCAACCCGGTGTGAGGACATTCACCGAGGAGGATATCAAGGATACTTCGGATACCAAGCTGAAGGACTTGAGAAAAGAGATGAGTGACCTCAAATTGTACGAAGGATGGGTACCAAATGGTAAGTTGGTGCATAAGTCGTAGTAGTACCCATTGTAACGCCGTGACATTAACCATACGCAGATATCAAGATCACCCCTGAACGTGTCTATGCTCTCACTTTCCACCCCATACAGGATAAGCCGATCGTACTAGCAGGTGACAAGAAGGGCACATTAGGCTTCTTCGATGCCTCACAAGAAGCGCCCGCCCAACCGGATGAGGATGACGAAGACGTCGACATTCCCCTACCCCAAATAAGCGCCTTCGAAGTACATAATAGGACTATCTCTTCTATAAAGGTGCCCATCTTCGATCCGAATTCAGTCATCACTAGTTCCTACGACTCGTCAATACGCTGCCTGGATTTACAGTCTCAAGTCAGCAGTCAAATATGGCAACCTGATGATGATGATATAGATATGGGGATATCATGCATCGACATATCCCCAGAAGCTAAAGACATGATTATCTTCTCGACTCTAGAAGGAGGCCTAGGAAGAGTCGACAGACGTAGTAAGGGCAAAGCGGAAATGTGGAGTTTGTCAGACAACAAAATTGGTGGATTTTCCCTGCATCCGCTGTTACCTCATCTTGTAGCAACGGCATCCCTGGATCGGACACTCAAGATATGGGATCTACGAATGATTAAGGGAAAAGGAGAGTTGCGTCACCCCTCCTTATTGGGTGAGCACCAATCGCGACTCTCGGTATCACACGCCTCGTGGAGTCGCGGGGGATATGTCGCGACGTCGTCGTACGATGACACAGTTAAGATTTATGACATGTCGGATGCGACAAAGTGGAAGCCCGGCGAAGATCTTTCCGACAAAAAGATGAAGCCGGCGCAAGTAATTCCGCATAACAACCAGAGCGGCCGTTGGGTGACCATCCTCAAGCCCCAGTGGCAAATCAACCCAGCAGACGGCGTGGAGAAGTTCGCGATTGCGAACATGAACCGATTTGTGGACATTTACGACAGGGCAGGAAAGCAACTTGCTCAATTGGATGGTGAAGGCATAACTGCCGTACCCGCTGTTGCCGAATTCCATCCTACATTGAATTGGGTCGTATGTATATTCCTGACTTTGTCTATCCCCCCTTTGTTATCCCTAATGAAAGCATTTCAATCATCTTCACCTACAAGTCATGAGTCCCTAGAACACGTCGCCATTCCCCTTTGAATTTGACATGGATATTCATTACTAACTCGAGATTCTACAGGGTGCCGGCACTGCTAGTGGAAAACTGTGTCTCTGGATGTAGAGACGGTCGGATAGGACATGTACCATTATCAAAAGGTCAACAAATTCGCAGAATTATGTGGCTATCTCAGTAGGAGGTGGGTAGGACTTGTACAAACTATAGCGTAGCGTTCTATGATAGAGGGATTTGGCGTTCCTGCGACCAGGGTGTAAGGTTTAGGAACACGATTGACTAGCTCGGTGCATTATGCTAGGGCAATAGACGGCAAGTCTCATTTCACACTTGTGTGTTAGTGGCGGACCTCTGTTGGCTCTCGGGGTTATACGTAACCAGTCTCAGGCCAATTTAACCCCATAGGAATGCTCATTGCGATGAATATATAAATCACTCAGCTTAATTATGCTTCCATTGTTCCATCCTATTGTTCTACTCGGATATGCATATTTCTTGATTTGCCCCTGAGTCTCAGCTACCACTATTTAAGGCAAGGCAAGATATAGTTCTTCCAAGAGCATTACAATCTTCATCGCATATCTATATTTAAAGTAACAATACGGGCATGATATAGGAGATAATGTCTCTCAATTAACAGGTACCTACTAGATACCCAGGTAGGAAAATCACGCCAAGACGCCACTCCTTAGAACTCAAGTACAGCCAACCTATATTCCGTATGCCAGCATTCTTTTTCCATCAGCAACTCTAGCCTCATCCCTCTACTTCATCTTTTTAGTCAACAACTCCAGCTTCCCTTCCCGTCCACCAAGCTAGTCTCTGTACGAGCACGTAAAGCTCCGGAAGCGAAACCCCAGGGGTTGGTACTGCTCAATACAGGTCCACACGTCCCCCGCACTGATTTTCTGCACGCGGCCTACGCAGGCGTCCAACTGATACAGCTCGCAATCAGCGTTCAATGCTTTGACGGAAAGCGCTTGAAAGTCGCGAGGAGGTCCTGTGCAAGGGTCCGGCTTGTAGTGTCCGCCGTGCATCCAGAACTCGCACTCGACGTCACCAAGAGGGCTTTTGCCAACTTCCTGACATTCGCCTACAGCCTTTGATTTGGAGGACAGGAGTTAGCTCCTTTACTGTTGCCATGATATAGGGGGAAAATCACTGGGTAGGTAGAGAGGTGTGATCGAGGAAGAGAATAAGAAGCCCTTTATCCAAATAGCTCAGGAACCCTAGATCTTAGATCTGTATGAAGATTTGATCCAAAGGGGTATGTAATAGAAGTATAGCGAATCCAAGGTATACGTACAGTATTAGTTCCCTCATACGTGTAGTAATTGTTTACAGCGGATATCTGGGAACATATATTAGGATCGCCGTATATAGTTGCTCTCCATACGGGGCGGGGGAGTGGCGGTAGTTGCGGCTCTTCGTACTCTAACGCCAGGAGTGCCTCAAGGAAGAGGAAAAGTCCATGAAATGGTCGTAGCTTCATTTCTGCCGATAGATTGATAGATGATAGTGGAGTAAGGAGACAGGTATCAGAGATTCTAGATATAACAAGTTCTCTCTTTTTGGTAATATATGTTTTTGAAAATAAGTTAAGCTTTCTGTCCTGTTTTCTATTAAGAAATACGACACATAACGACCATACTTATTTATATGAGTACTAAGATAAGGGGCTCCGGAATATCAACGAGGCGTAGATGTCGGTGTAGGATAGGTAAAACGACGGCGTGTAACGCGGATGCGTTGTAAAATACTTTCTAAGGTCGCTCCTCTAAAAAGCCACGTCTCGTCTAATACGTGTCTCTCGCCACTATTGTGCTAGGGACAGCTGTTGACGAGCTAGGTACTCGCCTTAATCTCGAAATTAGTGTTCTTGTATAACGCACGCGGGACGGGTGGTGATATCGTATAGTAGTCGACAATTTAGCTAATGGGTCTGGATGACTAGCGGCCCTATATCATGCTGCCAATATCATTAGGCGAGTCTTACGATCTATAATGGTCAAGCACGATAGCTCTAGCAGGTAAGATTGGTCATGATCAAGGGTAATGAGAGTGTCTGCGGTATGTAGAAAATAGATAATATAAATACATAGATATTTTCTAATATGTATCATTATCCCCGTGCTACTGAAATCACGGGCTGTTGAAGAAAGCATAGGTAGCTATCTACAAGTTATTACATGGGGAATTAAATAGATCAGATTGATATCTAAGTCTACGTGCCCCCGGTTTACATAGTGGTGAAGTAACTCATGTTCGATTACGCTCAGTGTATCTAGTAAGGGTAAAAACCAAGCATTTGAGGTAGGTAGGTATTTACGTGCAAAATATTTATTGAATTAATTTAGTATTTACACTATAAACGCTAGACGGAAGCCTCTCAACCAGGCCCATTAACACCAATTATACTCTGCTGAGTAGGAGCTTGGTTGGCATGGATATCTCTCGTCGCGCTATATCATACATGGTCATTTGTAGGGAGTAGCATACCCTTAGGAAATGCGGCCATAACAAATGACGAATCGTCCATTTCCGGCTGTACAGCATTCGAAAGAAGCTGTTATTACCACCCTTCGGCTGGACTAGGTGTACCTATATTAGGCCAGGTCTCGTCTCGCCTGAGTTTGATCCTTTTGCGGGCTGTGTATATGGCCCTTGGAATAGTTGAGTACGAGGATCGGTCGGTTGGATTGGTATTCGTGAAGGCCGTGGGCTCATTTAGCGATCTTGAGTAGAGACCACTATATTAAGTTCCTCATTGGCCATAGGACACATAGTACAGTGAATCCGACCCCCTTTTCCAGAGGAGACATAAACACCACTTAGAGATGTCATAACATCATCACATCGTCCTCTGGCTCAGGCTCTGCCTCTGCGCCCTCATCCACTCTTAAGAATTCGTGTCTCAATGCCTCCTTTGCGCTGATCCTTTTAGTAGGATCCAGCTCCATGCACCTCGACAAGAACTCGATAGCGCCTTTCTCCTCCTCAGTCAGGATGTTCGACTTGCCGTCCTTACCGCCATCGCTCCTACACGTGCTCCAAAGCATTATCTTCTCAAAACTAAAGCCCCTCTCACCAATTGTTGGAATGTTGGTATCGAACATGCAGCCATGCAGCTGGCCTGCCTGCTTCATCCGTTTAGAGCCAAATATGGTTGCTATCTCAATCATAGCCTCGACGTCATCCGCGCTGTTGAAAAAGGGGAAGCGTTTGCAGAGGATAGTCAAGAGAATAACACCCGCAGACCAGATATCGATCTTGGTTGTTTGTTCTGTGCACTTGAATAACACTTCGGGGGCTCGAAATCCACGGGTACCCGCCCGGTTTGCTCGGCGCGAGGGTCGGGTGTCATTCACCGGGTAGCCTGTTGGAGGGCCCGCCTGAGCCGAGTTGAAGGCAACAGACTGCTGCAGCTTCTGCTTCCTAACCTGCCGATCCTCATGGCAGAGACACGGCTTGGTGTCACATCCCTCCCGTTCGGCCAATCCAAAATCAACCAAGACACCTCGCTTTTTGTCCGGATCGTAGAGAAAATTGGTGGGTTTGATGTCACGGTGGATGATGCCTTTGTCGTGTACAGCCTCAAGAGCGGTAAAGAGAGATCGGAAGTATACCCTCATGTCGTACACAGTCATGTGGGGATAATATTTTCGGAAGTCTTGGTGGCGGAAGTAGGGGAGAACGGCGAGAACTTGGTCGGCATGACGAAAGGCTGTGATGAGTGGGCAGACAGAGTGGGAATCGCGGAGGTCGTGGAGGAGCTCAAGCTCGTTGAGGATACGAGCGGGAGAAGAAGTGACATAAATCTTCTTGATAGCCACGAATTTGGGCTTCTGGCGGGAGCGAGAAGCGTGGGAATTGGAACGGGAGTGGGGAACGCTTCTCAGTGGCGGCGGTCTCCATTGGTTTTCCGTGGCGTCTATATCCCAGCTGTTGTCGTATTGATGATACTGCACATCTTCTGCCTTGTAGACAGTAGAGAATGTTCCTTCACCGATGCGCTTTATTAAGCGATACTTGTCCTTAAAGTTAGGAAAGGTAGCCTGAAGTTTGTCCATGTCGTGCTGGACGCTAAGGTCGATTTCATCGCTATCGTCGGAATCGGTGTCGCTACCATCCTCTTCGACAAGAAGGTTGTCTTGCTCTTCATCTTCGGGATCTTCTGCTAATATATCTTCGTGGCCCTCGTGGTCGTCGTATTCGTCATCGGCTCTGTGGGTATGACTCTGAGTGGACTCTGCAACATCTGAAAATTCGACCGTGGGCTCAGGCTCATCGTGATGAATCCGGAATGGCTCCTTAGCCACGCGACGTTGATGACTAGCAGCCATAGTCCTCGTTGTAGAACGACCTCTTTCCTTCTTTCACTTTTCTCCTTGCTCCCCCAAACGCGCCCCAATACAATCCAGTCCCGTCCTATTCTATGTCGAGCATCAGCGAAGGTGAGCTAGTGAGGGAAGGACAGTCTCCAGCAATCAAAGCACAATTGCTACCGCAGGAACCGAATAATCGGATATTCTGTTGGGAGAGGATTGGATTGGCCAATGAGGTATTGTCTAAAAGGATAAGGAAGGTTATAATAGGGACTTTATGTAGGAAGTATGCGCGATGGGCAAGACCGTATCTCCCTATAGAGGCTGCATACGATTAGGTAAGCAGGCTAAGTAGGTAAGTAAATAAATAACCTACAATAGATACGCCGAGGGTTATGGATTGTTCAAGCGCGTTTTTTATTCGGTGGGTATGCGCGGGGTTTTCGTTCGGTATTGGGAGTCGCGTCTTATCGGGAACTACCGTATATACATGTACCCAGCTAGACGCATATAGCTGATACTTGCGTGTTGAGAATAACCAACTCCTTCCTTCTCTGTTAAAGAAAGGTACTAGTGGAGACTTTAAGATTTCAAATATGCACAAATGAAACATTCCGTGGATACTGCTATGTGAAGATTGTACCTCTCCGCAATCAACTTTCTCTTCTGCCCCTCTGCCCCTCTAAACTTTAAAACACCTGATTGGTCAAAGTAGAGCTAGGCACTAGGCACTAGACTCTTTTCGTGTCGCGTAAGTTGGCAAGCTGTGGAACCAAACAAAAACAAAGTGGTTGCTAGGTACGAGGCGCAAATCTGCATCTGCATCACCACCAAATATTAACACCGATTTATGTACATCCCACATGTCGGTATTATTGATCCCTTGATCCCCCTCTACATTTTGTCAACGTACAACAGAAGATACTTTGGAGATACCCCCCTATTGCAAGCGCAGTATTTTTCTCGTCCTTTCATGGGACTCTTTACCTAGTCCTATTATTCAATCCATTTTATTCTTGTTTAATATTCTTCAACGACCTCCCACTGATCTGCGCTCATTTGGCGCAAATACACACCGTGACCATGGATACGGTAAACTTTGATATAAATGATGCGCTCAAGCATTATATGAGCGATCCGGCTGCCATTGCCACGCCAGAAGCCGACAGTGCCTTGGTCGACTGCGAAACCGACCCCGAAGCTCTATCCAACATTTCTCTCCTCAACCCGGTGTTGAACCCTATCGTCGATGCTGTCGCCGAGAATCCCGATGCCATTATGCGCAGCGCCTACTTTGACTCGCTGCAGTTTCTACTAAAGTGTGCACCCACTTCCATTGCTTCCCCTGACAACCTCCAGTCTTCACAATGTGCTAGTTCGAGGATGCGAGAACCAATTTCTAAGCTTTTCGTACAATCCAGATATACACAGTTTCTGCCCACACACGCCCTCAGCAAGATCTTCGACTTGATCATGAGCGGCCTGGCAGCCGAAGCCGACACCATCAACCACGACCTCGAAAACCCCGACGAGCAGGAGATGATCGCCCATCACAAGTCCCTGCTTGAGATATATGCCTTCCTCCTACAGTGGACTATCGCCTGCGTCGAGACGAAAGCCGCCGAGAAATCTTCTACCGCCCCAGTATCGCGCGCCAGAGGTAAAGGTGCCAAATCCAAGGCCGCTGCAGCAAGCAAAGATAAAGACGGCAGCTGGGATAGTGCCGCCCAGCTACAGTCGGCACTCGATGTCATGTCCAAAGTTCTTAAGTTGAAGTTGGGCAAGATATTCCTAACGACTAGCGAGCGCGATACCTTCATAGGTCTTCTCACGAGACCCGTCTACATGGTCCTGGAGAGCGAACAGAGAGTCAAGAACACAGCCATAAAAATGCATGCCTTTAAGGTACTCTGCATCGCCGTCAAGCACCACGGCCATGGCTACGGTAAGTAATCAAAACAGACGTAACTTAGCCTAGTCAAATTTCTAACGCGATAGCAGCCGCTCAAATATCCATCGTCCAGAATTTGACTTACTTCGAGCATCTATCCGAGCCGATGGCCGAGTTCCTACACATTCTCGCTGAGCAATATGACTATCCGCAGTTGGCCGATGAGATCTTAAGAGAGATCAGTAACAAAGAATTCAACAGTAATGATACCAAGGGCCCGAAGTCCGTCTCGTCATTCATTATCAAGCTCTCGGAGCTTGTTCCCCGTCTAGTGATCAAGCAGATGACTATGCTAGCAAAGCAATTAGATAGCGAGGTATGTCTACCCTCAAAGCGCAGTCAACTAACCTAACATATATCAGTCATACACTTTGAGATCATCCCTAATCGAAGTCTGCGGTAACATGATCGCCCACCTCAGTACCCAGGAAGAGCGCAGTGAAAACCACAAATCACAACTCAATGCTTTCTTTGATGTGCTGGAAGAGCGTTTTCTGGACATCAACCCTTACTGCAGATGTAGAGCCATGCAAGTTTATACAAGGCTCTGTGAACTCGAACAGAAATTCCCAAAACGCCGGCAGAAGGCAGCTGAACTTGCCTGCCGCAGCCTTGAAGACAAGAGCAGCCATGTCAGGAGAAACGCAATAAAACTCCTAGGGACTCTCATCAAGACTCACCCATTTACTGTGCTGCACGGAGCTCAACTTTCCCGCAAGGATTGGCAAGAAAGACTCGACAAGGTCGACGCCGAATTAGACGCCCTTAAACCCCCAGTAGGAGAACCCGGGTTGGGAGAAGACAAGGCCAACAGTACGGCGCTGGTAGACGAGCCAACACAGCTAGAATCACCCCAAAAGCCTAGGGAGATGACTGATGAGGAGAAAGCAGCAGCAGTTCAAAAGGCCCAGGAAGACGCTGCCACATCAGAAGCTATTGAGAAACTCACTCTAACAAAGCGGTACTACACTGACGCTCTCAAGTTTATCGAAGTACTACATGAGGCTACATCTACTGTCTGCCAGCTGCTCGGGTCCAAGAATAAGTCTGAAGTTATCGAGGCGATGGACTATCTGGAGATTGGCAATGCTTATAACATTGAAGATAATATGGTTGGAATCCGGCGGATGATGCGTCTAATCTGGACCAAGGGCAACAGCGACGAAGGTAAAGGCGTACAATCGCATCTCATCGATTGCTACAGGCGACTATTCTTTGAAGCACCAGACAGCTTCACGCCTAACGATGCTGCCATCTACATCGCAAGAAACATGATCAGTCTCACCTCTGGCACTACGCCAGCGGAATTGACGAGTTTAGAGCAGCTCCTTGCGACCATGATGAAGGGTGGCATGATCTCCGATCGGGTCATTACGAAGCTGTGGGAGGTATACGGTTTTCAGAAGAGAGAGATTTCCCGATCTCAACGAAGAGGCGCCATCATCGTGCTGGGTATGCTTGCTACCGCCTCGCCTGAGATCGTTGTAGGTGAAATGGAAACGATGCTGCGAACAGGTCTCGGATCACACGGTAGATCTGACCTCCAGTTGGCCAAGTACACATGCATTGCTCTGCGAAGGCTCAACCCTACCGGTCGGCAAGCCAAAGATTCAACAGTCAAATTCAGCCGCCTACCAAATGAACACGCCGTACTAGCGAAGCTAGCAGCTATTACCGAGGTGCCTAGTGACAGCAAGGAGTGGTTCGGTGTAGCTGAGCAGGCCATTAATGCTATTTATGCTCTAGCTAAACACCCGGACATACTCTGTACTGAGATCATCAGACGTAGGACCAAGGTCGTATTTGCTGCACAGCAGAAGTCTCCATCAGCTTCCCGCCCTGGATCCCGCGATTTTGATCCAACGGTTACTGCTGCTGTTGACCACGGCATGACTCAGGGCGTTACTATGGGCCTTGATGCTCCCACCCAGACCATCAACCGACCAGCATCGGAACCGCCAGCTGAGCCTAAGCAGAAGGCTGCGATTGCGCTCTCGCAGCTTCTCTTCGTCGTCGGCCACGTCGCCATCAAGCAGATTGTCCATCTTGAGCTATGCGAACTTGATTTCAAGCGCCGAAAGCAAGAGAAGGAGAAGGATTCGGCTGCCAAACCTGCAGAGCCACGAGCCTCCGTTGGCCGTAAGGGAAAGACACCCACCCCTGCTCCAGAGGACGCTGGCGATGAACTTGACCTAATCGGCGGCACAACCGAAGATGACTTTACCGAGGCCATGGCGCATATCCGCGAACAGGAACTCTTGTTCGGACCACAGTCGCTACTGGCTAACTTCGGCCCTATGGTGGCTGAAATCTGTTCACGCAGCGATATCTATAAAGATAAGGGTCTCCAAGCAGCGGCAACGCTATGTCTAGCGAAGCTTATGTGCGTCAGCAGCGAGTATTGCGAGGCTCATCTGCCGCTGCTCATTACCATCATGGAACGTTCTCCAGACGCCACGGTGCGATCCAACGTAGTTATCGCGCTCGGCGACATGGCCGTCTGCTTCAACCACCTCATCGATGAGAACACGGACTTCCTCTACCGCCGACTCGCCGATAGGGACCTCTCTGTCAAGCGCACGTGTCTCATGACCCTGACGTTCCTGATTCTGGCTGGTCAGGTCAAGGTCAAGGGACAACTGGGCGAGATGGCGAAGTGTCTTGAGGACGAAGACAAGCGCATCGCGGACCTGGCACGCATGTTCTTCACGGAGCTGAGCACCAAGGATAACGCGGTTTATAACCACTTCGTGGATATGTTTAGCTTGCTGTCAGCGGATCAACGGATGGAAGAGGAGCCGTTCAGAAGGATTGTCAGGTTCTTGTTGGGATTTGTTGAGAAGGTATGGTCGCTTTTATCCCTATATATTTTCTTTTCCTCTACTACATCTCCCTTCCCTATCAATGCTCAAAAGTGAGTCTTCCTTACTAATGATGAACTATAGGATAAGCATGCTAAGCAGCTAGCCGAGAAACTGGCGGCCCGTCTTCCGCGCTGCGAGACGGAGCGCCAGTGGAATGACGTAGCATACGCGCTAGGGCTGCTACAGCATAAGAACGAGGATATTGCAAAGGTTGTGAGTGAGGGTTTCAAGGTCGTGCAGTCTACTGCTTAGGGTTAGAGTTCTTTTGATAATGAAGCGTATGATGGATTTAGTCAGTTAATGAATGACTTGTCCCGATCTACATCACGTATACCGGTAGATGAGGATAAGGAGGGAGTACGGCGTTGGGGACCGAGGGACCGAGATCCTCTGCGTGGCTCGTCAAATGTACATGTTTTCCATCCAAGCTCTAAATTATATCGACTGTTCAAAGACATGATACTCCTTTTCGTGATGTGTGACGATATAGGTCCTGGTTGTGAGCTCTACAAAAGCTACGATCTGTTATCCTCGACAATGAGGAAGTCGTCCAATACAATGACTACCTAGATTAGGTATCTACCTACGATCCCGAAAACCATATATCTTTAATTTATACATACAACATTGGAAGGGTCCAGCTGCTATTTAACTACTATAAATGGATTACAATATACTCGAATTCAACGAAAGGAGGTATCTGAATACCGTAGCGGGAAAATGTGGTTTGCAGAAACCATTGCCCGTGCGGGAAAAAGCGTTGCTGGTAACATAAGTTGCGTTGCCCTAAGCTTTAATTGGTTGGTATTATGTGGCGTTACGTTGTCCTATGTTTTAATTGGTTGGTGTTATATAGCGTTGCGCGGGGTTGTATTACCTCCCTATTACGCATATAAGATTAAGTTGCGGTAACATTTCCAACGAATAGGAAAGGGCTGGCCACCCGGACCTGTTAGCTCAGTGGTAACGCGCGTTTGTTACGCGCATGCTGCGGGGTTGCAGGTTCGAGTGGCACCCTTTTTAAATTTTTGCAACCTTTTAAGGTTTTGCCCCACTATATAAAAAACCGACCAATCAGAAGCTAAGGATCGCGTAACCCTTTTTTTTTTAATAATGGTTTTTTTTTCGCAACGCAAATTTGTTACGAAGTTGCGTTACTCGTAACAAATTTGCGTTGCAATCCCATGAGATTATCGTTAGGGGGACAACGCGTTGTTACAGAAAAAAATGGTTGTTGCAACCTAGGTATTCCCGCTGCGGTAGGTATCTAGACCATATCAAAGTGCATATATTACCAAATCAGTATTAAACTTGACTGTGTATAATCTACGCAGTGAGAACTTATCAATTAAGGTAACAGCTATACCGTATACCTCAGATTGCTTTCAACTAATAGCTCTTCGGTCAATGGGCTATAGCAGTCGTTGACGGCCTTAACTAATACTACCTCATAGAGTTCTATATTTTATGCCTCAGAACTTTGTACGGAGGGTTCTTCTTAACTCTTAGGATATACTTGACTTGTAGCATCGTAGGAACTGAACGTAGTAGTGCTTCGATTAAGGCACTGATAGTTTCTCAGTGTGTGTCACTTTGCTTCGTTCATCTGAACTTAACCTTTATGATAACTCGATTTCCAGCTCAGATATCACCAGAAGTCTTACTTACGTACCTACGTATATATTCACCTATGTAACACCTCATTTCTCAGTCTTTATCATTAATTACCTCAACACTACCCCCATATGAAACCAAAGAAATTCAGAAACACAAATATGCGAGAGACTAGACGCATGGATCCAAATACCCCATACACGTATGGGGACGTAGTAGGGGTGGTAATCAACCTCCAGCTCCTATAATCCTAATCAACGCATCCCATAGTTCAAGACTGAAAACAAACAACGCACAAAGGCTGACATGACTTATTCTAATGTCATATATGAGCGGGATTGCATATAATGAAATATGATCTGACGCACTCTTCATGCCATAAAGCACGCACGCAAGACCTATTGAGGAAGTAGTGTAGGGCAAAATATGAGTAAGGTTTAGGGACCGATCTGAGAGATGCTCATAGACTCCAAACGATACGTCTTGTGTCTTGTTTTCGAGGCCAGCCTCATAATTTATACACCTCTAGCCTAGCGGCATACGAATTCTAGGTGAGTTGGCATACACAGCACGTCCCATACCGTAGTCATGAAGTCACGGAATTCAGAATTATATCCAGGATAAGATTTAATTGAACGACCTTGATTGAGTGCCCTGTTGGTATTTCATATGTACAAACCCCCCCACCGCCCTGACATTGGGGAGCTCTTCCACTCTAGCCAGCGCGTATTCTCGTAGTTGGTCTAACTACGATCATATTGCATACGCCACCCTCATTCCAGAGGCCGCCCCCTATTTCGTCACGTTGCTTGGCGTAATAGCAAACGTCGGCCTTACGTATCTATAAATGTATTGAGTTAGGATGACTCTCGGTACCGTAGGAGGAAGAAAGGGAGAGGGAACATACCTATCCGAGTTGTACACCTTGACGTTCTCGCCCCGGAGCTCCTTCTCGCGTGCCTGGTCCGCAAGGTGTCTGCGGACGAGATCGCGGTCTTCCTCAGCTTGGAGGAGAGGGATGAGATGAATGCGTGACCACATCTTTTCCCGGGCGTACTCACTGCGGCCGGGGGAAAACGCATCATCAGCACATTTTCTATTATAACGTCGCTGCAACACGAGAGAGATTAGAGGAATAGTGAATAGAGGAGACCCACTTCTGCTCTCGGATGCCCTGGCCTAGCTTGTAGAAACCGAAGATCATGATGGCGCCCATGCCGAGGAGTAATGTCGTTGGGCGAAAGCCGGGAGCAGGGAGGTTACGCTACGGAATAAACATGTTAGCCTTGGGCTCTAAATTGCAAATGATAGTACTGCTATTCTCTTGTGTGACATTTCCTTGCTCGGTTGTCCTGTTCTATCCTCTTTCCATATATGGATCGAGCCTTTCTGCTTGCGGAATATCGGAGTCTATAGGTGAACCGACAATGGGTATCTCCGGACATATTGCGAAGGAGTATCCGGCGAGAAATTTCGAGTAATGAGACCTTCTAGCCGCCTCCTTGAACGTAGGAACACTCCTAGAACCATCGAAATTCGTTCGTTCGCGCAAGTTTCTCCCGCAACATGACGTCTCGGTAACCCAGCCGTTTCCCTCTTCCGTTGAGGATATATCCAGCCAGTCCGACCATTTACAGCTCAGCTCCAATTTCGATTCAATTCTCTTATTTGCTCGTCTCGTTCGCCAATTCCCGTATTTCTCGGTCGGGGGTAGAAGAGCGAACGCATGCAACTAACCTTGTACTGCACAGGGCCGTAGCCCCCGACGGGGGGCATATCCTGCGGCATTTTGTCGTCTGGCTGGTCGTCCGCCTATTTCTCTCTCGTGTCGCTGTATCGATTAGTTAATTGGGGCTAGACTCGCCGCTCGCAGGCCTCGAAATTTTGGCAGTAGTGGTTGTTGAGCGGAAATGCAGTCAATTAAACGAAGCTTCGTCCAATTGGTGACGATTGATTTGACGCTCGGTCGGGTTGAGCTTCAAGGTTTCTTATTGGCCTAGAAGAAGGATAAAAGCGGGGAAACTTGGAAAGCGGGAATTACGTAAAGAAGTCACGTGTCTCACTTTGGACGTATGGGTGTTACATATGTATATGTATGTAATGACATACTGAAGGTACCTAGGTACACTTTTACAATCAATTGATGCTACTTCAAACAGAACGACTCTTATTAGCTACGGTAAACATTACATTGAAGACCGGAGACTAGTCAAGTTGGGTAAGTAAATTGAGGGACTCGATTTCTACTGCTGGAGTATTCTATACAATAGGGACATCCAAGCCCACCATAATGGATCATAGAGAAGTCCCCTTGGTCATATCCTAGCAGAGAAAAGGTTTCTTCAACTACCATACCATGCTCAACAGAACTCGGCTCGACTAATCGCTATGCAGCCAAATCTCAATGCCATTGTGGCCAGTACAAAACCGAACCTAACCCCCTATCCGGTATCACCCATATGCCCTAACTACCTGCCAGCCGGCCACCAGATTAAACTCCTGTAGAGGTGGAAGAAAAGGTTGTAAACAGCGATTCAACCGCGAGCCAAGTATACGCCCTGGCAATGATGTGCGATGGATAAAAAAAAAGGATCTTAATGATGTGCCTGTTTTATGCGCCGCCGAGGTCATGCATTCGTCCACTCATAATACAGACAAAGCTTGATTAATAACATGGTTCCTCCTCTCCTCCCCCCTTCCATTTAGCGCCCTGGACTATATCTAAGTAGGTAGACGTTAAGATCAACCTACTTCGCCCTCGGCCTGTAATTCGGCCTCCAACTCTGCTTCCAGATCGGCGAAGTCTTCGTCTTCGTCGTCAATGTTGCCGTTGCTGTCTTTGACACCGTCCGGGTTCGCGTCGCGTACGCCATCTTCTTCATCACCTGTGCCTAATGGCGTGGGTAACCCACTTCCTTCTTCGTCCTCCTCGTCCGTAGCGTTCCTCACATTGCGTAGACCCGTAGTCCTCGCCTTTGCTATACGCTGCTTCTTAGCTAGGACACTTCCCTCCGCGTCTTCGCTAGCCTCGTCGTCTGTATCCTCACCTAGCTTACGCTTCTTACCCTTGGGCTCCTCCGACTCCGACTCCGTGTCCGTGTCGTGGTCCGTATCTTGCGTGCTCTCGAAATCCGAGTCGTCTATGTCTGATCCCATAAACTCCTCGAGCTCCTTGTCGACGTCGCCCCACTCCATTCCCTCTAGGCCGTCTATGGGACTATGTTGACCATCTACGAGTTCGGGCGGCATTACGTTATATCTGTCCTCAAAATCATCGTCGTCATCGTCATCATCATCGTCATCGTCCTCGTCTCCTGAGCCGTCTGCATCGCCACCGTCAGCCCCATCGTTCAATTCGTCCTCAAATAATTGGCGGCCTGAAGTGACGATGGTGATTTTTGGCCGTGGCGGTGAAGCTGAACCTTCTTCTAATGGCGTTTCGGCATTTCGATCGGCAGGGTGTACCTGAATAAGATATGGAGTCTCGTCAAGCTTCTGCCATTGGGCTATCGAGTCGGCAAGCCAATTCTGGTTCACGATCTTGATCGTAGGTATTTTCGCAGCCTGGCGAACCTTCTGGGTTCGCGGGCGGGCGATGTTGATGACTAGATGAGTAATATCACGGCTTACACGAGTCCTTATCTCGGCACCAAAGCTTTCGGCTTGCATGCCAATCTCGGTTCTGCGCACGTCCACATCTAGTGGGACGAGCCCGGAGAGCACGAGTCTCGTGTCCTTGAGCACCTGAGATTTTAGGAAGTTGAGAGTCGATCCTACGTCCGGAATGCTATCAGCAACGATATCATCAGGCCGGCGAGACGCCGTTCGTGCGTCGTATTGCTCGTAGAATGAGTAGTGTAGGTTGGTGAGATGTTTCTCGAGGTATTCGAGTTCTTTATCATCGTCGCGTAGAAGTTTATGTCGCTGATGTGAGGGGGTAGTTTCGGCCTCTCCGTTTGTAGCCGGTTCTGGACTTTCGCCATTCTCGACCGACTTTTTCTCGGCCTCCTCATCTTCTCTGTCCAATTCTTCTTGCAGATGAAGCAAGGGTCGATCCTTAAGCTGCTTCTCGAGCGTACGCTCTTGCTCTTCTGCTTGTAATTGGAGGAGCGCATTTTCGTCGTTCCCGTTTGTTAACGCTCTTTCGTGTTCTGTGATCGGATGTGTCGTCTCGACACCGGTGACGTTTGGTGGTCGCGCAACATTGCCATTCACCGGCTTCGTCTCCGGTGAGGGCGGGGCTGCTATAATATCATCACGTTTGGGTAAGAAGCTAGAATTAATATCTCCGATGCCTGTGAAAAAATCATATGGCGTGACTTTGATCAGGTTTGACCTATTTCGTGGCCATACATCGGCTCGGTCGTCAATGACCACTACCATGTTAGTGCTAACGGGGAATAATCGTTGTAAACTCTTGGCGGTTATGCTGTCGTTCTCGTCTCGACTAATGATCCGGTTGCCAAAGAGTTTCTGCGTGGGATCAACAATCTTGGCAATATTTAGGGCGTATGCACGCGTGCCCATTGTGTAAACGTGTAACTCGAATATCTTGGAAATCCTTTCGAGGAATCCAGCCAATCCTGGGCGCATCTTGATGTAGTACCAGCAGCCGCCGGCTGCCCCCCTTGGGCCATCGTCTAGTTGGAAGCAGCGCACGTCTTTCACAGCTTCGTAGTTCGGATTGGACGGGTCGCGTTGCCATTCACCCACAGTAGGGTCAATGCAGGCGTGGATGATGGTCTGATCCAAATCGACGACGAGGCTAAGCTTTCGATCTTTCAGCAGCCGGCGTTGCAATTGCATCTCGGCGCGTGCAGCCTGGTCTGTACTGACGGTAAGGGCAACATTGTCATGTACCATGGCGACCGTGGCACGCTCAGTGTCGAGCGACTCGCTGGCGTAAGTTGCTTCCTTCATATCCTTCCCACATATGGCGCATAGCCCAGCATATTGTACCTCATGGCTGCAGGTTTCGTCGATAGTAACGAGATCCTGGTCTTTCCTGATTACTTCTCCTATTCTCACCCGCCATTGCTTTACTTTGCCCTCGGAAGGACTATCCCATTCCGCGACACCAGTCTCTTCGATTACGTGCTCTTCATTTTTAGTTGGGTCGCCTACCTGGCGCTTGTATTTGAAGGTGTAGCGGAGAATCGGCTCTTTCTTGGAGACATCTTCGCCTTCATCTTTAAGAAGCTCAGATATCGTAATGGGGTAGCGGAGCCGAGCTCCTAGTCGAAGCGTTTTAGGCATGTCGAGTGGTTTCTGGGGGTGTAGAAGTGCTCATGCGCCCAGAGAATAGTCAACAGTCTGGGAGTTAGATAGTATTAGTATTCGTGTGCGGATAACGATTTGATATAGTATGCGTTGGAGTATACAAAGGTATCGAGTTAGATCCCTTGTTGAATCTAGGATACTTGAGACGAAGGAAAGGGAGAGGTGAGGCGAGACAGCAAGCTTCGGGACAAGATACAATAAAGGTTGTCATGTGATACAGGAATCAAGACAAAGAAGCTATTGTGCTTTGATACGAAATATAGAGATAATGAGAAAGGGAATGTTTAGTATACTAACTTTTGTCGCACCACACCTATCGATGACGGAAGCTGTGAAAGTAGGCTGGGTTGAGCTGGAGGGCTCCAGTTTTTCCCATTGCACTCAGAACTGATATATGCCTCTCGATAGGCGACGACGATGTTTGGAGCCGTAGGCAGTCGCTGCGGTGAAGAAGTAGTATATCTCAGGCAGCTTCAGTGTATAAGTGTTGGACGAAAGTACTGAAGATACAGTACAGGTAGCTTGGGGTTGTGGTGCAGGTAGATGTAGGACAGCTTTGTGTTGTACCACAGCTGTGGGGTTGTCGGTGGAAGCTTGTGAAGATGATATCTGCGGTTGTGAATATCTGAAGGAGAACTTGTGTGCTTATTGCTTTGCCTGCGCACGCGTTGTAATAGCTTCCAGGTTTGGGGATCTAACAAGGCCAAAGGAGGTTAGTGAGCTTGATTAAAAAAAAGGTGATTAAAATGATAAGATGATAGGAACGGTACGATAATACAAGTAGATGTAACAAATCGGGAAGTGGGCGGGCTAACCCGGTTCTGTGTAACGGTTCCAATTCGGGAAGGAACTTCGGTGAGATTAGTTAGGACCGAGGTGAAGAGGTGAATAGGTGAATCCGTAGGTGAATGAAGATTAAGTAATTTCAATATTGCATGTGGTAATTCGGTGATTCGGGAACAATGTAATGAAGTACTGCCAAGTTATGTATGTCCAGTAGAAAAGGAACGGTGTCTGTGCAGTACTTATACAGGGAATGGTGAAGAAGTAGCTTTCATGACTGGTGCAATGAAGGATATAGTAGATAAGCCCGGCACTTGCATGCACTTGGAATAGGGTGATGATGGCATTGTTTGTCCGCAAGTACAAAAATACTTCCAATCATATGACGCGAAGAATCGGGTGCTTCAAGCCTCAATTAAGAAAAAGGGAAAAAGGAAAAAAGATCCATATGACCCCACATACCTTGTTGAATTGAACCCGCACGCTGTACAAGTGTAGTGTACACTATGTACGTATGTACGTATGAGATAGTACCTACTATACGTATATGTATGGCTTTCTGCTAGAAGGTAGCGTGTCTGTAAGCAGAGGTTATGTAGGTACCTAATTGATAGGTTTAGGTAAGGGAGGTCTGGATCAACTGTAGGTATAGATGCGTGCCAATTGGTCAACGGCTGACGAGATACCGAAAGAGTAAATACGGTGTACGTTGTGGCGCAAGCAAGTAACCGTTGTATTATTCTGGAAAAAAGGGTAAGATTAAAAAATAGAGGACTGCGGGTCAACAGGAATCGAAGCGAAGAATAAAAGAAAGGTTCCAAGGTTGCTTTTGGATGCAAGCCACCAAAGCCAAAAACTAACGCCTCTTTCTTCTAAAATTCACAGGCGAAACACAGGCGAGATGGGTGTCCCCTTAAAAACTCACTTGGGGAAGAGGGGGCCTTTTTGTACCTGGTGGCAAGCGCGGTCGGCTGGGCTGCACTGTCGACAGGCAACCCCTCGCTAATCCCTGTCCGTTTGCGGGGAGCTTCAAAAACGGATAAGTTTTATTGGATACGTAAATGACGTGGCTGAAGCTCCCTACATGTGGCTAGTGTTCCCACCCTCTTCCCACCCTGACCAGTCCTAACCAGTCCTTGACCTATCATCCTCTGTCATCTTCAACTGGCATAGTCATTTAGGGTTGCCCTTTTATTTTCAGATCCTGTCGTCATACCTGATACATCGCAACTGTGTATAAAGTACATAACCTGTCATTCTGAATTCAAGATATTATCAATCCGCGCATACCAGAGTCCGCGATAAGAACGTACATACTATATGTACGTAAGTACATGTATGTATTGCAAGTCACCATGGGACTCTGGAAATCGGATACGACGCTTACCATAATATACCTGAGGAGTTCGTAAATCACCACCGTTGTCATTATCTATCGATGCTATTAATACAAGTAAGGTAAAGCAGGTCTCTATTATCGTTCTTTCTGTGTCTCTCTCTTGCTTGCCTGATATGCCCCAAGCCCAAGTCTGTAGCTATTGATTAACCCTGAACCCGCGTAATTCCTCGTAAAAGTACTATTTAGGCTGCCGTATGAAGTAGAACAAATAGGGGAAAAAAAGACAAGATTATTAATACCGGACGCCTGCGCTGCTAATGCAGAAAGGGCAGTCTATGCGCGCGCATCAATCCCTATCCTTAATGCAAGCCCCTGAATACTATGGAAATTCCCCGCGTAAGATATATGAATCATGAGCCGTGAGATGATTCATCCCCTGTCGAGAGTAGGTCAACCTTCACTGTTCGCTGCATTAGTTCTTCTGTTGTTCCTTCGTAATAAAATCCAAACGTAACCGAAAGCTCCACGGAGCAGAGCCTTAGTCCCGGCCCAAACGCCATGGCACTAGCCGACCGTACAGGCATCTCCCTAAGAACCCGCCGTAGTCGACGTCGACCTAACCGTGCTTATGCTCGTTACCCTGCCACCAAGCACCCTCGAACCTAGGGCAGTTGGCCCAACAGTTCCACTGATACTAGCTTCCATCTGGGAGAGCGCGCTTTTCTTAACAACGAGCTCTGGATCGACGTCATCGCCGCCCACAAATGTCCAGCTCTCTTCCTCTGAGTCATCAGCTACGGTGCCGTCAGGACTGCTGGCTGTAGCAACGTTCTTGCCAGCCTTGGATTTGATCAGGCTCTTAGCATATTCAAGATCCCGGTAGATGCATTGAATTGCCGTGTCGACGCCATTCTCCTATGAACGATGGAATTAGATACTGTTGTTAGAAAGTAGTGAAGGAAAAAAAACTCACCTTGCGAATGGTCTCCCCTAGTACTCGAGCCTTGACGATCATCCTTTCACTGTGCGTGGTTTCCCATAAGGCTCTTGCAAAACTGTTGGCACCCCACTTCTTCAGGCAGATACCGACACCTAGATCCTCGACCCGGCTGCCAAAGAAGAACTGATCACCAAAAAACGGACGAATGATTGTAGGTATACCAGCACGTAAGCTGGCACCTGTTGTTCCGGAGCCACCATGGTGAGCGGCAGCATCCATCTGCGCAAATAACCAGTCGTGAGGCGCACTCTTGATCTGGAATATCTCAGGTGGAAGCACTTGCTCCGGAACTGCAGCATCCTTGTTACCGAGACGGTCGGACCATCCTTTGGATAGCACGCACCGAACGTCAGCTTTTAGTACGGCATCGATAACCTCTTGTGTCATCTTTGCCGGGTCCGGTACGATGATTGAGCCAAAGCCAACATAAACCAATTTCTTTTCATCCTTACGTGCTTGCTCGATGAAGTTCTTCAGATCATCAGGTGGAGTCCACCCCGTACCCTCATCAAGGAACCAGTAGCCCGTTACACGAATCCAATCGCTGTAGTCGAGCGGAGGTGCTACAACTGCTGGAGAGAAATTGTAAAGGAATGGCACCTTGTTTGGCTGTAACTTCTCCAAATTGGTATTAGGCAAGCCGAGAAGATTATTCCGCCAGCGGTTGATTTGGTGCGCCGTCGCCTTCCAGAATACGTTGTCAAACATGACGTATGTGACGTAGTTGTACGCACCGCCCATCTTGTGTTCGGGCATGACAAAGGCGTGAGGGTATGCTCGCGTACGGGTCCAGGGCATTGTGAAAGCTCGGAAGTAAGGAATAGCTAGTGCCTCTGCGATGTGGATGCCGGCCATGGCACTGGGACTTTCGATGAGAAGGTCCGAGCCTTGACATGCCTTGTAGGCGGACTCGAGGAGCTCATCTAGCCAGCCTCGGAACTTCGAGTTGGCTTCTTTCAAGAATGCCCAAGTAAATGTACCATTCTGAATACATATGCGCATGAGTTCGCTAGGGTCACCTTCAACGGGTGCGAACTCGATGCCGTGTCCCTCGATCCAAGTCTTAAATTCTGCATGTGTGGCTATCCGAGGTTTATGACCTTCAGCTAATAACCCTTTGCAGAGTGCGATGTAAGGTTGGACATCGCCTCTGGAGCCAATTGTCAAGCAGGTTATTCTCATCGGCTCAGACGGCTTGAAGTTGAGGAATGACGCCTTAGGATCGTCGAAAAGAATGGTTGGCGACGAATCGCTGAGACAAGACGTCTCATGAGGCATCTTAAGCTCATGCTCGTTGTTCTCCTGGAGTCGTGCTTCATTGAGTGCGTCGCGTTCCGCCATCGCTTCGTCTGCATCTTCTTGATCCTCTTGATCTAATTTACCAATTTCTCGAAGGTAACGCGTCGTTTCGAGGTTCCGTAACAGAGTAACCGTGCAGTCGTCACGTATCTCTGCTTTATTGAACTCGAAGAATAGCTCTTCATGGCCACGAATGACGACTACCAGGCCAGAATACCCGAAGCGGAAACCCTTCTCTTTCTCGGCCGTTTCGATATCTTTCAGAGGGAGAATTAACTTCGTTCGAGTCCCAGGGAGCAAACTACGGAAGCAGAAATGTCGATCGCTTATGTAGACCTTACCGTAGAGAGGTAAGACACGAACGATGTATCCGTAATAGGTTGCTTGAAGTTTCTCTGTCTCTGGGAGAGCGAAATGTGCGCGGAACCGATCCATGTCAACTCCATCGTCATCCTCCAATTCACCGTCAGGTTTGAGGGCAGGAGCTTCGTGGTAGTGTTTGCGTCCACCTTTCCACATGCCCGATACTTTCTCTACGTATCCCATAGACTCAGTAGCTAGCAAGTTGCTCATGTGGCGGCTGGTTTGATTCAAGTAATTAGCAAACAAACCCGCTCGCTGTAATGGGTAAGCTCCCATTTTCGCTATTTTTTGAAGCCCTGGGGTAGTTGCTGATGTCTGGTCGAGCTTTTGACTGGCCCCAAGTTCATTCTCATGCCCTGAGGTGGCTGCATGATGCTTATCGTAAGCGAGTGACTCGTCCGACGTCTCGCGCAAACGACTTGTACCAGAGGACCTGTCACGCCTCGAAGTACGTGAAGCTGAGATAGAGCGCCGGATGGTAGGCCTGTGAAATACCTCACTACCACGTAAGATCTGACTACCGGAAGGGTCTTCATTAGACGACGACGCTAAAGCGGATGTACTAGGGTCCTCGAGGGAATGGACGTAAGAATCAGATGATTCCATTTTCTCCTGCTGAGCTGCATTGTCATGCCTGCGGTGTTTGCTCAACGATCTGCTGCCGCTAAAACTCCGACGAGGGGATGCATCTCTCGTTAGAGTATCAAGGTCGAGGCTTCGCCGTCCGAACGGCCGGAACGCGTCGAAGCTGCTACGGGTTACATCTCCACTAGCCCGAGGACTGGGCTCTCGCGGACTATGAGGCGACATAGGAGCCAGCGTTGCCCTTACATTCTCACGAAGCTTTGGAGGTTTGATTTCAAGCGGAGCAGGGCTCTTACTTCGTTCGCCGCTTGCAGAGTCTTGTTGCGGGACCCCGTCTTGTTTCTGTTGGCGGGATGAAGTCGAGTTTGAAATGCTAGAGTCTTGCTGTTTTGATGCATCATCAACTAGAATTTTGAGAACGTTGATTGCTTCCTTGCTGAAGCTGAAGAATGAGAAGAAATACTAGTCGAGTCAGTATAGGAAGATATTATTGTTAAACATGGACCTTTCTCACCTCATCAATTGCATACGTCTCGTCGTTGTCAATGACCCGAATTTTGCACGTGTCAGCGAACTCGATCATCTGGCTATCCTCAACATCGATAATATTCTGGATCGGTAAGGAAATCTTGACGCTGTCACCGTCATTGTGAGATCGGAATATGACTCGTTGTAAACTCTTGACCCATTCTTTGGCACTTGGGGCACTATCAGCTCTAAGGTGATAAGTTCGATGGTTTGTGACGACGGAGAAGGACAAGCCATCCTTTTCTTTTTCATCTATGCTTGCTGAGATGGCGTAGCTTAGATCAATCTGGCCATGCGGAAAATAAAGATTAGAGGGGTCACGGTAGTAGGCCAACACATCCCCTTTTAAACGAAACCAGTAACGACTATACTTGGGGTTTCGTTTGCCACTCTTCGACAGATATCCGGATTTGGCGACCTCATGCTATCTCGAGTGTTAGCGAGATTCCTAGGTATATTGAGAAAGGTCCATACAGCTTTCTTTGGCAGGTAAGCATAAAAGCAAATGTGCTTGGCAGTGATATACATGTAACCCTGTAGTAGCACGCTTTGGAGTAACCAACACGGGTATTCTGGACAGCAATATTAGCTACAAATTACACTCTTGCGTTGGGTGGGAACTGGGATAATACCCTCTATGACTTCTTCGGGTTCATCAAACTCGAATATCTGTTTGAGTTTCCGAGCAAGCAGGCTAGGTCCGGCTTCATCGCCATCAGCTCTACGATGATCTCCAGACAGCCTTTCAAGGTCGAAGCTTGGTCTTGACGACATTTCTGCCCTAGCCTCTAACATCCTACTCATGACTGGGGCTAATCTCCCTTCGCGATCGGCCTTTGTGACGTCGACCGTGGGTGAACGTGGGCCCACAGCTGGAGAAGCTTCACCTTCGCCTTCGGCCTCAGCGCTTGAGTCGGAAGGCTGAATGCCTGACGACTTAGATTGCTTAAACCTAGATCGTGTCGCGAGCCGTGGTAGCTGAGGCAACGACCGTAAAAGCTGCTGCCCCGACAACCTTCTCCGTTGTTTTTCACCCTTTTCTCTTTCTGAGGAACTCTTCTTTAATATCACGGTCTGCGCTATTTGTTCTCGTTCTTTACCCTTCCTTATTCTTAAACCTTGATCAGCTTCCTCGTCTTCGTCGCTAGATTGACCCTCGAATCGGTCGTTAAAGTCTACTGTAGAACCGGCGGCGGCAATCAATCCGAATATCGACTGGTTCATGTTCATGAACATCTGAGGGCCTTGTATAGGTGGTAGAACGTCTTCGTCTGCATCGTCTCCATGGTCTTTAAGACGGTCGGGAAGCTCCATTGTGGGCTGGTGTTCCTCTTTACGTTTCTTCTGAAGCCTCTTACTAAGGCGCCGCCGTGCGGTGCTCTCCTCTGACGGGGGGACCATGGCTGACATAGAGTTAAAGTATGTTACAAACTACTGATTTGTAGGATCGAATCTCGGTAACGGCGTAGGCTACACAGGCGAAGAAGCGAATGGGAGAGGGACACGGCTGACGGGAGTTCAAGCCGTAGGCAGCGTTTGCCAAGATTTAAGATTCGAGACAAAGATTCTGCGAGGCGTCAAACTTTGTCAAATCAGAGCTAGCCTGTTACTCCAGGCGGGTGGATTTTAGTGATGCAGATGCATCATCGAAGCGGTGGATTGATGGTAAAAAGCTTAGGTAGGTAGGCAGACAGGCAGATAGGCAAGGATATGTGAGATGTGAGGCAGATAATGATATTAAGCTATGAGACCCTTATGGTTAGACGGTAACTCATTGGATACACCGACGGGAAGACAGGACGGGATGACTAGATTGGGATCAGAAAGGGATCAGGACGGGATCAGTTGATTGGATGCGTAGGATGGTGACTTAGAAGGTTGTGCATGTGGATGGATCTATGGATGAGAGTTTGTGGTTTGTAGCCTGGAGAACGGGGACCCGCGCCTAGGATCACACCTGCAGCAATGGCACATCAATCTCCTTATCAGGGTTTATCAGGTGGTATTGAGCTATTGATAGGGCTTGATAGGCTGGCCAAGGTTAGCTTGGACTGCTTAAGTTGCCTATCGATAGCTTATTTTCGGTATGACGTTCCAAGCGTTGTATCCACCATTAAAGTACGATAATACGCACGTAAAAAGAATCTATCCATACACTGTTAAAGGCAAAAGATACATGTACGCCATACACGTTTTGAGGGTGACAGGTATGTAGGTGCATATGTATGTCCTCAAGTCACTATCCCTTTGCCATTACAGCCTACCCCAAGGAAAAATCAATCGAAGGCGTATAAACCCACCAGTATGTCGTATTCATAGCTTATTAAATCGGATCGAGTTCGGTGATCCCGTGCACAGTCACCTGCTCTGAATGACACAAGACCATCAGATTTTGAGTTCTCACAATCACATGCCAGATCTAAAAATGATATAAGAGGATTCCCCAACTCACAGTTTAAAAAAGAAATAAATACATTAATTGAATTCCATCATAGGAGAAAACAATTGCCTTCCTGCATCCGACAGTGAGTAGCTGTCTCGCATTTTGGATACCTAAAGTGAATAGCACAATATCAATCGTGACGTTCAAACTCAACAGACAAACTATGCAGTTGTTGTTAAATCCCCTAGGAACTCGATAATAGATAAAGCCTAGCTTTTTACGCGGTTTGTACCCAATAGAAAATTGCTGGAGTTTCTTCGTCAGTGGCAGCCTATTGCATTTTGCATCCTTTGTTGTGCTACAGCGTTCAAACGAAGAATTAGCAAAATCACTTTGCTTGCTGGCTCTAAAGTAGGGAGGGATTGTTTTGCATTTCATAACTACGGCCGAAACCTAACCCTATCCGCATAGTCTGGGGGGCGCTCAACAAACAGCCAATCCCTGTTTAAGACCATCTCCAGTTGCAATGGATTAGCAGTCCATATAGCCTCAACCTAGAGCGTCTGTCTGAACCGACGAATCCTCAGCACATCTGTGGCTAGCTCTTGAAAATCACAATTAGGATTTAGGTTACTTGTGTGAAATGCATTTTGTATTCAGCTGAACTCCCTTTCGTAGAATCCGATCATGCCATGCGATGCTCGAGAAAGCCGAAGACTACCTGCCATTATATGTGCAGGCCCTTGAGTTACAACCGTCCCAATCGTCAGGTATCCGTTCCCTTGTTCCGCAAATAGAAACCATTCCGGCCAGCGCGACCTTATGCGACCAGCTCAACAACACCACCAGCCTCCGTGATCTTCTTCTCCGCTAACTTGCTGACCCATCGTGCTCGGACCAATAGGGGGACTTCGGGGATTCTGCCCTTGCCGAGGACCTTGGAGTAACCCAAGGGTAGGAGGTCGATGACGGGGACGGTATCCTTCTTCTCGCCGGACAGGTAAGCCTCACGGGTCTCGGCGGGGACAAGCGACCACAGCTACAGAACATTGAATTAGCCAAGAATGTCCAGATACGTCTCCTTAGTCCTCATGCCAAACAAGGCGTGATAGTATGCGCTATCTGGGGAATTAACGTGATTGAAATATATATCGTACCTTGTCGAGGTTGATGATAGGCTTCCAGAAGTGGTTCTGTTGCTTGTGGAAGTATCGCATACCGACCTTACCGAAGTAACCGGGGTGGTACTTGTCGATGTTCGTTCGGTGGTGGTGCTGACCACCGGCCATACCACGACCACCGGGGTGCTTGCGGTGCTTGCCAATACGACCGTGACCGGCCGAGACGTGGCCACGGCTATCGAGATTGTTAGTAGACTTCTTCCAATGAGGTACACGTAAACATATTCAAAATATCAATTTATCGTCCAATTCGTCGCGCCGATTGCCGTCAAGATGCTTCTCATTCTTGCTTTGTGTAATTAATTGCAGGAATTTTATGCGATTCGAGGCCCTCCCGTCAGTTCTGACGCTGTTTCGTCCCTCCTCTTCTCTAGTACCTCACTCAAATCTCCCATCGACGATAGCATGACGAGACGGCCCGGCGCGACAGTGATTGGAATGACGATTGATGCGAATTGTGGAATGGAAGCGATATGAACATACTGCTTTCTGGTCTTCGACAATCTGGTAGGCATTTTGGCGGATGAGTGGCTGTTGTAATGTGTTGAAGTTGCCTACTCGGGATGCGTTGCGAAGATTAGGCGGGTTTTGAAGTTGTGTGAAATTCTGTGCGTTTAATTTTTGTTTGCGTAGGGTTTGGTGCTGTGGAGTACCGAAAGCCACACGGCCCAGAAAGAACCCATGAGCCACAATGTAGCCCACCAAACACGAGCCACACACAATCCTCTTCTCGAAAAGCGGGACTCTCTCCTGTTGCGTCAACTTTCAAGAAATTTGTACCCATGTACCACCTTCATTCGAACCTGTTCACCAATCAGAATTAACCAGATTACTTCTTCCGGTTCAACAAATACGAATCGACTCTACGTGCTCTGAAGCCGATGTAAGAGAGCGAGTTACGGGGTTATACATTACCTGTAACGATCATCCACTGATAACTCACTGCTTCGACTTGTATCGATATCGAACAGAGCATGTCCATTGGCGGTTATTCTGATGGCTCTCAAGACGAGTATACCGGAGTTATTTAGGGGCCAAGGTCGTTGTGGATTTCATGCTAGAGACGCATGAGCGTCAGTCTCCCAGTTGGCCATCTAAAACGTAGTTGTTGATCTTTCATAATAATAAGTCCGGGTTTTAACAGCAATCGACACTAACCCGTGAATTTTCCCTGAGAATTGCCTCTAGAGCGCCTCTCAAGCGGCTACATATACTGCTAGCAACCCGGTCCAAAGTGGTTTGGCATCGGAACCGAACAGCCAACCGACGATATGGATAAGGTGATAGAAGGTGTTCGGGAGATTGACTTCCACCACCCGTACACTCCGTACGATGTGCAAGAGCAATTCATGAACACTGTATATGAAGTCCTTCAACGGGGAGAAGGGCAGGTTGGCATTCTTGAGAGCCCAACAGGTACCGTACGTTGATGCTTAGTCGTAAATTTTTATTTGATACTAACGTCCTTAGGGGAAATCGCTATCTTTAATATGCGCCGCTCTTACGTGGTTGCGTAATTATAAAAAGTCGAGGTTTGAGTGCTCTGTTGCAGAAGTGGCCGAGCAGTTCAAGGATGAACCCGATTGGATTATCAACCAAATGTTGAAGAGAAAACGAGAGGAGATCCTTAAGCAATGGGAAGAAAGAGAAGCACGCTTGAAGAAGATACGGACCAAGGAAAAACAGCTGGAAGAGAGGGGGTTGAAGCGAAGGAAACTAGAAGATGGTGGTCCTAGGAAGGATGGTAAGACCGACGATGACGAAGATGAATGGCTATTAGATGGAGGTCAGGATGAAGATTCTTCCCAAGGAGACGATAACCCATCAGGTTTCAGTAAGGAGACGAAGAACCTCATGGGGAAATTGGGAATGGGAAATCTTCAAGCGAAGGAGGAGGAAGAAGACATGGGCGCAAATGAGATCAAGGTGCGATGGTCCCTTACTGACTCTAATTGCTCTAGCTAAAATGTATAGATCTATTACACCTCGAGAACGCATTCGCAGTTAACGCAGTTCATCTCGGAGCTCCGCCGACCTGCTTTTCCGGCATCGATACCGGATTCTCTTCTTAACGAAAACTCTAGTACAGAATCAGAAGACATCAAGCACCTCCCGTTATCTTCCCGTCAAAGACTTTGCATAAACCCGTCAGTATCCCGCCTTGGATCTCTGCCTGCAATCAACGATCGCTGCACTGAGCTTCAACAGTCGAAATCGAAAGATAGGTGTCAGTTTGTGCCGAACGCGGACAACCTGAATCTAACCCATCGATTCCGGGATAGCGCGCTTGCTACCCTTCCAGACATAGAGGACCTCTTTGAGCTTGGGAAGAAACTCCACGTCTGTCCTTATTATGCTTCGAGAACTGCGGTGCCCGGCGCCGAGATTATTACGCTTCCCTACCCATTGCTTCTGCAGAAGACCGCAAGGGATGCCCTCGGTATCAAATTAGAGGGTAATGTGGTAATCATCGACGAAGCCCATAACATTATGGATGCGGTGGCAAACGTCTATGCTTCCGAAGTCAGTCTCAGCGACTTAAAACGGGCGAGGCAGATGCTTGGAGTCTATGTGAAGAAATTTGGGAAGAAGCTCAAGGGCGAGAACCGAGTCATGGTCGCTCAAGTTGCTAGAGTGGTAGATGGTCTAAGAGACTGGCTAGAAAGCGCATTGGAACAGAAAGTAAGGGCAAATATATCCCCAACGTTTGAGCTCCTGCTAACCTGGAACCTCCTAGAACGACCAAGGAATCGTCGACCCTAACCTCCTTTTAAGGTCTAAGGGTATCGACCAGATCAACATGTACAAACTTATCCAATACATACAAGACTCCAAACTAGCGTACAAAATCGAAGGATATGTTGCGCAAGCAGAATCCCAGACCACTGACCAAAATTCACCCAAATTCTCTTCAACCCCGGTGTTACACACTCTCCTGTCGTTTCTTGTCTCCCTAAACAATCTGAGCTCCGAAGGCCGCATCTTTTATCACAAGGTTTCCCAGAGTGACATCAAGCTCTCGTACCTCCTACTCTCACCCACACATGCATTCTCCTCCATTGCGTCCAGCGCACGAGCAATAATCCTTGCCGGTGGTACCATGTCACCCTTCCAGGATTATACTGCGCATCTCTTCCCAAACCTAGCAGAAAGTAAGATCACCACTCTCAGCTGTGGTCATGTCATCCCATCCTCGAACCTCTGCGTTTGGACATTAGCATCCAGTGGACCGAAGAATGACGCCAAAGGCCTGGAGTTTGAATTCAGCTTTCAGAAGCGCAGTGACAAGTTAATTATTGGCCAGCTAGGAGTCGCAATTCTTAATATCTGCACTGTTGTTCCAGACGGCGTGGTTGTCTTTTTCCCTAGCTACGGCTATCTCGACGAAGTAGTAGCCGTGTGGAGCGAAGCCAGTCCCGGGCAACCCAAATCCCTTTGGGATAGATTACAAGCCAAAAAGGCTGTATTCCGCGAGTCGAAGGGCGGGTCAAGTGACGAGGTTTTGGATCAATACACCGAAGCAATCCTCGGCGGCGAGAGAAAATCTAGCAGCAAACCCACCACACCAACTAGAAACGGGGCTCTGTTGCTCAGCGTGGTAGGTGGGAAAATGAGCGAAGGCATCAACTTCTCCGACCGTCTTGGCCGCTGTGTGGTGGTAGTCGGGCTACCCTATCCAAATATCCACTCCCCAGACTGGAAGGCCCGAATCGAGTATATCGAGTCGACCACAGTCGAGCGCCTAAAAGCTAGCAACCCTTCTTTATCGAAGAGCGAGGCCCTAGCTGCGGCCAAGCAGGCGGCCCGCGACTTTTACGAGAACGCCTGCATGCGTGCTGTGAACCAGAGCATCGGGCGCGCAATCCGGCACCGCAATGACTATGCAGCTATCGTGCTAGCTGACCGGCGGTTCGGGACTGATCGAATTAGGGCAAAGTTGCCGGGTTGGATCCGTGGGGGCTTGGTTGAAGGGAGCGAGAATGGTGGGCTTGGACAGATGATGGGCAAGCTTAGCGGATTCTTCAGAAGCAAGGGAGCGCCAACTGGTGCCTAGGTTGTTGGGAGTAGAAATACGGATCTGTCCAAAGTAATGGGGCTCAGCTCGCAGCTAGTAGCAAGTTATATTTAGACGGCAGGGCGAAGAGCTGAATCTTACTGTTCCGGGCGGCTACCGGACAGGATTTATGGTCTGGGCCTAAATAATTGAATGCAAATTACTATTCCGATTTATTAATTGACCATCATCAGGACGAGCTGATGTCCGAGTTTCACCATCGTGAACTAAATCGTCTCGTATTTACATAGCATCGCACCATTTACTGCATGCGCCAAGAACAGCTGAGATGCCATTGCACTTTATTATCCCAAAAAGAGGAAGACGAAGCGATAAATGACACGGGAAAAAAAGTACACCAAGCTCGAAGCTGATGTATAAACGCTAGCATTGGCTTACGCCCCATCACTAGGTAACGCCCTACATAAGCCAGAGCTAACATATCTTGAACTAGTATTTCTGACACACACTCTGCGCTTCGAAGTAACGAATTAAACAACTAAGTCTTACTGCAATGGAGTATATTACGTCTTATTATGGTAAATTACCTATATTAGTTCTTACCGCAGCCGGGAAATGTTAAGTCCTATTATGGCAAAAGGTATTAACCACATCCCCCGACTGCTTAGACGAGGCTTGAAACAGAGGAAGAATGGGATGAGAGAAATATATTGGATTGTCGTTGGCTAGTGGTCATTATTACGAGTGACTGAACCCTCCGCCACACGGTAATCGAGCGGGAGGATGAACCGCTCCGTAGGACAGAGATTGACTTGCTCCAGTTCAGAGCTAGCCGCACGGGAGGCGGCTTGCTTATATAGAAGCTATAGACAATACATATGAGACATCTCCACTTGATACTCCCGTCGAAGGCCATATAAACTGCATCCCATTTCTCTCTAAATCGTCTTTGACAGATCAACTCTCGTGCTGGAGCGTTCAAGATGCGGTGCCTGACGTTACTCGCCCTTCTCCTAGCGCCCCTCGGTGTAGTCTCTGGCGTAGTGCCAACACGCACCCGTGGTTCTCTATATGCCCTCCACCCACCTACCAAGGTCCACGACGCTCGTTCGAATGTTGTTACACCTCCGCCGTGCGTTGCGATGCATCCAGCGCCAAATCAACGGGAGACACGTGAGCGATTTGACAGATTTGCCTACGCCTTTCTAATAAAGAGGAACCTCACCGAATCTTTCGAGTATATCTCTGCCAAATACGTAGTATGCATGCCTTCTCTCATCGCTATCTTCTTAGATTGACATGCGCTGACTTGCCCACTTTGCAATTTAGAATCATGACCTTCTTGCTGGAGCCAATGGGCCCGGTCCCGCTCTGGATTTCCTGTCAACCATATGGGATCATGTCAACTTCACGAATCCCCGTACCGCATTTCGGGGTAACCAGGGATGGTTGAGCTATAACGCAACCGGCGTTGGTGCGATCGTCGACCGCTTTAGGTGGGAAGCTGGGTGTATCGTTGAGCATGTAAGTCCACAGAATTCTCACCTAAATTGTCACAAGCCTCTTTCAGCTCTAGTAATAGAAGGCAAATGCTAACTTCTATCAGTGGGATACGGGAGAGAGATTCCCCAAGTGGGCAAGGAAGTGAAATCATGGGATCTTTAGCTTCCTGGGTGTAGTATAGATGTATTGGAGCTCGAGGAGCGTGAGTGGGCTGTAGTCCGCTTGTATTCTTGAGTATTTTCTTTGTATATATTGTTGAGCCATATTGTATTAGTATCTGTCATAATACTTCACGGGATCGACCAAGTCGACATCTACGACTGAATTTGAGGTAAAATATATACCTAGTCCCTTCTTACGGTGACCCAAAAGAGAGGAGCTGTGAGACGAAAGTGTCGAATAAGGTTAGGTTCCAAGACATACTATGATGAATAGTCCCTAAAAAGTTGTCAATACTTCCCAAAGCGTTATAATATGTCAAAGATTTGAGACGGAGTCTCAGAGGAGATAAATACCTATATATACCTAGTTTCCTGCATAAGCCACATTGATTAGCTAATGTAATAGGAGAAGCTCGCTAATGCAATTCCGCCCGCCACAACCCCGCGGCCCCTATCGATAGGTACATGTATCTACCTAAGTACCTCTTAAACAAGACGCGTTTCTCGTCGCGTCACTAATAAATATTCTCTCCATCTTGCGCCGTCTACCACCACATTTCAAATCTCTGTTCCCATCGAGCCGTTTCGTGCCAATCGATCCAATTCGATATAGAGATAGAAGACTACGAGATAAAATGGCGTCCTCACGACAACATGAGGAATATCAATATCTTGACCTCGTGCGCGAGATCTTGGACCATGGTGAGCGTCGACCGGACCGGTAAGTTGCGGCACTGCATTCCTTTTTTTCAACATCGACATGGACAATCGCATTCGAGAAATCGAATATTGACTCTATACTCTCAAAATTACAGAACAGGCACTGGTACATACTCCATCTTCGCACCTCGACCGCTCAAATTTAGTCTCAACGAAAACGGCAAGCCAATTCTACCCCTCCTAACGACGAAGCGCGTCTTTCTACGCGCCGTTATTGCCGAGTTACTCTGGTTCATCGAGGGCAACACCTCATCCTCATCTCTTAGCGAACAAGACGTCAAGATCTGGGACGGCAACGGGTCCCGCGAGTTCCTCGACAACCTGGGACTGACGGACCGCGAGGTCGGCGACCTGGGTCCAGTCTACGGCTTCCAGTGGCGCCACTTCGGTGCCGAGTACGTCGATGCGAAGACGGATTACACCGGCCAGGGTTACGACCAGCTGGCCGATGTCATACATAAGCTGCGGAACAACCCATATGACCGCCGCATGATCCTTTCCGCGTGGAACCCGAAGGACCTCAAGAAGATGGTGCTACCGCCGTGCCACATGTTTGCACAGTTCTACGTCTCGTTCCCGAGGCAAAGTGAGGAGAGCAATGGCGACCAAAGCAAGCCGAAGGGCCATCTACACTGCCAGTTATACCAACGATCCTGCGACATGGGCCTCGGCGTCCCATTTAATATCGCGAGTTACGCGCTGCTGACACATATGCTCGCGCATGTGTGCAACCTGGTGCCAGGTAGCCTGACACACGTCATGGGTGATGCCCATGTATATGTCGACCACGTCGACGCCCTAAAGGTTCAGCTTGAACGAGAGCCACGGCCATTCCCAGAGCTTCAACTCACGCCTGAGAATGGCGACTCGATTGACGGGTGGAAAGTGGAGGATATTAAAGTCTTGAACTACGAACCCCATAAGACGATTCCGATGAAAATGTCTGTCTAACCTAGATAATAATATCTGGGATTGGCCATAGATCGGACATCGGTTGCCTTTACTCAAAGCAGAACATCGGCATCCAGTTCGAGTTAAGACGTGGTATGATAATGAATACAATATTTGCGGCGATGGAGATGGAATGAAACAATCGCTGGCCATGAACCGATATTGAAGGCCAAGTCGATAACTCAGGCGCGAGACACATTACTAACGTGGTGGAAAAGCTAGATATCAACTATATACGCTATATTAGAGTTAGTATAGAAGACTGGCGCCGATACCGATAGCTTTAGACGAAGAGCATCTAGATTAATGGCAGGTGTCACATCCATATGGTTTCATAGTGGGAACAGTTGATTCTTTGGGAATTATCATTCTACGAGAAGGAGGGTATGCGCCCACTTTTCTAGTTGCCTTATACGCATCCCGAGATGTGTATTCGGCCCGCTGACTAGAGACCGGTATCGCCACATTCAATTCGCAGATCAGCTTCTATGATACAGTATTATATAAGAGTGCTATAACCGACCTTCCACCTCTCCTCGTTCTGGTCGTTCTATTCAGCCACGACAATGGACAGGCCGTCCGTCTCCGATCTTGCAAATATCGCCGAACAGGAACCCCAGAACTTACAGTTTTATGCTGATAAAATTGTGCATCTACAGTTCTTCGGCGACGATGCTGTCTACCATGAAATATTCCGGGGACTACAGTTCCCCAATCTAGAAATTCTCTCGTTGGATGCTAATAACCTCAACAATGACGAATCGCTTGAACCATACCTCCAGCCCAAGCTGAAGCGTTTCCATTTCTACGGGGGACCGATTTCAGATGTGTTCTTGGAGAAGTTGCAGGTTTGTGATCTCTCACATCCCACTCATTGGCCACTTACTAAGTAGTAACTGGCATAGAATTCTTGTCCACAACTCGAGGAGCTGCTCATTGATAACCCTCGTAATTTGGTTTCGCCCGAAGGTTTTCTCCAATTTCTCGACGGCGCAAAGTCCCTGAAGCACGTAATAGTCGTTTGTGGTATGGACAGAGTCATCACCGACTCCGTTTTCATTGCTTTGGCCACCAGGCCTGATCTTGAAACTCTGGAGTTAGGGAAGACCATTACTGCGGACCTTGTCTCGAAGGCTATCGATCAACAGGCTCGAAACGGTGCTGACGGGCGACTCTTCGCGCGACTTCGTAAATTGGCTTGTTCCATCCAGTCTGACGGGTTCACAACACTGTTGCCTCATCTGTCGCAACTCAATTCCTTGGACGTGCTGATCGAACCTAGCGATGCTCCGTCGAACGAGATGAACCATCTGCTCTTGGAAATCAGCACGTACTGCTCTAACTTGATGGATCTTGCTCTGGAAAACTTAGCCCTAGAGGGCGCTTATATCTCTCCGCTATCACTCGTCGAGCTGGCGCAAAAGCTAAGCAGCTTGGAAAATCTTTGTATTTCAAACGAGAAGATGGAAACGGAAGAATTCGATACCTCTCACTTCGCGAGCATGGTGAAGGCATTGTCGCACTTGAAGACTCTGCGGCTTTTATTCAAGTGCCGTCTCACGGAGGCTGCGCTAGTGGATGCTGCGAAAAGCTGCGAGACCCTGGCCAGGCTCGAGATCTGGGGGTCCTATAACCTGCGGAATTTAGGGAATACTGAAGTCTCTTTCCCCGAGTTGAAGGCGCTTGAACTCGGGCATCTAGTGCCGCCGTCCGTTCTGACTGACGCAATGGCTACGGAGGCAGCTAATGCAGCTGGATTTCTGAAGAGGATCGCACCTAGTTTGGAAGAATTCGATGTCATATTCCCTAACCCCTTTAGCGAGATGGTTTTGCGCGAAGTAGATAATAAATATTGTTCTAAGAGGCGGAACGAAGGAATGCCCATTACGTAGCCCGATTCTTAGCCAGGATTCTCTATTCAGTCTCGCATTAGCAAATAAGCAACGAATACCGACTCAATTATAAGCACGATGGATCAAAGCCGACGAATGCAGATGATGAAGGACAGCAGCATTGATAAGGAATGTCATATGTGGAACGGGACAGATCTAGGACTCATAGCGTCAGCAGTGCGTACAACTCAATCAAAGTCCTAGAGTTACACCTCAATACTATTATTAGAGTCGGGTGTAGATCGAAATTGAAGAGGCTGGAATCTATATGCTCGAAGGAGTTGAGCTTGTATACTGCATATCTAGGGAGCCCAGGTTAGGCAGGTTGATAGCTGTTTGAAGCTTCTCGACTGCATTGACTCGGCTATTCTGCTGTTTTCAGAGGAGCATACGTGGGGAGACATGGAGCTTGATCCCTGGTCTTAGTCCTTCCTCTTGCGGGCGCACCCGCTACTTTGCTTGCTTCGATGACCGGTCTGTCGGAATTCCGCACGGAGCTGAGTGTTCATATCCCCTTTAGCGACAGACTCTCGGATCGCAGGTCGATTCATCACCGAGTGTCTCAGGCGCATTAACGCATTGAAATCCTCTTCCATAGGAGCCGACTTACAATTCGTTGTTAACGATGGTATGCCCGTCCTTGAGAGAGCAGAGGGATCCCAGCTTCACCGTTGACGGAGAAACTCGCATTTCTCGCGTCAGCAGAGCTGAAATCCCTAGGCCAATCCCTTACCTAATACAGAGTTAAGGCATAATGTAGACCAGTAAGGTCGACCATACAACGCTTCTGATTCCATGCTTAGAAGCGCCAGTTGTCGTTCATTGGACCTTGGAAATGGTAATCATGCATAGCTTCAAAGCCTCATTGGGAAGCCAACTTCAAGCATGCTGGATGGGACGGAATCAATTATGACGGTGCCGGCACCTCAGTTATCCCGTTGGGTGTCTGTCCCGGAGTACATGGATGTGATGGTGACATCTTTCGGAGCTTTGGGGGTTGAATGTGCCCATACTATGCATATTGACCGAGCAGCCGGATAGGATGTGTATCGCAATGAAGACCACGAATGCCAGTAATATTTAATAATCGGCCGCCTCCCTTCGAACATAACTCCTCTTTCTCACTATCATCCTCAAGCCGCCTCATACCAAGACCACCGTTCCCAGTAACCATCAATACCCCAACAGCCACCAACAAAAACCCAAACACCATGGCCCCCATAACAGAATTCGTCCAAGCTACCCTCAAGCCGGGCGTCCCCCAAGAGCCCCTCTACAAGGCCTTCGAGAAAGTCAAGGCAGCAACAGGCAACCAAGTCGTGCGCGCCTCGCCCCTCCACGACAACCCGGAGCAATTCCGGCTCTTCATCGACTGGGACTCGATCGACGCGCACCTCGCCTTCCGAGCCACGGACTCGTACAAGGACTTCATGGCGGAGATCGCGCCGTACGCCGCCGCGCCCGCCGTCGTCGTGCACCTCGACCTCACGCCCTTCCCGCCCGCCGTGCTGGACAAGTCGCCCGTGACCGAGGTGTTCCAGATGTACTTCGACGCGGGCGCGGACGAGGCCAAGAACCTCGCGGCGGCGAAGAAAGTGGCGTCGGAGCTGGCGGCGGCGGGGTTCGCGGGCGCGACGGGCCTGAGCGCCGTGGGCTGGTCCGTCGAGAAGGACGTCGAGTACAAGGGCGAGAAGACGCGCGTGCTGGCCGCGCTGGTCGGCTGGGAGAGCGTCGAGGCGCACCACGCCGCCCTCGAGACCGACGCCTTCAAGAAGATCACTTCGTACTTCCAGACTGGGACCGACGGCGTTAAGGGGTTTGATATGTCTTACGTTAGCCTCAAGGCTATTTAGAGGTAGACGCAGACCCGTGTCGGACCTGGGTTAGGTTGGTGGTGGATTGAGGTCCTGAATCAGCAGAATAGCGGTGGTCGGCCTTCGATTTATAGAAATGATTACACATTGGGGGATGATTTATGAGAATGAATTCTTTCATTTGCAATTTTGACTTGTCTATCATGCATTTATGTTGTGAAGTTGATGTGATCTTGTCAATGTACCTAGGATTCTGAATGAAAACAAAAGGGGAAATGCACGATTAACACTGGTTTGAAGCCTTTGGTCTATCTCAGCACAGGAACGGTAATTCTAATCTCTATTCAATATTGGAACATATCTAACACTACGCAGCCTTCGAATCAACGCCTTCTTTTGAGCTCAACTCCTTCCCCACTTCTTCGTCTAGAGACTGTCCCCTAACAACTCCTACACCGTGATCTGCCAGTTCCGACTTCAGAATCGGGGGTCCGGAGAAGTGCTTGCGGCCCCAAACGAAATACCAGATGATACTTATGGCTGCGAAACCTGCGAAAACCACGCTAGCATAGTTCATGGTGGACGCGTCCAGCCCGGTAAGATTCGTCGGCATGCAGAATAGGAAGATAGCGAGGACAATCCATAGGAGCGTCGTAACATTAATGGCGAAACCGAAACGGCCAAGAGAAAATGATGCGTGTTCTAGCTGCTTCCGTCCGCGAACGACCGACACTAATATTGGCAGACCGTACGACGTTGAGAGGCATATTGTGGCGACTCCTGTAAAGCTGCCGAACGCCGCTGATGAGCCAAAGTAGATGAGACCTAGCAGGCAATCCACAATCGCTGATAATGTGAGAGCGAGTAGTGGAATGTCGAACCGCTTGTCGACCTTACTCCATAGACCAGAACCCGGGATCGCTCCATCGCGGGCGAAGGCGTAAGTGCATCGGCTCGAGGCCGTCAGCGCACCGACGCCAGCAAACAGCCAGATACCTAAAATCAGGAACAACAATCCGAAACCTCCTCCAGCGCTACCGGTTGCCGTCTTGAATATGAGTCCGACTGGCTGCCCATTTGCGACTTCGAGTAGTGTCTGTACTTCTGGTAGCACAAAGAGGATGGGGATTAAGTAGATGAGGCCGGTGAGGCCGGCCGCCACTACAGACACTGAATAGATGACGTCAGCGAATGCGCTTTACCGATAGTCATGGGGAGCGTTTCAATTTGATTTGTGAGCTATAGCTCCGGATAGGAGCATAAGGACAGAAGATGTCTCGGATGTATAGCACCTCAAACGGTAATTGTTCTAGAAAATACTCACAGACGATAGCCTTTGGGACCTCCCGCTCGGGCGTCTGCACTTCTTCGCACATAGCCGCGACCATTCCGTAGCCAGTTAATACATATGCGGGCTGCAGCAACCCGACGAAGAACGACCACCCGGCCGGCCATCCCGAGGCCGAGGCATCGTAGTGCGCGAACACAAATTCCCCGCTCCGCTTGCTTGGTGACATCACCAATAGAACGATTAGGATAACAATGATTGACGCAGCAGTCCAGTATATGCAGATCGTGTTGATGAGATCGAGGTACTTGGAGCCGAATATGTTGATTAGGTAACACACGAGCATGACAGCCCAGAACATAAGGATGGTCTGCCACTCATTGGCGACGAAGTCTTCATTCCACAGTGAAATGGCGCTAAGGATCAACTGTGCGCCGCCGAAGTTGATGGAAAGTGTTACGGTCCAATTCCCAACCAGCGTCAGCCACCCCGTGATCCAACTTGCGATAGGCGCCCAGCGAGGCGTCGATAACAAAGCAGCCCAGTAGTACACGCCACCTGCTGTAGGATATACGGAGCAGATCTCAGCTAGCGAAGCTGCAATGGCGATCGAGAGAAGAGACAGTAGTACCCATCCCCAAATGATAGTGACGGATTGGCCATTCGAAAGCGATATGTAGAATGTGGTACTAAGACCGTATGGGACAGCCATCTACTACGCGTTAGTCATATTCCCTTATAAGTTGATCGAGATGGTCGAATATGCGAATAGAGTGTGTCACAATCGAAGAACTCAGAACGAGAAAGGAAGAGAATATCGCATACTGCAACGGATTAGTCTCTATAGCTCATAGAAGAAAAAGTTATACTCATACTCACCAATGGCAAATGATAAGCCGAGTACTGAAAGCATACTCAAGCTTCGAGGCAACTCGGCCTTGTACCCCATCTTGGCGAGCGCATCATCTGCTGCTGTCGCCTCGAGCGACTTGCGCCGACCTGCGCTAGAAGTAGATTGTCTCCTCATCGTCGATGAGTCGCGACCGAATATGAGAGATGCGAAAAATAGGAACTAGGATAAGAAATGTCGACGAACGCCATGAACATAAACATGAACTGTGTAGAAGATAGAGAGGCGACACGACCCCTGCACAGTTGTGCTGATGTGCTGATAACATTGATGCTCTTATCTCTAAGTCGATCCTTCTCAAGGTAAGATACGGTAAGTCGACATGGCATATCCCGGCTATACTATCAGTGACCCGTTGAAACAGCTGAATGTTTAATTGCTGCTCACTAGTCTCGATACAGTATCGCGTACGGCCTTATTTCTTCAATTGTCTCCTTCCGCTGACGTTTCATTATCTCGGTATATCTCGATGAATAATCCCCATTACAACATAAAACCATTTTATCGCAACATTTCTTGGGTTAATCAACACCTACACATAAAAAGAGCATTCATAAACAACAAACCTCTCATTTATGTCACGAAAGGCGTTGCGACATTGGTGATTTCCAAAGTGAAGGAATAGGGGCGAGGACGCGAGGACTTGGCAAGAATCTGATCTACTCCAAATAATGAGGGGATCTGGATCTCCAATAAGGTCCGAGGTTGGCGGTGATCCGAATCGGGGCTCACTACTAAGTTCCCCGCACGATATTCGCCGCTGTCGTGCGGGCGTGTGTATCACGGATGCTCAGCGGCTATCAGAGCCGTGTAAGACATACACCATGGATTGACCAACTTCATAAATTATTATCCTCGTGAGACAGTCTTAGGTTGGTCGATAACTGCAATAAGAATCGCTTAAACACGGCCCATCTCCATCTACCCCACGCATATCGACAAGGGAATCCAGAGTGATTACAGTCATGGCTCCTAAACCTCGTCTAGAAGGTAAGGTCGCGATCGTGACCGGAGGCGCGTCGGGGTTTGGGCGGGGCATTGCGGCCAAATTTGTCGACGAGGGAGCCAAGGTCATTATCGCGGATTTATCGGAAGAGGCCGGTCAAGCGGCAGCCCAGGAGTTATCCTGCAACTTCGCAACGGCGGATGTAACCAAGAGGGAAGACTGGAAACGCCTTCTCAAGACAGCCCTAGATATCTATGGCCAGCTCGACATCGTGGTAAACAATGCAGGGGCCACATACACCAACAAGCCTACTGAGGAAGTGACCGACAAGGACTTTGACCTCGTCATGAACGTCAACGTCAAATCCATCTACATCTCAACCAATGTTCTCCTCCCTTATTTCTTGGAGCAGAAGAGGCCAGGTAACTTTATTCAAGTGGCGTCAACTGCAGGTGTGCGGCCACGTCCGAGACTTACTTGGTATAACGCCTCGAAAGCAGCCGTTATCAACGCTACGAAGGTATGATACAAGTTGCTACCACCCTTAGGTTGATCTCGAAGTATCTAGAATCTCGCTTAAGACCGGGGACGTAAATGCTGACTACAAATCTATGACAGACGATGGCGGTTGAGTATGGACCCCAGCAGATTCGGTTTAACGCGGTATCTCCGGTGGTGGGAAGCACAGGAATGACGCACCTCTTCATCGGCAAACCCAATACGGCTGAGAACCGCAAGGCTTTCGAGTCCGTGGTGCCGCTAGGCAGAGGCTCTACTCCGGAGGATGTCGCCAACGCCTGCTGTTACTTGGCTAGTGAGGAGGCAGCCTTCATCACAGGAGTAAACATCGAGGTGGATGGAGGGCGCTGCGTTTAAAATTCTCTTGATTATTCCATCATTTATTGTTGAGAGTATTTGCGACGGGATTTAGTGGCTGACCAAATATACTACGAGGTAGAATCCGGGCTGACGGAGCTGGAATCTTCTCTCATCACGACCCATAACGAGTTATAATGTAGTGTTCAGTTAATATATTTTCGCAAGAAGCGACGAAAATAGAATTACCCATGTTGACTTGAATGGCTCCTGAGGATTGGTTTATATTTGCTCATAGTCTACTTAAAACGTGGCCTATTCGAGATACCTATTGAGTTGCCTCCGAAGAGCTGATGCGAATAACAACGCAGGGCTTGGCTATTTCCGCTCGTGATGCGTACCTATGCAAGCCGTCTACATCCACGGGTTTCCCCTATTCTTATTCACCTGCGTGATGCGCCCTGGTTTCCGGTGCGATGTTTAATATTAATAGCGTCCCGGCAGGGTGGGATGCGGCATTTGGCATGTCTTGGTATGTAGAAAATCGTTGCATCGACCTGCCGAATGAGTACATCTTTTGGATGTTGTTCCGGTATTACCATATTCGGACCGCTCACGGCCTCCTTTTCTCCACAAGCACCCCACGAATACCCATGACTCCCATCGCGGCCCCGCGCTGACGTACCGACAAGTTCCATGTTCTCCATTCAGCGGACCTGGTTTGTCGCAATTGCGATCGCCGACGATGGATCGACGGTCCGCTCGAGCTGCCCATGATACTCCGAGTTGGAGGACAGCGATTCGAGTGGCGGAAGAAGCCAACACAAGGTGACAGCTCAGTCCTCTACGCAGCATTATTCAAATCTTGGATGTGACATCACGCGCGCCATGGCGCCCTTGCGCCGGTATTTGTTAATATATATATAAAGAGAGCCTCTTCGCCTTGGCAATGCTGTGAAACACTCTTACCACAGCGCCGTCATCCTTACTGCTATAGACTCAGTAACTCGAAGACTACCTCTCGCTCATCATGAAGAACTTCGCCAACGTTGCTGTCGCCGCTGCGCTTGCAGCCAAAGGCGTCTCCGCCCATTATATCTTCCAACAGCTCTCGGTTGACGCCACCAAATATGCGCCATTCGAGTACAGTACGTCCTGCTCTAGAAAGCTATGATTTTCTTACTTCATATATTACCTCCGGGCATGAAAAGAACCAGACACTAACATACCTTCTGTTTGGACAGTCCGACAGAACACCAACTACAACTCTCCCGTCACTGGTAAGTCTTGGAGTTCACTTCGCCTATCAGCTTTAACTAATAAGTAGATAGATTTGGCTTCGAATGACCTGAGGTGCAATGTTGGCGCACAGGGTGCCGACACTCAGACAGTAGATGTGAAGGCTGGCGAATCGTTCACATTCACTCTCGATACCGTACGTCAGCCATACGTTGGTTTATCAATTGAGAATTATACTAATACTTTATTAGCCCGTGTACCACCAAGGCCCGATCTCTATGTATGAAAATACTCGTAGACACAGGCTACCAACCTACCTATATACTAACAGAATCCTAGTTACATGTCGAAGGCTCCTGGTGCTGCCTCGGACTATGATGGTAGCGGTGAATGGTTCAAGATCAAGGACTTCGGTAAGACTCTTCTACGCGCCCGGCTTGGACAGATTTCAGCTGCTAACTCATAGTTCTAGCTCCGGACTTCTCGAGCGGACAGGCGGTCTGGGACATGTCGGGTGAGTCTCGCCCCTTTACAAAGAAAATGGTATAACTCAATTATGACGCAAAACTGACGGTGCTACATAGGCTCATACTCTTACACCATCCCGTCCTGTATCGAGGACGGCGAGTACCTCCTGAGAATCCAGTCTCTCGCCATTCACAACCCTTGGCCAGCTGGAATCCCACAATTCTACATCTCCTGCGCCCAGGTTAAGGTATCCGGCGGAAGCGGCAGCTACAACCCATCGACTGTGCGTATCCCTGGCGCATTCAAGGAGACGGACCCTGGATACACTGTCAACGTGAGTTTCTCAAGAGTCTAAATTCTGAAGATGGGCGGACAATGCTGATTACCTTTTACTAGATCTACTCCAACTTCAACAACTACACCGTTCCCGGCCCTGCACCTGTAAGTTGTCTTATGCTATAGCTACAAGTGGCACGAGCTGACCATTCTTAGTTAACTTGCTGAACTCAGTTCAAATGCATTGGTGGCTCTGTGAGTACGTCTTGATACAAAGGATAAAGGGATGGGATGGAATAGACTACCTAGGCACGAGACTATAGTGAGGGTTTTCTACCTTGGTATCTTAGCATACTGCAGAGCAAATACAAGATAAAACCCGTAGTTAAGTGATCATCAACCGTAATTCAATTGTTCCACCCAACATAGATAATTTTCTCTCTTCTAAATACCACTTTGAAGTGAAATCGATGGTCATAACCTCGGCTACAACAGGTATATTCGGTATAGGGGAAAGAAAAGAGAAGTAGAGAGGGGTGAGGACAGGAGCAAGGATTGTGCCATGGTAATAGGACAGGGAGATAATGATGTGATTCGCCTCAGTTTACCAATCAACTGCATCTATAGTAAGCCCCAGCTATAGCTTAGGCAAGCATTTTGAACGAAGCAGTTGATGACTTTCTGGTCGGGCTTGGTTCATCACTGGGGATAGCAACGACTTTTCTAGACGTCCGCATTCTCGCATGTCGAAGGAAAATATGCTTGCTTGGAAGAAGCCGATAGTGCTAAGGAGCAAAGTCAACAGTCAAATAGGATCTGGGCGCTCGGCTTTTTTTATATCTTTTTGTAAAAAATTTTAGCATGAGGTAGTGTGAAATAGGCCCGAGTAGTCAAAACGTATAATTCTTAATTTCACTGTTGTTTGAATGGTACATAATACACTTGACTATCCGCACGCTAGGGGATTCTAAACTTACTATAATTCGTAGAAAACGTCTAGTTTCTCGTGGCTAGTCTAAAGAAAGGACTCTCTTGAAACTCTGATAGGCATAATTAGAGTTGGAGATTGTATATCGAGATTGATCGCCGCATCCATGTCGCGTCGATGCCCAACAGTTGAATCTGAAGTGGTTTGACCGGGTTTGACTCCAGTCATCTGCCTAGACGGTAATTAGTTGCAGTCCAAATCGAACGATAGTCATATAGAAGGTTTCTATAGTGCTTCTCAATATGCTTATGGCTTAATCCAATAGGCGCTCCAAAGAGTTGGCTTGGGGATTCCCATCACATTATGCAGGAGATCTATTATTGAAATTCGTTGCTATTCGATCACCCCTTTACCTATCCTTCACAGCGATGACGACAAGTTGCTCCCCTTAGTATATTGATGCTATTATAGAACTACCTAATATGTTGCATTATATTGCTTGGCTACCCCTTATAGCATGCAGTGACAATCTGCATAGTTTCCTATTGCCATATGATTTTGAACAATACTACTCTACGTTGTGTCTTTGCATATTACTTGTTTTTTTGAAATAATAGGATCTCAAGGAGTATATCTCATGTGAATAATTCATTAGCCGTGTTAAAGGCATCAAGAAATACAATTTAATGGTTAAAAATGTGAATACCTAGGTAGAACGTGGGTTATAACCAGGTAGGTAACGAGGCATAGTCTTCGACTCCTAAGTCTGACTATGATAATAGCAATTCTAATCAAATTTGGGAAGAATATAGGAGGTAGGTACAGAATGATAGAGTTTATAATTCAACTATCTCGCGTCTATCTATCAGAATTTTCAAAGTGTCTTCACCGGATCGTATAACAATAAACAATCTCTTCAAGATGCTCCAGACATCTCATACATCAAAGACTATGGTTTTCAGATAGTGATTTCAAGCGACTATAGTTCTTTCATTTCGCTTTTACCGTCGAGCCAGAAACTTCGCCAGTTACTATCATACACAGAAGCTACAGTAAACCAACCTCGCACCGTCACAAAGACATATTAATTTCCAACACTAGATTCCTATGGCTAAGTGGAAAAACACATGTTTGAGAAAGGTCATCTAGCCGCCGAACACAGCGAGTTGAAACGAAAGAGGCTGAGTAACTCTAAACATAGCTACGGCCTTAAGCAACCAAGCCCATAAGCAACTGTCCAACACAACAAGTTCCCTAACAAAGTAGATTATCGGTATCCCTTTCTACAAAGTGAACTACAAGAATGTCTGCCTAACCCAAATCCCTAAATGAGGAAACGTATTGAACAACGTAAACAAGACATCGCAAGCAACAAAACACGCAATGCGTCTGCCCACGGTGGCGAATTCCCAACGCCACAACCGTAGAAGCTAGGGCGTCAGAATGCGTCGTAAAGTGTGATACAGCCCCCCTCTCTCTCTGTCCCTTCACACACACACACACTACCTACGATAATCCACCCCAAATGAGACCACCCGTTACGCGTGCAACAATCATGGAAGAAAAGAAAGGGAACGGCCGGAATTAAGGTCGACAACCATATTACGGCAAACCAAACAAAATAGACGGACAGGCAGCCATCACGCGGCGCGGCAGTGACTAATAATCCAAGTTCCGAATCTGGTCACATGGGGCCTTGAGGACGCGACGATGGGGCGTAAGACCCATGGGGTTTGTTGTATGGGTGGTGGGTATTGTGGTGGATATGTAGGTGGATGGGTTACGTAGGTAGGGTAGGGTAGGTAGGTATGTATGTATGTAGGTAACTACATGTAGGTAGATATGTAGGTATGTATGTACTATATGTATTACAATGTACCCCAGGCGCAACACACGGACGCATACATGTGTGCATACATAGGTAGTATACACTGGGGAACTGGGATGGAGCAGGGATTCCGACTACTACTTATACTTACATACCCAGTCTGTATGCGGCGGGTATGAACTGATCTTTCCAACTATTTTCAACTTTGCGAACAATATCACAAGTAGGTATATTAAACACAATTTAAGACCGCGGATGCCAGATAGCGCGGCCCGGACTCAGCTTCAATTTTTAACAGCTCTATTAGGTAACCTGAGTGTCGATGAAGTCTGCGTTCAGCCGTCTTATAGCTAGGAAACCAGGTCAGCGTGGCTTATAGCATAGTCTGATAAGCCTCAAAAGAGATGAAGCGTCGGCTGAAAATAGCTTTGTGCGGATATGACTGATATCCTGCAGACGTCTGATCTATTGCTCTGCATCTAGCTCGTTTCGTTTCCCGCGATATTACGTCGACATGCAGTGTTGTATAATGGGATAATCACAGCTCCACAGGTTTATACCGATAATTACCTACCTAGGTACATACCATTTGAGCGTAGTTTCGAGTCTTGTGGCCGCGTGAGCTGAGAATAGTGGCAATGAATTTTATCATATGTTTCTCATGGTTCCCATCGCTCTTGTTTCTTTCTAATGGGTTGTAAAATGATCACCCATATTGTCTCCGAATAGGCAGGTCGAAAATTGAGTATCTTCGCCGGGGTTGACAAATCCGCCTTCTCTCATACGAGATCAAAAAAACGCCGCCGTTGCCCACCTTCCTCCCGCGGATGCATCATATTGAACAATATCTGCGCGTCATGTAGACGCGCAGCAACGAATATGATATTCCCGCTGTTGAGACTGTTGTGCTTGGGGTATCCGGTATGGAAATTTGTTGTAGATACGCCCAGATCGGCTACACTAGTGAATATATCTCTCCATATGTCGGTGCTAGTTACACCGGAGTTGTCTTAGGAACCCAATTTGGTTTTAATTATGGTAGCGAGAAACCTTGGGCATACGATACTGCATCTAAGAACCGAGACTATCGGATGTGACCGCTGCAAATCTGTGGCGAAGGAGCTTAGCCTAGAGTAGCCCAACATGATAGACGAGTCAGGGAAACGTCAATGAACGATCTCGGCGGTGCACTATACTAAATATGATGGCTACTGGGACGCGTGCTGCACGAACTACGGGTGCAAGCGCTTGCGTATGTCTCATCGTATCCCTAATGCATGTGCGTGGCTGATGGAGGGCTGGTGTGGGGATGGTGCATCATGAGATAGCTAGGCCAAGCTCAAGAGGGTGTAGGGATCCTAGGCTGTGCAAGAAGGGGGAATCTCGCAGATCATAGGATCTCGACGACCTTGACAGTCGATCAGATTGCACCCTTGCAGAACCGAACCCTGTTCGGATGGTCGGGAGACGAGGATTAGTCCGTTGCACTGCAGCGGAGAGAAAAGGGTGTCCAGGATGTTTAAGCATAAGACAACGGCGTCATGGGATATGAGATGCATTCTGGTCGAGGTCGACGAAAATGGAAATACATGGTAGATCCCTCGGTGAAACTTGATAGGTCGAAGAAGGGGCTCTAATGAATTTGAAGCCATGGAGACTCCTTTGGTAGTACTGTGTATGTGGATGAGCTGAGGGGTCGGTTCGATATGACTTGATGAAGTCACACCTGGAGAGGATATCTAGAAAGCTTGTTCTAGAACGTATGGCTTATGGTTCGTAACGTCTACCTACCTGTATGTGTATTATAAGCGATGTAGAAAGTTGAGTTGTGACCTTTGGTGGAAGGTGATTATTGGCTACATTCGTGAAAGCTGAGTTGATTAACGATAGACCATAAGAAAATAGTTGGATATGCTGAACGCTACAAAATGGATCCCTGTACGACTAGCGACGGCAACACGAGAAGCCGTAGACGGAATGGAGATTTAACTAAATTGTGCGCCGATACCGTAGGTATAAGAAGTCTAGTCTGATGCACAGGATAACAAGATGCTATACACGCAAAGGCGATGCGTGGCTTGGCTGCTTGGTTAGCTTGTTGATAGGGTCCCAGGATGGTGTGGGACCCCATTATGTACTATGTAGGTCGAAGTGGTGAGGGTAATTGATTGGTGATTCGTCTGTCAGAATAACGGTGTAGCCACACCGTGAGCGTTTTAGGAACGGTGGTTGATTCCTCGTGTGCGTAGAGGGGCTAGGCTCATACCGACCTAAGCGATCGAGCAATCTCGGGAATAACCTCGTTTTCGGGGGCCGTGGAGGGTGAGTGATGACGATAAGCATGTCCTCACCCTTTTCGGGGTTTGCATCGTCTAGAATAAGAAGACCAAGAGAAGAACAGACTAGCAATGCCCAAGCTCCATATGAGCATGCTCATATGACTTGTCTCACCTGGTAAGCAACACGTCTAGCGCTTAGTCTTTCACACTTGTGAGTGAAGACTTGGACTTAGGCTCTATGACAACTCGGACTTAAAAGAGGTGTAGTTTCAATAAGTACCTACACGTAGTGAATACTGCCGTATGAATTTGGACGACGGCATAATGGGTGTAGTCGTTGTATACCGAAGGTAATCAGACGCGCGAGACTCCATGACGGCCTTAGATGTGGCAACATAGAAGAATAGCAAAAGAGGAGACAGGGCAGATCGAATTTGGCAACGCCTTGCCGTGTGAGCCAAGACACGTGAGATAACAGTATGGCAAGTTCATCGATGTCAAGTGATGAAAGGGCAAAGGGTAATGGAGATTTTTGAGCGACGGCGGAGATGACCCGCCCTTCTATGACGGTTTGGGGCTTTGACCCCGAGTATTGAGGCTCATTACAAGCCCTTGGATTGTCCCCTGCTCCCTTCAGCTCAACTTGAAACCTCACTCATGAAATCCCAGCTCTCCAAGGTTACCGTACCCAAAACCAAGGAAAGATTGACATTGAATGAGAAAGTTGGAGTGATATGACGAAACTAAGACTTGGTATGTGGACTAGAGAAGCATAGGAACGTATAGTTGAGGGGTTTGGAAGAATTAAGGCGCGTAAAGCTTGGGAATCGGTGTCTTCGGTCTAAACGCGTCGATATTCTCAGACCCCGGGCACAGTAGTGTAATGCTACCTAACTCTTGTTAGTGATCACATCGAGCCCCCCGGTCTAGCTAACCCCGACTACACTCCCTAGACAACTCTTCTCTACTATGTATTATCGGCAGTTGAGCGATCAGTCTGAGATCATCGTCTTCCAGGGCTAGAAGCGGATAGGCGCGCAATGACTTCGAACAGGGTGAGGAGCGGGATGAGCCATGACGCCAGGGCGATAACGTTGCATCTACCAGCATGTTGACCCTCTATAGCGAAGTACAACCCTGCCTCCGATCACCAACTGGTGATGGAGCTCTACCGTCTCTACCGTATATCGTCGATGTGGGTGGATCCTAGTCTTCATCTGTACCGTATGCAGGTAAGTATCCATGTATGTATGATAGGGTATGTTAGTAGTTTATTGCGTAGGTGGTACCCTCTGTAACGAGTCACTGTCCTGGTGTGTGAGCGATTGAGTGATTGAGTGAGTGTGTGTGGTAGGTGGTAAGGTGGATGAAATCGGGGGAAGATTGAAGCAAGCGAAAGAGAGGGCGGATTATTTTTGAAGACGCGAGAGGCGCCAATCAAATTCAATGCCGGTCTGATAGCAATAAACGGAGAGTAAGATTTCCCGGACGGTGGGTCGAATTTGTGTTACTCCAACTTTCCATACACGTTATCTACAGGTATGTACCTCTTATGTGTCTACTACAGTAAGTAGCTTCCCATAAATTGTTGTTATCAATACTACTTGCCATACCTAATGTCCGTGGACAATGTATGCGCCACCTCCGCCACAAAAGAGGTCCGAGCACACACACTCATCTCATTTATGTACATGTATGTATTCTTTGTTGCATCCCCAGCTTTTGTATCTTTGTACAGACCTCATAATTCTATACCTACATGTACCCATTATCACATCAATAAAGACACCGATGACCTCAGCTTGACCAACTACATACCTAACGAATGGCTTGCCTTGATTCCGCTCCGATTATCACGGGGCAATAATGCTACTTATAACCATCTGAGCTATCCATAGATGTACCTAACGCATATTAGACGTACAGAACCTTACAGGTAGTAGGTATAATTCTCTACCATTATGCATTTCCTGTCTATCGGATTTCCCGGTTTTGCAGATCAATCTCTAGATCGATGCTAATGGGGACTTCTTCACACATTTCATCGTATCATGTCGTTTCGCTAGTGCGGATAGACGCGACCTCGTGGCAGCACAACCTAATGCAACCAAGCAGCCAAGCAGCCAAGTTACCAGCCTGCACGAAAGGTGGAAGGCTGAAACGCCTCCCTAATTCATCAATGCTCTCTGGTCATTGGACCATACTATCCATGGCTGGCCTCGCTTTCCACCCGGACCATTCATTCCAACCCTGGCCTCCTACAACCTGACCAAATTCTTCCACATGCGTCGGCTACTTGCTTATTACTCCTCTGAATATGTGAGAGCTCCATGAAGGTCCCCATCGGTTATCGGCCGGATGTCGAGCACTCAGCACTCAGCATCCAGCGACGTCCAGTACCCAGCCCCCCCGCCTAACGTCAAGCATGATGGGGCATGATGGGGCATGATGGACGTAGGTGGAGGCGCAAACGCGTTATGCGATAAGTACCTTGGATGAAGTGTGGATGCCTGCGCACGTAATTGTGTGTGCATCCCGTCCTGGTCTCACTTACACAAAAAATAGCGAAGACATATGTAGAGCCACGGCTGTAGTCGCCACCACTTTGCGCGGTTGTTACTCGTCCGACGCAAGGAGCGATCCAAGATGCTGAGATCGCCATCAAATTTTAAGACATGAGCTGAGCAGGCAAAAAACGTTCGATTTTGTGTTGGAACATTCATGCTTTACATGTCGACATAGGCGCACACACATACATTAGGTACACACATATAGCTTGTGCAGCATCTACCCTAGTTCTGTGCCACAGAGAGGCTCAAGAGGAGGGTACGTCATACTTCGTCTAAGATAACCGAGATACCAACGACATTGTCGGTCAATATTGTCTACTAGTGCTCACTTCCACCATACCATATGACATCCCGTGGACATAAATAGACCATTTAGGGTAGCCCCAAGGAATAAGCTTCCAGCGACGGACAAAGGCTAAGCTATCTAGTCTTCGGATCCGCCTCCTTGGGACGTCTCGAGTCCCGTCATTGCTTGCCCGTAACGTCGACTTGCATTCAAAGGGATTCCGCCAATTCCCATCCGTCAGAGATCGGAATCCTGCAAAATCTATCGGCTAACCCACTTCGATGCAGCTTTCGCCGTAAATAAGCGTCCTCATTGAAACGACAAAATCTCTGGCTTCACTGACTTCACGAAATACAAGTGGGCACCTAAGATGCACTCTTGCGGAGAACAACTGGGGAAACGAGAATGAACACTACAATATCTGATATATCACCTAACTCAAATTACCATTAAGGTAAGTCGCTGATCACGGACGCTTCGGGACGCGTACAAGAGCGGCACCCGTCTTACCACCTTTTGAATTCACCATAGGTTGCACGTTGTATTTCTTAGCCTCACTGGCTCACTCGGCACAGCATAGCATTGCCAACCAACGTCGTCAACATACATTCTATACGAGATCGGAGAGGCGAAGGCTTCAATATATTAGAGTGAGCAATCATATTTAATTACGGCGTCCCCGGTCAAAGGGAGCATCTGCTATGGTAGTTTGTACCCGAGTTAACGCACCTAACACCTGAAGAGGTTTAGAGACGAGAACACGCTCAGTCGCGTCATCTTTTAGACCAATACCAAACTTCCCACTTCGCAAGTTGTTCAATGGGCGACCCATCCACTTGGCGCTCCGATTACCAAGAAGACTAACTAAATTTATATCGTCCGTGCTCCCGTTATATCGAGCTTTTTTTAGTTGGTCTTCACCGATCCGATCGACTAAACTGACTGCTGTTGGCCTGATCCAAATTCAACAAGGTGTACATGACTGATACGAAATGTATTAACCCCGCGGCTTATTATTTGCTGACCTTAAACGTGGTAATCTTAAGCCTAATCATAAGCCTTGATTGATTGGCTGCCGCACTTCGGGTTTCAAAGCGAGAGGATCCATCGTCAGGTTTCTTGGGATTCTCACCTTACCCATCATCTTCTGCATACAAGTGGCCAGTCTATTTCGGCGGTCTACATTCGGCCGTTGGTTCGTATTTATTCTGCTATATCGGATCCGAGCTTGTTCTAAGACGGTGTCTCCGCCTTCAAGAGAGCCACCAAGCGTCATTGTGAGATATCCCGGTCCAAAGGCACAATCATAATCCACTCAGACTCCCTGGTTGGATAGGGCAGGCAGCTCCTCTTCTAACTAGGTACATACATACATTCGCGCATCAGTTATCGTGAGACGCCGCGACGATCCAACTTACCGTTTCATTATCTGTGGATCAACTCATGTCGCAATCCCTCCACTCACAGTAGAAAAGTCACGGGACTGGTAAGGAGCCGGATGAACGATTTATTAGTCTTTTTCGGTCCGCTCTCTTGCAACCTAACGGCTCTTCAAGTTCCTTAACCCAAGGACAACCGAACCTTGATCGTTGAATGTTCCAGTGAGACCCCCACACAAGGTCGGCATAACCCCCCTGCAGGTCTGGTCCAAACCACCAAGTCCTGGACCGTCTGACATTACCCTGGAGCCAATCCTCCGCCCTTACACAAGATTACACAAGATTTAAGAACCAGGTGTACTTGTTCAAGGGTCAGCCGAGTGTTCCTTGCGAGGGATACACAGAAGTTCCGGGATTATTTTGTAACTACCTTGGTACCTACCAGCAACCTACCAGCAACCTACTAGCAACCCGAAGAGAACCAGTGCCTTGCAGCGCCCTGCATATGACTCTTATCTTCAGCGGCGGGACGGTTTACCTATTTGGAAGTTACCTAGGGCTCCCTTATTAATTACTAGGTTAACTGCCTAAGTCCTACTACATTTTGTCGGTTCCATCATAAACTCGTTAATACCTACCTGGTATTAACAGGGCGCACACGACTGTGACAAAAGCTGAGTGAACACATGGGGGTTGGTTGACATAACTCTATTGTGACCTCGTGGTTAACTAGAGTCATTCACCACCTTATAAGACACATCTATCAGACTGACAAGACACATATGCGGGTTCCTGGACCACTTTACCTGATCCGGTTTCCCAGTATCTACCCGTTACATTCCACAAGCATATTCAATCCTTGGAATATCAGCTTACAAGGTTAAACTACTACCTTTTTTTCGTTGGCATCGCTCGAGGTCCTAATATTAGGCCTTGTCGAGAACGGAACCATACAATCCATCGTCAAGCTGGGCGTAACATTAACCTGATCATCAAAGCTCCGAGTCACAAAACGTCGTCACAAATTCCCCGATCTTCCGACTATTTATCATTTTTCTCCTTTTAACTGACCCAAGAGTTTTCGAGGCGAGAAGAAATAGGACAAGAAGAACAAAACTTGAATACGTGCTCTCTATATGCACCATCTCAATTATTAATACAAGTCCGATCCTTGTCCCCCGTCTGGCCCAGTCTACACTAGGTATATCAAGAGTCTCCCGTCTCTCTTCTCATCTTACACATCCGCAACGTCGTTCCCCACAATTATATTCATAAAATAGTGAGGACCCCTCGAACCCCTCTTGTCCCTCCAGGTCTTTACCTACTACACTACACAATTGCATCTTCCTGGTTCTACACTTCCTGCGAACTGCGATCGGTTCATTCATTCCAATCAGAACCCCCTGTAAGTAATTGTAACCCCCCCTTCCACTTTCTTCCCCCCAGGTCCTTAAGTCCCATCTTCTTTCAAACTCCCACTTAACTTACCCATCTTTTACCCTAGTACGAGTTACCTTTTGGGTTAATGATAATAACTGGAAAGCTCCTCTTCCAGCATCTGGTTGTTACCGATTGTAGGTCCATTTGGTATTTTATCGATTACCCCCCCATAACGGATCTTCCCCCCCCTTCGCCATTCTGCAGCTATTTGATTTGACCGAATCTCTGCCGCCACTAGCCCTCTCAATCCCCCTCTCTTGTTCCATTCGAGTCTCGTCTGAAAGATTCCAACAACTCACAATCTCTCTCTATTCCCTCCAGTCACCTTAAGACACACTACGCACATACGCACACATATTACCCGGAGCATCGGAATTCTCAAATCATCATCGTCCAAGTTCAATTATCACCCTCCACCTAAAATTAGCTCTTTTTTTATTGTTCCTGTTCCTGTACCTTACACCATCGAGCTGTAACTGCATACGGCGGCGGCATACGTGTAGGGCAGGGTTAGACAAGACTTTTTTTTATTATCACCTTTTCTTATCAACCCGTCCCAGCCAACCGTTTTCATAGCTTTTGAAGCTTTAAGTGCTTTAAGTTGCGATTACATACATATAGCTACGTGCTCCGATAATAACAAATCATTATTAGGTACCATTGCCTACCTCTTTAGCTTATTAGCCTCGATTTCGACCCTTGGCCTGACGAGGAGTGGAAGAACAAAACCACGACTTTAACGATAAGGGGGCGTCAATGCTCACTGCGACCAGGTTGTCGTCGGCGCGCCCCTCCTAAATCCTCCCACGTCTCGCTACCACTTTCGCCGATTATTGCTGCAATTGCTGGCACCTATTACTACTCCTGCTATCACTGCAACCTCTTTCCCCTTCTTCCTTCATTTCGTCACATTCTTAAAGTCTCAACCCCGATCGCCGCCACTACTGCTACCTATAAAATGTCCGAGTATCGTCATATGAGGTCCGGTAGCTTAAACATTCCCTCCCAGACAAATACGATGAGTCCGATAGTTCCGTCACACGGTCGCTTTGAAGGCCCGAGAAGTCCACCTAGTAAGTTTATATCTTGTTTTATATTTAAAACATTTTAAAAGTCTCCTCTGACCTCAATGCTCTCCAATTATAGACACGTCGCATGTACCTTGTAAATTCTTCCGGCAGGGTGCTTGTCAGGCTGGTTCTGCTTGTCCCTTCAGTCACGATCTCGGTGCCGCTTCAGAAACAGTATGCAAGTACTTCGCAAAGGTAAGAGGAACCCGAATCTCACGGTACACTGTAGCACGAGAACAGCAACTAAAGATCTTGTTAAACAAAAAAATAGGGCAATTGCAAGTTTGGACCGAAATGCGCCAATGTCCACGTCCTCGCCGACGGTAGACGAATCAACTACGGCAAGAATGGTATCACCATAGGCCAATCCATTCACCTCGGAAATCGAGTCAATCCCACTGCCTACAACAATTCCAATAGCGCCCTAACGAATTCCTTCATGCGCGCTGACGCCAACCCGCCCTATGGCAGTACTTATGGCTACCCAATGTCCCCGAGCGATACATACCAATCCATTGACCGACGACCGAGCTTAGAGAACGTTCCCACCATCGATACCACATACTCCCATACAAGTTCCCAATATGGATCGCCGCGCGAAGAAGATCCGTCGCGCCTAGGCTTAGGTCTCTCCCCGGTGGCCGCGAAGGGACTATCTGTCCTCGACGCTCCTCTCCCTGCTTCCTTCGACTCGAACGGAATCTCCAATGCAGCTCGATACCCTGGAGGCCCGTGGCCATCCTCCGTCCCTTCGCAATTTGGGCTCGATTCTCCTTCTCCGTCCCTAAATGCAGCAAAGGAGTCGAGAACCTCCGAAACACTCAAGCTTCTACATCATTCCGCATTCGGTAGCAACGAGCATCTATCTTCAGCCGCGGCTGGTTCCTCGCCCACAACCCAACCATCTGATGAATATTTTGGGAAACGTCAGATGCACTCGAGCCGCTATGCTAAGCCTAAGATGCTCAGCAGCAGTGCGCCTCGTGCTATCGCGGGTGCCATCGATCGAGATTGGGAGTCGGAATTCCCTTTTCTAGAAGAGGATTACTTGCCCGACAATCTGAAAGACTTGCTGACACCGGCTGAGAAGGCTCGGCGTGGATCACGAGCTGCCGATGAAGAATCGAATGGTCACAGGGGAAATGGTACCTCGCCAAGCATCATTGGGATGAGCGGTACAGGAACGCCCAATGGGGAAGTAAGCTCCAAATTCGGCAGTCCTATGGCTTCGAGCCCAAGTCGGTGGGGGCCACTGTTCCAGCGACAGCATGAAGAACACGAGGCAAAAAGGCATGCAGCAGCCAGTGCAGGTGCCTTTGGACACGTTGGAAGCCCTCTTCGCCAATCCAGTCTCAGCGCTAACGTTGTGCGACCACATACTACCAGTCGGTCCAGTAGCATCGAGGGCTTGAGTGCCCTGACCCAGCAGCTGCAACGTACACGCATCGACAGCAATGGAGGCGAATCACCTCATCTCCATCCCAATTCGCACGCTTCGCGGCCGACAAATGGACGAGGGGGCGAGCGCCACGTCAGCAGCGGCTCCATTAGCTCGAGCGCCCGATATACCACCCCGATAGGAGAAGAGGACGGCGAATTCGTGTTCAGCATGGACGAGGATGGTGAACGAGACAGCACTATAAGAGCACGGAAGAGAATGTCCGGCGTGGGCACGGCTATGAGCGTTTGGGGTTCGAGCTATGCTGGAGTCGTCTCAGGACCCGGAAAGAAAGACGACGGTGCTGCGAGAGTTGTCGAGGGAGTAGGTGGCAGATGAACGACACTAGATCCGGCGACACGACCAGGTCCAATAATGATGCGTCGTCGCGCGGGATGATGAACATAGCCGAGGACGCTTGGTCCATCGCAAAGCTATTCCGAAGGATTGCACGCCCAAGGTGCAAATATTAAGATACCGATACCCAACTCACGAAGTCACGAATCACGAAACGCCGGGAAGCTGGCTGTTAGGCACGAAAGCATCATACAACAAGATCGCTACGACGAATGCACCCTACCTATACGGGAGGCGACACCGAAGAATGAAAATGAAGACCGTTGTTGCATAGCAGGCCAGCATGCATAGAAAGGGACGGAATTCTTGCTACTCGTTGGTTAAACATTTTCTCATCACGGCATCCAGGTTAGCAAAACAGTGACAACCCGGCGAGGTGTGCAGCTGGGTTCATATAAGATATACTATCTATTTACAGGAGACGCGGTAAGGGGTGACCGGAGTTGGTTGGGCAAAAATAATTATCAGTGATACATGCAATTATTCTTTTTTCTTGTTTATAACATCTTGTAAGCTAACCCTCGACTCGTGGATGGGGGTTAGTGTTATTACATTCTTGGAGATATCCTGGGTTTTGGCATTCTTTTTTTTGTTCTTCTGATCTGTTCGACACGTCGACACATCTACCTATCTGAGCTGACATGTAATTGGGTTTTATTCACTTGATGGTATGGTATGGGACGGGACTTGGAAGTGAACATAGGCGGTCATATAAAGTACACGAAAAAAGAGAAAATTTCAATTGGACTAGAACGGAATCACCCTGCTCCATCCATTACCTTCATAAACTTCACTACCTACTATCCATTCATCCTCTTCCTTGAATATATGAGCTAGCTAGTCTAAGTTGCAAGGGTTCCAAGATAGGTAGATACGTGACAGTGGCATATGGCATATGGCATATGACATAAGGGGAATATGTAAATGCAATGACTCTTACATAACTGTCGGGTTGTGTGTGGCCTCATAAGGCACCTAAGTAAATACAACTACATATTAGCAACTACATATTCATATACACAATCTTAACTATGTGCTCTAGGCAGGCTCTCGAAGGGGCAGAGCCTATACAGAAGGGCGACCGGCCGCCAACTACGGATGAGTCAAATTTTATCGGTGGAGAAATATTACCGATGGCGATGAGTCAATGGGTCGATGAACGCTTCCGAGTCGTAATCATCCCCCGGTGGGTGCAGAAGAGAGAGGTTGAATTGGGGGCCATCACAGTGCGTAGACAAACGAGCCGGCAGGTTGATGGAATAGGTAGGTAAGAAGCTGAGGAGATGAATGGATGGTAGGCAGGTACACAGTACCTTGATAGGTTAGAAGGGGTCGACTCGATGTAGCCTTTCAAGGTATGAGACAGAATATCTACCTTCTAGATTGGTTGCTCGCGAAGTCTTCCCTCCATATCGACCGGCTCATCCTACACCGAAGCTCTCTAAACCTTCACATTACATTTCTAAGACAAGGCTGATGGTGGGATGGGCGCTAGGCATCCATCCGCCACCATATTAAGCGATCGGTCTGTATAAGGCCATCTTTGGTTTATGTTTGCGGCTCTAGCCACCGCACTAAACCTTGTGGAACTCGATTAGGCAGAATCACTCACTCAAGCCAAGTCCCCATGGGGGTGCCCAGCCTTAGCTACGCGGCTCCCCGGCAAGTACCTATTGATACTATAAACGGGCGCGGCGGCTAAGCGGGATCGAAGGATGCCCCTTTTCGCTCAGTACCTACCAAGGTACTTGACCTCCCCGAGTGTTAGGTACGGGGGGATCGTCAGGGAATAACTAGGGAATATGAAAATCAATGATTAGATGAGTCATCTACAACTTCTCGCTTTTGCGTAGGTACCTACTTAAGTTGTAGACTGATGCAGTATTGTCGTACCCTCGCCTTCAAAGGCAAAATATGACACAAGGAGCCAGGATCCAAGGGGCTTAGAGTCAGGGGTCGTTAAAAACAACATTCCTTCAAACAGATTTGTACACTACAATAATCCTTCCATATTATTGCAGATAGCTTTTCTTCACCGGCAGCATCAAAATATTGTATTGGGCAAAAAAAAAAAAAAAAAGGTGGTAAAAAAACATGGAGGCAGCCAAATCCAGTCCAGGCGCCCAGATGAAACAGACACACCCAGCCAAGCCCCCTACGAGGCCTCCACAACCACAAAAATCACATCAGCCGCCTTCTCACTAACCAGGTAGATGGGCAAAGCAATATACGTCACCGGGATCCTACGAAAACAAGAGGCATCCACCATTCCTAGCGCCTCCACGCCGCGAAAACTCGCTCTTCAGCACAGCCATCGAACCATTGTCGGCGCCGACCGGTGAAGCCTGACACATGACAGTGCATCCAATGAATTCTCCAGGTCTTCTTTCGGTAAAGACGTCTCGGTGACGGCCACACGTACTCGAAGGGCCCGTCGAGCACTCTCATATGTATTGTTTCTGTGCGCCCTCGTACATTAGGTACCCAGCCTTCACATCCATCTTCCTCGGTACCACCGCGGAAGGCTATGGAGTGTGACCCCTAGGCACAAGTCGTGGGTCGGTCAATGATGGGTTCACAATTCCTGCGCGGTTGCGCGAGTACGCCTTGAGAGTGAGCCATGTATGTCTACGCCGTGGTCAGCCGTCGCACGCAAGGGATAGCTCCGGGTAACATCCGCTAGAGAAGGCTGGTTGCCTCCAACGGATACGGCTGAGGCCCTTTTCTTCCTGGGATACAGGTGAGTGGGACGTGTGCCTGATTGCGATGCGGTACCTGATGTAGGTTCCCTTCAGCTCACCGAGGACTGAAGCTTACTGTCGTACTATGGATCGTCTTCGTTGTATGCGCCCTTGGAGAAAGTTGTACCGATGAAATTGGGAGAGGCATGATGGGGCTTTGCCCGCAAACCTACCTCCTAAGTGTTCCCGCCGATGCCAAGAAGGTCTTTCACGAGGGGGCTCGTAGCTTTAGAGGCTAACCTGATGTTACGGCCCAGCTTAAAGATTTGTGACGTGTTGAATGTGCCTACCGAAATGACAGTGTCGCGACTTGCTCTGACTGTCTCGAGACACAAGCGCTTCTGTTACTACATACCCTGGCTCGCGAACGAGGCAGCCATCTCCAGCTTCGACGAACCCCCACGCAAATCTGCTGCAGCTGGTTTACGTACATTGTAGTCCACGAGTGGAAAGATAGGCCGATGCTTACTTATCTCATTTTGGGAACAGCAAACGCGAAGGGATATGGGATACCAAGGGGGTTAGAACCACGCCTTCGATACCACATAAAGGCGAAAAGGGTGTAAGGTGATAATGTCGATTATAGCGGCTAGATGCTAGCATAGTCCTGCAACTTAGGAGAACATGCGGCTGGTAATAGTACTGATTTAGGTACCTAAAATATCAGAGATGTACATTGAGCGCATAGTGAAATCCATCCCTACCACATTAGCCGCGAATCGACGTCCGGGTGGTTAGTTCGCAGATTATGGCTCTCGCTCATTGGTAGATTGTCGACATTTTTGATAATAACACTGATATTCGGTTTATAATTTAGCTAATTTTGAATATACGGTCTAGCTCAGCGTATCGGGCATGCTGCGCTTCTATATATACGTCTGTACGCGGTGAGAAAGGGGTAGTTTATGAGACTGACTTTGCTTGTTGTAGGACTGAGGATATCTACGAGCTTCAGACGGCTGTGATAGACCAGAGACGTCATAAAATCCATGCTATTGTGTTATCATTGCTACATTGGTGTAACAATAGCTTCGTCTATAACGTAAAAGAGCTTGATAATACAAGATACTCTATGAACACCTCTAGCCGCATTAGTTGCGTCTTGAACACACCGACGGGTTTTAGTTACCGGTACTCAGAGCGTGGCATACATAATACATTTTGGGGATTCAGAACTAAAGTGAAAATGTATTATAATCTACAACCACTTGTCTAGGGTCTCACATACCGATAACCTCCCGATTTAAAGAGTGGAAGCTAAGAATACATTATATGAATATACTCCTCCTCATAAGCACCCTTCGCAATGATAGGTAACACCATTGTACCCTGTACTTTATCGAACGCATCAAAAACCTCATATACTAGGGGATGAAGGCCCTTCTCGCGAGCCGCCACGAGCCATCCCCTCATCTCGATCTCTCATGTACGCCCTCCAGCCATCTCTTTGAGATATTGCATAAGTTCATCATGGGTGACTTTCACTTGGTTGCAGTAGTTAATGAAATACGAGTGCAGACTTCCATGACTTCTCGCTGTAGCGAAGGCATGAGCAAACAATCCTGCAACATAGCTCCGACCCTTTTCAGGTCGGAGGCGATTCAGTACTGATGATCAAGCTCAAGACTCTAGCCGGAGGTCCAATCCAGAGAGGCACTTTCTGTGCCTGAGCTCTTTTTCACGCTAGCATTTGGGTAGCATGGCCACTCTCGCTGCGAAGGCTGCGGATACTACTGAAGAAGCTGCCCTAACGTCGAATACGGCAGCATTCTTGAGTCCTAAAAGTACCCAACAGATGGTCGACTGGGATATCGAGATTGCAGGCGTGGCCGATGGACCCTCCCAAACTCGACCCGGGCCACTCCTCGAAGTTCCCGCATCAGCCCCTATTCCGGACTTACTAAACTCAGTCGACGGTTATGCAGCCTCAAAATGGGTCAGCGGGATGCTTTTGGAGAAGGTAGCGGCCGATGATGGACTGGCCGCGTACGTCCATCGATTGGCGCACTTCGTGGGTGACGACACATCCGAACTTGACGCCATCGGCATGCTGACCCAGTACTCGCTCTTTCTTTGCGCGCTACCTCTAATAGAGCCTGGAGACGTCACTGGTCAATGGGATTTCGTTATGGCGCAGGATGTGGCGAGGGATGTAGTACACTCAGCCATTGAATCTGCAACGGGTGGTGAAACTCCATCAAATCTGGTTTAAGAGGCCCCGTGCGTGAGCACGATGCCTTTGGTAAACCTGTCGATCCGTTAGTGTATCTGATCATCGCGGTTTGGCTGTTCTTATCGTCGTCCTTTCTAGGTGGATCTTGGCGCGTGAGTAGGTACCTCAATCCTGTTCATTTCGTGCCAATTGCCTCCATCATCAATGTTCAATATTGATGTGGACGTCATACCCGCGGAAATCTGCTTCGCCAGCTTCTTCGTCGCATTGTGACATATCAGCACCCGTGGCTGGTTCCCCTCGACCACTGAACGAAGCCTTTGTTGGTGATTTCGCGTATCCAAAGGAACCAAACCAGATTGAGTCGCGGAATGGCAAGAATACAGCAGATAGCATCGGCGAAGTGATCGAGAAGCATGACTACCTGCAATCTAGGAGATAGTGAGGGGTTCCTATCCTGGATTTGTCGGGTGATTTGAATCGTCCTTTCTATAACCGCTGCGTACGTGGGGATCTTGCCTTGGTCGTCCTTGATTACAATGCCTCCTGTAGCTCACATGATACCTCGTCAATACGATCTATGAGTGTGCCTTTTCACAGCACCTCTATGTCACTACCGCGTCCAAGCTCTAGCGCTTCCATGATGCCGGACTCATTGGAGATCCGGCACCCGCGAACTTCAGACTGGGGATCACGGGCTAGGCCTTCTAAAGCACGCGTATACTGCTTTAATAGGAGCGCACCATCGGATGCCTCGCACGAATTCCGCTGAGCGATGAGAGAGACAAATGTCCAACCCGATGTCGCGGTAACATTGAGAAAAACATCATATGAGTACCCTCCTAGCGCGGCCCCGTCCCACCGGATCTTACCGTCGTTCCCAAAATTGGTTTCATTTAGAGGCGCTCTGCGGTAGTTGTTAGCAACTTGAAACAAAGGATGATAATCAGTTGGCATAGAAAGCCCCAAGTTACTGAACAACGTATCAATAGACGTGCGTGAGTGAGCTAAGATAGCTAAAGCCGCGTCCCGCGCCCTCCGCGCCACCGCATCGAACCGCTCAATGGTCAAACTGGATGCGTACGGGTAGTATGTTAAGGAAGTACTCGACGGTTCCCATCCCTTCTGCCTCAGTCCTGTTTGCGTCCACGTTTCCGATGGCGACATCGCTAATGCCGAGGCAGCGTGTAAGAAATGCCGTGAAACTCGCAAGGTAAAAATGGAACGAGGTGACGCCGATACTGGGAGCTGCCCTCTACATGAGTTTGGATAAGTCGCTAGACACTGTGCAGTTTAATATGGTACGTGTTGATACCGTAATCGTTAACGGTCGGACGGGCCTTTACCTGTAGCTTCGTCACGTCGAGTCGACCGTCAAAGCGGTCGGTGTAAGTTTATTGTTCCCAATGAATTCGTGCAGGAAGTATGGTTGGGCTTGGGAGTGAGACATGTCTCTAACTCTCTCATGGACAACATGTGTGTCTAGATGCTCTCGGCAATGTTAGTCTGGGAAGGTGTGTGTGAAGACTCATCAAGTCCCCAAGTCACATCTTGCACGAGTCTTCCATTGGGATCCCCCGAAGTCAGGATTCGAGCCGCATCTATCCCGTTCAAGGTAGGGCTGATATCAAGATCGTCAGTAGAGAAACCGGGACCATCGCGATTAATTTTTCCGGTTGATTCCTTGCGATTGTTGTCTTCGCCTTTCCCCCATGATCTTAACGAATGCAGCAGCTTTCTCAGTACATCATGCATATGTCATACAAAGACGAGCTATTCCAGAACTTCAAACCTGACACGTTGACTTCCCAGTATTTTCGGAAGCCGAAAGCGGATCTCGACGGCAGCCGGCGAGTGAGACCTAATCAGTCCATCGAAGCTGTCATATCACCTTTTTTTCTTTTTTTCTATTTCTTGTGCTACGCGAAGCCTGTGGTGGTGGGGGTGGCGTGATACTGGCTCCTTAATTCACGTCAGTTGAAAAAGCAATATACGTCCGTATACCTAAGGTCGTAGAGCGGTATCCATGTGTATTGTTTATCTACCTAGTCGCCCGGTAGAAAAGTGCAATTATCTCCCTCTTGAACCTCTTCCCTATCCTTTTCCTAAAACCCATCCTTTCCTTACTCCGCTTTAGTAGAACAAGTATTCTTAGACGTAAAATCTACCTCGAAGCTGTCAATATGGCTCAAGTCCCGGCGGATAAGCCTCTGAAATACACAATCACTCATTACCGCAAGCCAGGGCATACCCATGAGGCTTTCATCAAATATATCGTCGAGGATCACCTCCCACTTGCTCTTCCAGTCTTCAAGAAGCATGGAATTATTACTTACTCGTTGGTGAGTGCTTGCTACTAAACCCGCGGGACGCCTATAGTGCTTATGCCTACCTCCAGTTCGTCACCCCTGCCATTCTCAATGATGGGTTGAAGCAGGAGCTTGGACAAATGAGGCCTACTTGGGATTTTGCCGACTTCGACTGTGTCATTGAGTTCTCGATTCCTGATGTTCAGGCAATCAGGAATGTTTTGGCAGACCCTGAGTGGGCAGCAGCAGTGAAGGATCAAGAGGACTGGGTTGACACCTCGAAGGCCTTGGTTTCTCTGGGATACTCTACTCCGTACCTGCTGGAGACCGGAGAGATTGTGAACCTGTCAAAGTGATTGGGGCGTGTATGCTGTAGCGTATAGGGGTTTTGGCCTCATCTGGCATCATAACTATATTTATTTGCATAGTAACTAGGTGCCCTCGGTAGCGTATCGGAATGGAACGTCGTCACTTGGACTCTGAGGAGTATGTATGCGATGTCACAGATATATGCCAGTTACAACATCCCGAAGGAATATTAATGGTCTAGACTCGAGCCGCTTATACCTCTAATGACGTAACATACACCCACAAGGCCGGGACTTAAAACCTCGATTGCCGAGACGGGATCTTACAAAAATGATCTTCTACTAGCGGCCACTATCTTTTATATCCCTGACCTGCTTCAACAACAAAATGCGCGAACACGACGACCACAAGACGAAGAGCAGGGCCAGCAATAGCTGACCCCACGACAAAAATGGCTATGAAAAGATTACTAATGCACGGCGGCCGAAGATATTAGCAATTTAGCTAAATATTAGCGATCCTCGTTGAGGGCATGGCTGTGGCGTCTAGACCCGCAAGAATACTTGCTACTGCCACAGATACCATTATTGTCTTTATCAAAATCAGCAGTTATTCCATAATCCTAAGAGAGAATGGCTATTCGAGGTATATCCGTAGATACGGAATTGTGAGCTGGAGAATTATTAGGGTTGCGTACATGATCATAATGGTGATGAAGGTTCCAAAGACGGACACTCTCATACGCGTGCGGAGACGCTCTGTTTAAAGGAAGTTGACATATATACCACGCTCTGATGGCCAAATTGCTACCATCGCCACTTGCGGATCACATTTACGACATATCTGAACAGCTATTCTCTACTGGCGTGGTCGAGATCTGCTGGCGAATCTCGCTTTGCGCCTTAACTGATTATATAATTTCAATACTAGGTAGTATTGCCGTATACCTAGGTAATTATGGTGTACGACGTAGGCACCCGTGAAGGAAATATTAGGAGTCACACCCGAGAATAGTTTGGGGTCATATCGCGTACTGAGCTACATTGAACGAGTATCATGTACTAAAGCCAGTGTCTTAAAGTCAAATAAATAATCTTGGTAGGATCTCTTATCTGCACTATAGACAAAATATCTATCCTATCGAAGAGTTTGCGGGTGCCGCCTATGTAATATACACAGGCATACGACTCCCGTACATCGCGCTCCGGGGTATCATAACGTCATCGCGGTGGAAATCGTGTAGCTGAAGCCAGCAGAGCATGCGAAAGACGAGTAGGCACCACGTGACATCGCGCTCTCTTGCGCCGCTTCTCCAAGGGGTGCTTTCTAAGGGGGTTTCAACTGCTATTTCCAGGTCTGGTGCGGGCGTATCGATAGGAGGCGTCTGTTGCACGGGCCATGTCCAGCTGTCTTGGATTTTCTTGGGGTTGCTGTTTCGGCTGCGCTGTATGGCGTCGAGGTTACTGTACTCGTGCGTGGCGGCCCACCGGCTGAACCGGAAGAGGAAGGACATGAAGTTGCGCTCGTTGGTACCGTCTTTGGCTCGGCTGAGCGGGAGTATGTCGACGAGCCATGAGGGTCGCTGCTTGAGGTCCGCGATGACGGAGGCGATGTGGTGACTGACTGTCTCTAGAATGACAGTCTCGGATGGTGACACATAATCTCCGCTTGAATCTCGTAGGTAGCCGTCGACGGTCTCAATGCTGGTGCGAAGATACTCAAGCAGACCGGGTGAATAATCTTTGATTCGGGGATTCTCTAGGTGGGGACTTAGGCGGGTAAGAGCTGACGCGATGGCGTGTAACGGGGTTGGAATATCTCCAACCACGGCATATCGCCCGGTCAGCGTGGTAAAGTATTCCTTAAATACTAGCAGGAGTCGCTTCGTGTCGAACCATCGCCGGTCCCAGGTGAAAATAGTCGGGTTTGGCAGCACGCGATAGCAATATCCCTCGACGAATATCGTCTTACCCAGCATTCCCAGGACGTCAAATATAACTAGCTAATGTTAACTTCTGCATCAAGGTACAAGAGGGTCCAGGGTTATATTTTGCTGGGAGACTACAAGACAGGGATCACTTACCCGGAAAGAGATGGGTAACTCTAGCATCCTCGGTGAGGAAGTACTCAGCAACTTGTATAGAGCAGCCGATATCTAATAGAGTCTCACTAATCTCCTGCCGGCTCCCTAGTTTCAGGAGTGGAAGGGTCGGGCCTAGAGCCCTTCTGTTCTCACCCATTTCCCGGACATATTCATCCTCGTTTGAGAAATAGAAAGTCGGGCAGAAACCGAAGCAGTATCTCTTGATCGAATTGTGTGGAATAAGACGGTTTTCTCTAAAAACAGTCCTGTCATGCCTGACAAGCGTAAAGACGGTGCCTTGCTCGGGATTGAAGGATCCCAACAACATACACCCGTTACCCTCAGCACGATATCGGTCTTGCCTCGAATCCCACGTGGTCCAATGAATGCCTAGCATAGCAGCTATCTCTACGATGTGGCATATGGTGGTCGTTGCGAACGGCTTTTTGAAGTTAGGGACGAAATCCCACGATAATGTTTGGGCCTGAACCGCGACGGCTAGGGTGCGCATGGAGAATGGAGGTAACTTTTCGGGATCGACAGAATCTCGTACCACATCCTGCCATTTTCCACTCTCGCGCTCCATCGATTGGATGGTACGTAGCAATAACACCCATGTAGCCTCAACATTAACGCCGTGGCGAACGGCTGCAGTCCTGGGGAGCGGACCTAAGTCCACAGGTGGCGGAGTCCTGGTGTCCTCGTAGCTTTTGTCACTTCCGTTCATATACAAGATCTCCCGGCCTGGAATGGGCCCGCGGAGGTTGAAAGCCGGGGCGACGAAGAGAACGGGTGATTCAAAGATGATTTCGAACCGTAATTCAGTCCATCGCCATCGGCGGCGAGTAAACCCAGCCCAAGGGCCCATGACTCGCTCATTGCAATTCCTCGCGCCGAGAGCGTTCAGAGAAACGTTGGTGTAGTACTGATATAACAATTGGATAGAAGAGACTATCAATGCGACGAAAGAAATCACGGTTGAGACCACGCCCGCAAGCGTGGCACTATCCAGCCCCGTGTTTCCAACGGTGTTATTGCTGCCTGTTGTATTTGAGTTGTCCATTTCAATTCCATGTAGAAGGCTGCTGTTAGCCTTCTCGATATGTAAAAATTCCGTAGACTGCTGGTCCCGAACGATGCTTATGTTTATGTCGACAGGTCCTTAGCATTAAGCGATGATGAGGGGCGACATTTATACGTGATACTCATGGAATAAAGAAAAAGAAAAGAAGAACAATCCGGCAATCCTGCAGGCGGCCTGCAATATCATATTGAATATTGGGAAGCTGATTTGAATATGAAAATTGACACCGAGGACCAGCTGAAACTGGGGCTGTTTGTCCGTGTCCGTGTTCTATTGGCTGACGACATGGATCAGTAAGCCTCAAACACAAACATCGTATCTAAATATCCAATAAGTGACATCTGACAATATTTTAATGAAGCCTCACCGTTGGATGACAGTTTCCAAGTCAAAGCTTTTTTTACCAAGCACACGGTAGGGTTGGGGACTCAGAAGCACACCTGAAGGCAGAGAAAAGATCTATACACTAATACAACGGCGAGGAATCGAGTATCGATCTGAACCACGCCAGGGTCAACTGCGTTCATTTCTTTTTCTCGTCGAGACTCAATCATCTCGATTTGGCCAGCTCTAGTCCCGCCATCGTCGCCTCAAGATTTGCACGTATGCATAGCCCTTGATGAGGGATCCAACATCTAAATACGGGTCATTGCCATAGGAGTGGTGTAGCTGTTAATGTACAAGATTGAATGCTTAGTTAGCATCCGGCTGGCTCAAGATGTAATCGACCGCCTGGTTAACTATTCAGACGACAATGTTAGCGTTTCGGTTGAATAACTCCCCCAGGCATTTTTGGAAAGCCGGAGAGTTTCTGGTGGGAATTTCGTACCACTGTGGATGGCATCTGCGTCCTTATCCGGGATCTCAATGCTGAACTCCTACACATGTTGTTAACTACTAGCTCGGATATTTCAGTGCGAAGGGAGATGCCAAGATAGATATGCTCCTCAACCTAGATTTTCGAGGCAAAAAAATGTTGTCGCATACCTCTTCTATCGCCATAACAACTTCCACTGTGTCTAAGCTGTCCAAGCCGAGGTCGTTCGAGAAGTGAGCATTAGGCTTGATCTACCAAGAGTCAGTACCTCAAAACGCATTCAGCGCATCTGGTATCGGATCTTACGTTGCTCGGGTCGTTAACCTAGTAATTACAGAGTTAGCAAAATCCAATTCCTGTATATGATTTCATGTCCGTATCTAAGGTCCAGTGACGCCATAATTTCATGTTCAGGCTTGCAACCTAAACTCCTCGGATATTATGTCCTCACAACCCTCACAGTAAAAGTCCGAAGCCACTTCCCCATACAAGCGAAGACTTAAGTACGCCGCATAGACCAACTCACCTTGTCGAAACCCTGTAGAATGCCCATGATGCGGCCTTCAACCTCCTCCCTCTTCAATCCACTGGCAGCGGAGTACATCCGTACGGTCTGGAAGGTAGCCAACTTAGGCGTAGGCGCGAAGACAGCTCTGGCGGGCAGAACGGCTCTTCGGACGATAGGTCGAGCGGCGGCGCGAGACGCCGTGATGGCAGTGCGGATTAATGCTGCGCGAAACATGGTAGCGGTAGAGGATGACTCAATTGGAGGTAGGCGGGAGCTGTGAACGGAACGTAGTCGTTGAGACGGCGGCGCTGGTTGATTAGTCGAGGTGGATTAGAGCTTTAATGCACGAAATAAGAAGTTAATGATAAATTTCTCGTCACTACACTTCCGAGCTTGGACCTGCGGAGCTAGCGGCGATTCGAATTGATTTGCACGTGACTGTTATCAAAACGAGTGTACTGTAAATGATTACCTAAGGTAGAGGCAGGTGTAGCCAACTGTGGATTCCCAATCAATGACCGAATATGTGGCTATGACCTAATGTGGCTCCTCGGACTTGGGGCTTGAGCTACCACCAATCACGGCAACCCTTTTGTAATATCGAGCTCCACCAAAAATCCCGAAACTCCAGCATGACCTCAAAGCTCTCTACATCTCGCCTTCGACACTATCAATTTCGACAATCGACTCTCCCCTCTCTGTTCTCGTCGCCCAATTGCACTGCGCCATGCAAGGGCTCACGACCTCAACAACAGCAATGCTGTCCCGCCAGCTCGTGCGACGACAGCCAGTCGCAGCGTCGGCTGTTGCCAGAATAGTCGCGCAACGGACATATGCTACGCCTGCTGGCCCGCCCTCGAAGGGCTTCCGACTTTCCAAACCGAAGCGATGGGATGAAGAGGACGAAACAACCTTCGACCGCGCTGGCAAGTACTTCCTCCTAACAGAAATGTTCCGGGGCATGTACGTCGCGTTGGAGCAATTCTTCAGACCACCGTGAGTATTCTCCACTCAGCAATCCGAGGGGATATGTCACAATACTAATGTCTCACGCTTCGATCAGGTATACGATATACTATCCTTTTGAGAAGGTTCGTATTTCCTCGAGAGCTCTGCCTCATGTTCCCGACGATGTAGCGCGATATCATCTAGATCTGGCCTATAGTTGACACCGGAGGGGAGGGAATTGTTGGAATTAAGAGGCTGATTCTCTTATAGGGACCTATCTCTCCTCGATTCCGTGGCGAACACGCTTTGAGACGCTACCCTTCAGGCGAGGAACGATGTATTGCCTGCAAGTTGTGCGAAGCGGTATGTCACATTAACCCCATGGAGATGTTATCACTCTGAATATGTGCACGTTGTCATTTGAGCGATATCGAGATTTACCGATACCCGGCTGACGAACATATAGATATGCCCGGCACAAGCTATCACCATCGAAGCCGAGGAGCGAGCCGATGGATCGAGAAGAACAACTCGCTACGATATCGACATGACCAAGTGCATCTACTGCGGCTTCTGCCAAGAATCATGTCCCGTAGATGCTATTGTCGAATCTCCCAATGCTGAATACGCTACCGAGACGAGAGAAGAGCTGCTATACAACAAGGAGAAACTATTAGCGAACGGAGACAAGTGGGAACCCGAGTTGGCAGCCATGATCAAGGCAGACTCCCCCTACAGATAATCAAATAAGATGGAATTCGTATCATGGGGTGCGTTGTATTGTACGCTGTAAATACTAACTAGAGGGCAATGCGCATCTTCCATTTGTGGCGTTAAAACTGCCTACACTTGATGTCTGAAATCCCATCATACCCGAACCTTTCATGGTAGACTTTTGCGACTTCTAGCAAAGCAACGATACAGAGACTTAACACCGAATCATAGATCAAACAGTGGTCGTCTACCCCACGGAAAGATGCATCTTAGAACATTCTCTTCCATAGATGATAGGTATCAGCTAGTTCGACAACTAACAAATAGCCCCCCAAACAACACAATTTAGGACCTCGGTTCTGTGCGAGATTAATACATATCGAATATTCCAATAACCTTCAAATGCTTGCGACTGCTGTGTTTCAAAAGAAAAGCTCCTGTATACCGGAAGTTAGTTAGGTATTTCAACCCCCAGGGCGACCAAGATGACATTGGCATACCTCAAAGCGTGGTTACAGATATTTGAGGGCACAAACACAAACTGATACCTGGGACCGACTCCTCCGGGCCAAGATCATTCAAAGGCATTCTACCCATACGACTCATAACTCAACTCATATACACTCATACCTAGAACTAACTCCCCTCCCCTCTCCACCTTCAACTATCTCCTCGGCGCATCCGTAAGCGGCACATACCTAACCCCATACAGCTTCTCCTTTTTAATATTCCCCTTCTCATCCTTATCCACCGTCCAAATATACTGCTCCCAGCGATCGCGCGCATCCTCCACGGGGATAAACATGCGCCCGGGGCTCCGCAGCTGCTGCACCAGCTCGTCGTGCAGCTCCACCGCAGCCGCGCCCACATGAATCGCGTCCCACCCGCCCTCCTCGTCCCGCTTCGTCGGCGCGTCCGCGTCCGCCGGCCCCCCAACCCCCGGCTGCGCCTCCGTGGGGCTCGGCTCCGCCCACCCCTTGCGGCCGTCGCCCACGCGGAAGCGCACGCGCCCGCTCTCAAGCAGCGCCCTGCCTTCCCTGCTCTTCGCCATGTTCCGCTCGCCTAGCTCCTTCAGCTCCGGGATATGCTCCAGTCCCACGACCACGCCCGTCTCGCCTACCAACTCGGCTAGCACGTGCGTCAGGTACCCGCTGCCGCTGCCGATATCGAGGACGCGTCTGGGACGGCCCGTCTGCCCGACGACTTTCCTCGTACCTCGCGGCTCGTCCTCGTCCTCGACCTTGGGGAGCAGGAACGGGAGCAGGGTCTCGACGGCGTTGGCGTGCATGTGGGGGGCGCTGATGGTGGCGCCGTGGCCGATGGGCTGGGGGCTGTCCTCGTAGGGGAAGGAGGGGGCGTAGTGGGCGCGGTCGACTTTGAGGAAGGCGGACTTGACGACGGGGTCGGTGATCAGCTTGTTGCGCCACAGGTTCTCGACCAGCTCCTCGTTGGAGGTGCCGGAGCTGCGCCAGGCCATGGTCGTTAGTCGCTTGAAGGTAGAGCAAACCGAGAGCGGAGTTGGATGTGGGAGTTTTCGAATGTGAGTGGATGATGGTTGGAGGTGGGCTATGAAGGCTGAGATACGGGAGATTGGTTTGGAAGACAGCTTGGTTAATTCTTGATATGTTCGCCACTGGTATGGCAGTGTAGTATGGAACAAGGCTAGATAGAAAAGCGACTGGGGTAGCTATAAGTCGTCGTCAAGGTGAGTTCCTCATGAGACAAAGAAGTGTATGAGACGTAGCTGGATCGATGGTTATTCGATTAGATTCTGAATTCAATTATCTTTGTGTAATTACATGTAATTGTCTTCAAGTTCGCGAAGTTTGCTCCTAATCATGACATGACGTCTCGTCATACCTTATTCAAGTTGACATATACGCAATGCGGGGCAGTCGCACTCTCCCACATGGATCTACGTATATAGTGTTGTTATCGATAAACTATACGGAGTACATCCAGCATATACAATACATACGGGTATAACCCTAGACTCAATAAATACTTCGTTATAAGTAGTGATGCCAAAGCTAATGGTATTCCTAGAGAAATATGATATGGTCTATATTTCGAGGGAGATGAAGCATTTCAACAGCAAAGGATAACGTTGGTAGCAATGACAGACATAGCAATCCTGAGACAAGACTGGGCAAGTACCTATATATGGCTATGTGCGCTACTAGCATATGGGGATATCCGACTTTAGCATGTTCCTAAGCTCAATACCTAAAATTGATGGCCCTATCTATACGAATAGGAATATAATGTTTTCACAACTTGTATGAGAGGGGAATAAGGATTACGAGGAGTTAATATTTATATTTGAAGCGCAGTCGCTCCGAAAAGCCTTGCTTGGATTCGTAATCCAAGGCTTCAGGATCACCGTTGTACATGTGAAGCAAAATCCCCCAACACCTAACACGCCGGTTGATTTAGGAGAATCTCCCTGATGCCTATTTCACGCCCGCACCCGAGTGTGGGTTATCTAATAATCGTGTTCGTTGTATTCTCTCGACAATAAACCATCCGCTTCCGATGGACAGGAAATGGGATATAATACCATACTAAACCACAGTCTCGGCTCTCTCACCCTCAGCAATAATCGGCACACCCAAGCCCCTATCCGGGCTCTGGAGAACCAGTTGCTCATGCTTTCTCGCCTTGATGTAGTCGCTAACAGCCCGGATCAAAATGAACCAGCCCACAATCATTAATAAGTACGCCACCCATTCACTGCTCGCAAGATCGCTTAAGCTCGAACCCTCGCCATTACTCGTGCTCACAGCATTGGGGTCGAAATCATGACTGTTGGGGTCTGGAGGCTGTGCGTAGCCATCTGTAGGTGCGCCACCCATACCTCCCGAATTGGCAGAAGAGCCTTTCATGTAGAAGCCGTATTGAATAAGCGTGATACCGAGCCCGGCGCGCGAACCATTCTTGGCTGCGTGAGTCGAGTGTAGTAGATACGTGAGCAGGAAACCGACTAGTTGGAATGACATGCTAATCATGCCGTTCCAGATGAAGCTAAATATGGAACCAACAGGCATTCCATCGATGTAAACATCGTCGGGACCACCAAGGCCGGGAGCGAGAATCGTAGTCTCCCAGTAAGGAGGCGCGGCATCTGCAGCTGCTTGTTCATATGTCTAAAATATCATTAGTATCGGCTATTGCGCCAAGATAAATAGTGGTCAAAACATACGGGAGGTGCCTCCTCTACAATCTTCTCCCCCCTTTCAGGCCGAGCCGTCATATTTGAAAAGACGCCATCGGATTGGATTCCACCGCCATACACTCTAGAGCTAGTGTGTTGAGGATTGGTACCGCTAGAGGACCATTGTGTCGTTTGCCCCCCAGGAGCAGGTGGCCTTACGTCACCTCCATTTGAAGTCTGACTATTCGAATTACTTGAAATTGGGAATGAATTCCCCCGTACTAATCGCTGTCTATCATCAGGCTCGTCATCGCTATCGTCATCCTCGGCGTCGAAAGCATCAGCCAACGTAGGATCTACATTTTGCCTTCTCCGTTCGAATGAGGAGGCTCGTGAATGAAATGAGGGTGGTGGAGAGTTTGGTATCGAATGCGGCTGTCGCAACGAAGAGGGAGCAATCGGAGTGTCAGGCTCGTCGTCTTGGGTGTTAACCCTTTCGTAACGTCCGGACATCGTCAGAGTAGAAATCAAAACAAGACAGATAGAAAAAGGAGTAATTGATGTTGCGGATCTCGGTATACCAAAGGCAAAGGAAACTGTTATTCGTCGCAGGAATGATTCGTTGAAGTTAAAAGAAGAGAAATAGGACAGGATGGATTCCTAGTCTGATTAAGGAGAGTGGGTATTGAAGACTAGGGAAGAGATGGCGTGAGGTTCGATGGATGAATGGAAAAGTCGATTGATGATGTTAAAGGGAGACATGCGACACGGGGGGGACCAGAAGGCGACCGGCGAGGATTAGCGTAGTGCGAGTGTGGGCGATGATGCGACCACTGTAATTCACCCGAATGCAGGGTCTGTTTTAGGTACATCGAATACAACAGAAGCAGGAAGGAGCCAGCTGACCAATGCCGCCTGACAGCCCTGAATATGACGGTAATCCAGCTGGAGCGCACTGACCACGGACCACTTTCCCATTCCCAATAAGGTTTCAGGGAGTCACATCTAATTGGAGGCCTACGATCGGATGTATCCAATCGCCGATTATCAACGGATGTACCTATTCAAGTCTTATCGATACGCACCCAGAAAAAAGTTGATTGGTTCCGTCATCGATAATCGTTAATTTTCTAATAAATCGATATCCTCTAAGCTGTAGATGCGCCGACTAATATCGATCGAGTAGCATTCAATTGAATGCGTGAGGCTTGCTACTACACAGAGGGAATGTAAATGGGATATATCCTGTTCCACTAAGCAACATGTCCCGTCAAGCAATTGTACGTCGACGACCCTCTTCCTGGTTGACTTCGTGCACTTACACACAACTATAGAGCGCTCAACGTCACCTTTTCCGGGCGCTCTCCCAGTGGCCCAAGGACACCCTCCGACCTGAAATCCAATTCCAGGATATCTTACGCAAGCGGTTCGAGCAGTCCCCTAGTTTGTCTGAACAAGAGCAGCTAAGACAAGCCAACGCCCTCTATTCGCTTATAGACAACCGGTACAAGAGAAAGGTATAACGATATAGCCTTGATCCGGCAAAATTAGTGTTGACTGTGGATGTAGTACCCCATTACAGGTTCTCTATTACGCCCCAAGAGCAATCCAACGTATTTCACAGATCTCGTCCAAGAGCTTGAGGCAGCGCCGAATCGATCTTATATAGAAAGGGTCTGGCTAAGGTTGAAAGGAATTGTAAGATTGCAATAACGATGTTCATGAACACTAGCACGGTACGGATGGCATGTAAGATATGAAGAAATATAATCAATTTCGCCATTCGGGTCACGGGCATTGCTGCATCTGGAGTTACCTGAGTCTTTGATTTTGAGAGCTAGTGGGTACATCCAGTTTAAACCTCTTTGAATGCGTAAGATACGAAGCCTCAATGGCAGTTCACCTTGGTGCCCTCGAATGTGCATGCCAGGAAGTACTCTAGCGCAACGGCTAGAGGTTAGTGCCACGATGAAGCTGAGATGACAGATCAGGGCAGACGCCACTACTCATAACTCGTCCGCCGCTCCAAGTTCTCGTCATGAACGCTCCAACATGTAACGTAACTTCAGAGGCGATCTGAGTGTCCAAGGCGCATAGGATAGTCGTACGGCCAATGCCGGGTATATCATCCCTCCTTTTTATGTAGGCCATGTATCTCTGTGTTGCCGGGTATCTGTCTAATAAAGAAGCTTTTCCCAGCCGTCTATATGTACTTCTTTTCCGGATCCAACGTGTTCATAAGTTCCATACTCTTCTCGTACATGGAGAAGACGATACCGCCGCTCATAACAAGCCGCGCCAATCTCGGCAATGCTCCGCTCCAGAAGGTGAGAATACCCTCCTGCTTAAAAATCAAGGCCGCGCACCGGAAACTGTTACCATACACTTGTTTCGCCTCTATACTTTGCATCCTCGTTTTGATCGTGTCAAGAGGCTGCGTTACAGCTACCGTGATGGCACCTGCAACACTCCCTATTCCGAAAGTCGCAACTGTTCCTAGCTTCTCTCCAGGCGCAGTATATGATTCGGCAAGTTGTTTGAGACTAGTGTAGGAGCCGAACCGTACAGCACTGTTGGCCGATTGTCTCGCGGCCGTGGGTACCAAGCCTTGGAAGAACCCTCGAATTCCTCGCTCTCTCGCAATAATCGGAACAGCGTGTAGGAAACCGCGCATCCTCGGATTCGGCGACTTGCGATCGTCGATCAACGTCGTCTTAATAGACTCGGTAGGTGTAACGGCGAGCAACGACTCCGTGACACCAGCGCCGAAACCGGCGATGACGTTTCTAGGACCAGAGACCTTGCCATTCTCGTCGGCGAGGAGGCGCTTGTACTGCTCGAAGGAGACGAAGCGGATAGCAGCTTTGGCGGAATTGCCAATGATCAAGGTAGTGCAGCCAGCATACCACTGCTTGCCGAAAGGCGGCCACGGGAGCTTCTGACCGTCAGCTAGCTTGCGATTAAGCTGTGTCCTTGTCTTGGCAAACTCAGCCGGGTATGTGATGGCGATCTCGATTGCGCCAGCTGTGGCACCCGCTATAATTGACCGCAGCGCACTGGGTTTCTCGGTCGACATCTTATCGAGGTCGAGGTCGCGGTGTTGAATTTGGAGAATGACTTTCGACAGTTCGCGACTTACAGTTTTTTTTTTTTTCTTTCCTTGGAGCTTCCCCGGATTTACCCCCCATAATCTCGATTGATAAATATCTTGAAGCACTTCCTGATATAATGATATTAATATGTAACTATCCCACTCAAATATTAACTCGTAACTACATATATCACTTCTACTCAGGTCGCAGTCGCAACTCTCAACTCCTTCAAAGCATTTCTTGCTTTACGTCACGATAGATGTTGCTGGATTTTATATAAAATTGGGAAGTCTCGCTTTCGAACATGTCCAGATATTTCTCTAGCATAGAATAGGCTTCCCTATTCCTTCAACAGTTGTCATGGCATTTATATTCGAACCATGAACGGCGAACCATCTGAGAAGAGGGATGGCAAAAAGCCAAGCCAGGACAATCAACCGCCTGGAATCGATGGCCTTGCAACTCTCATTCATCACCAGACGGCCGTCTCCGCGCTTGCGAGTCTTCCCTTCAAGACTGTGATTTCAGTTTTCCGCCATCAGTGGCACAAGGACAAAGCCCGAATGATCTTCGCGCACGCCGAGCAGTTCATGCGCGAGCACGATCTTCCTTCTATCAAGTCTGAATGGCCGAACCTAGCTGAAGACCGACCACCCCGTTGGAGAATCCATAGCTTCCAGCGCCGCTTGCTGAGAGACGATCTTGCATGGCACCGTGAGAAGATCATCAGACTGTACTTGGACTCCATCGTTGCTTCTACTCGCCTGCCGAAGAAAAATCCCCTCACAAAGTCAAAGGCGCGCAGCATTCGGAGATCCCTGTATGCCTCCGTCCTCCTTGATGCAGTTGGTAAGTATTCTGACAGAGCAATATAGTACTAGAGAGCTGCGTGTCAGCCTACCACATGACCTCGCCAAAGTCTACTTTAGCAAGGTTCCCGATTGCATGGATGCCACAATTGATCCGGGCGAGTTCAAGGACATAGTCGATCACTTCGGAGCCGAGCAGCACCCCATGATTCTCGCTGTTCCCATGTCCCTAAACCTGTGGAGCTCCCACCAAGATTACCCAGATCTCCTCCCGAAGAATCCGGCCCCGTAGGACTGGACTATGCCGGCAGATGTCATCGAGGCGAACCACTGGAAAGTTAAGGAGGACCTATTCTAAGGGGTGGGACTGGTGATGAGAGAAACACCAAGAATGGTCAAGGGATAAGACCCATCCTAGATAGGTGATATTATTAAGTGAAATAGACTATAAAGAATAAGACTATTCTAGCATCCAAGCTGACATTCAAAGGCCCTATCTTTATCGAATTATAATGAGGCATTGTTTTCTTGAAACCTCCAAATTAGCCTTCCATTCATTCGACTACGGGCAAAAGGTTACCTACAAGATTGCATAGGGTGGTACCTTATCGCCACTATCAACACCTACATATGGAACAATATAACGATTCAAATACTTGAACGGCCCGTTCACCATTTATGAGGAAAGGCAGGTTGTATCTGAATCCAATCTTATTCGGCTAAGCCTCTCACCTAGCCTATTTCACCTTCTTCATAGATATGGAGATTAACTGGAACCTAATGAATCAAATACCTAATGTATAGATCTGCTAATCTACGAGCCTCATTATTACATAAAGTCTATTCCAACGACCTTCCACCTGAGTGAGGTTAACAGCCTGTCTCCTTGAATCACAGGCAATAAGCTCCGAATTGCCGTCACCTCACTCCCACGGCAATGCCATTCAGCTCATACTTTATCTCTATCATCATAACATAACACCCTTGTTTATCTCATATATTTCCAAAAACCCAATCCACGAAGCTCGGAACTCACAGAAGTCTTGGCAAGCCCCTCGTAGAATAGGAGCAACTTATACTCGGCCAGGAAACTACCATACCCACAACTAGGTACTTAAATGAATAGGTGTTCGTGTATTCCAAAAGGAATAAAGTTCGCCGGCCATCAAGTCCGATGAAGCTATTTTCACATCGCTCTCCGGTATTCAACCTATTTCTCTGAACTGTAGTAGAAGGCTTTTAAGCCAAACTGACCTGATAGCTCCCAATCAATGACCTGAAAAGGGCCGCGTTGGTGCGGCCTAGCGACTTTGTATTGCTTATAGTATACTCAATTACTTAGTATCGTTATCAATATCGTTAGGCCCTGGGGTTCGATTCCTCAAGTTGCCATCTCTCCTTTTTTTTGTTCTTCACCTTCGCGCTCTCATTGAAGCTGGGTTCAGTTATAGTACACTGAGCCACGTTTATCGAATGTCCTCTATATGCTTGTTCAATGGATCGTGTTCCTTAAACGAATTCACAGAGTAGCCACCCATAGATAATGCTTTTTATTCCGTCCAGTTCGCTGTTTTCCCCTCGAGATTTTTCTTTTTGAAATAGTGAACTCGCGTCCGAAATCATTACTTCATCCGCGCTCCATAAGCCGCCTTCCCAATTAGAAATCCTAACGCCGTGTCTTCGTCCCTAGTTCAGATGCTCCTTTCCTTTGCCTTGCGTTCCTCAATGCGGTTCAGTAGTCCCGAGAGACTAAATCTCTTGTCCGGACTAGGTCCTGAGAAGGAGCGAGGTGTTGTTGAGCCGGAGCCAGAGCTTGAAAATAGCGATGATATGGACAGGGATGTCTTGGTCTGGGCGCCTATGACATCTGTAGGCCGACCTGGGAGAGTTGTTAGCACATCATCACAGAGCATTCTTAAAGTTAGGGTCCTGGCTCTTACGAATATTGCCCCGCCCGCCTATCCCGTACCCTCGAAGCTGAGTATCCCTCTCCCCGACGTTGCCCTCCTCTCCAACATCAATCATACTATCATCCCAGCTACGTCGCCGCCTCGGAAGCGTACCACCTACAGCCGAGTCGAGCCCCTTTCTATCATGTGGCGAGGGGGAACAGCTCAAGGATCGCAGGTTCGCAACAGACACACTTCGCACTGGGGCTAATCGCCCCTGAATCCGTACATGGTGTTGCTGGCGCTTCCGTGGTAGCAACCGGCTCGTATCCGGGTCTAGATCCAATAGTGCGACATCGCTGTCGCTGGCATTATCTCTGCGATCTCGATTCGGCAGATACGCGGATAACTCGGTGAGCAGGGGAGGAAGCGGAGGTGGTGCCGTATAGGGGTGAGAGCGCATTTTGAGCAGAGGGGTTCTAGAACTTTGTGCTAATTTGCGCGTAATGCGTATATGTGCCGTCTAATAGATAGCCAATTCAATGCGATTGGCTTCGGGTACTTGTTGTGCAGCTGGAAATGAGCAGCATCGGAAATTATCCGCTGACTGCAGGTGGCTGCGATATGCGAAATTAGGGAGACTTCACGATTGTGACGTGGTCCGCCATAGGTTGATCTACTACTCGATTGACTTGATCGACTCCAAAAATGCCGTGTGAAAGGCAAGACTGAATGAAAAGAGAAATACGAAATGACTCGGGAAGATGCATCTCGGGCAAGGGAGTGAAGAAGTGATTGAGTCTAACAAGCTTGGAACCCGCGGTGATCAGCTTCTGCTTTTGCTTTTATTGTATGCACAATTGAAATTACTAAGAGGCGTTGAGTGGCCGATAACCCCTGATAACAGCTGACTAGGGAGAACACCATTTAAAATTAGGTACGCATCTAGATAAACTGAACAATAGATTCATTGTTTTCAAAGACATAGAGTAAATATGTATCAGTTCATTGCAAGATTATTATTGTTTTCTTCCCAGCTCAATCCCCAAACCCCTGAATAGAAAGATCATAATACAACTGAGGCTCTATTCCGTACCGTCTAATATCCTGCTAAGATCCACAAGACGGAACCACTCAGAACTGGACCATGGCTTATCTCAGAAGGGATCATGTAGGTACACATGTACACGTGCAATAGCGTGGAGTCGTAGATCTACATACGTAGTCCAGTATACTACCGTTCCCTCGTGGCAACATGGATGCTCAAATAGGAAACTCGACTTGAATAAACTAAGATTGAATATGGGGCGACACAGCTGGATTATCACTGTTGCATTCTCCTCAGGTAGCTGGAGGAAACTAGTTCAATATCACCTAGTCCCTATCACATCTATATTCCTGTACGATTGAATGACTTGAAAGTGAAAGTCAGAGAGTTATTATATGCTACGCAGATCGCTTCCTAACGACTCAAATGACTTTCAGGGGGACCCGAAAACATGCGATAAGGAACTAATAAATATTAGATCAGTATCCCGACGTAGTGCATATCGAGGGAGTGAAATCTGTCGAAGTTAGGTCGCCAACTACCCGATCATCCCTTCATAAGCTTCACTCTTGCTCTTCGCGATAACAACCTCGTTTTCTGAATGATGTCTAAAGCTGGAAAGCCTTCTGCTCTTGTTATCTAGACTTCGTTCGAAGATTGGGGGACTCGGGCTTCCACTGTCATATCCCACGAAAGCCACACTTCATACGTCCTAAATGGGGAGAAGCTGGCGAACTAGTGTTCTTACTTGGAAAGGATAACGCGATATTACACCGGTGCACGCCATTTTATCGTTAACAAGGGATGGTCGATATTTGAGCCAGGCACTTACACTTGTATCAACTCTAAATCCTTCGCATACATAAGAAGTTGAAGCCAAGATTATAGGGGCTGTGACAGTCTATTGACATGAAAACTTAACGTTGCCGATATCGTTGATAGATCATTGCTCTGACCCGGTTCAATCGGACCTAATTGGCGGAAATAGAGCGTCTTGATACTTGTTTTCCTATGAGACGGCCGTCTTTTTCAAGTTCCCGACTAGATTGAAAATGATTCCGAGTGTACCACACCACTACGTACAGGTAACGGCGACGAAGAGGAGGCCGGGACTGCAAGAAGGTTCTCGGTACCGTACCATTGAGCATATGGCGGTTTAACATGGTGCTAGACGATGATTCACTGATATCTTACAAACGCGAACGCCAAAATCAGCTAGACTCATGGCAATGTGACAGTATCTTTAGAAAACACTCCCGACGAAGCAATATGGAAGTCCTTGCGGGATGCTTGGTACGTCAGTCCCAGAATCCCGCCTAATGTAAACTGCTGTCCGGGCTTCCTAGGCCCGGACATTCGTGAAAAGGTTGAGCACGGAACGTTATTATGGGCTGTTAAAGACTGATGCTTAGGTACCTAAAGCACAGGGCTAAGCAGCACTCTTAGAAACATCAGACGAGAAGGATATGTAAATCAACTGGTGGAAATGCCCCTCGATATTGTAATACTCTAGGAAAAGACATCGTTCCCCCATCACAAAATATCGTGACAGTGTCTAACTGAGAGACCCGAGACCATTATAACAGAACAGAAAAACATACCACTGCTCTGTAATCTAGGTACAGATAGCAACGCATGTGTATGAAGAGGACTTCCGCTTCAGTAGCTCTCCTAGATATCTACCTCACGTTCTTTATGATCGGATTCCCAATATTATTAACACCGCGCCGAGGTGATATATCTTCGTATCTCATTTACTTATACTGTCTTGTGAGCTCCGGAGAATTCGTCGTATCGGAGCAGAATAAGCTCCCGGACCTTCCACAACTCCGTTCGAAGGAACGGTCTTCCGGTTCCACCACCTACCGGACAAGGAGTAGTCGGGTCTCACAGCCGTGGAGTCAGCAGGCACCCCCGTTTCGGGTATTGAGTGTGGCAAATATTTGTATTTCTGGTTATGAAAGGGTTCAGATAGTCGACCTCGAAGAAATGCAGCAGCTCTTATTTGATCAGGCTTCCATTAAAAGAAATTAGGGGTATCGCATGCCAGCTCAGCCTGTATAATCTAACCTAGTAATTTCAGGTACGTTATAGTAAACTTCAGAGGAAAATAAGAACGTCCCTTTTCGAGCCTTATTTGCACGAAACAAAGAATATCCCATGTGCACTACAGAGCTTAGGCAAGGGCTAGTTAACTCGTTCAGACGTTACTGAGGTCTTGCGCCAGCGGAATGCTTTTCTCATAGTGCTAAAACAAACAACTAAGGAGACATAGCATCTTCGGGCAGACATAATATCACCACATGCGATCTGGAGTTCTCACTAAACTAAAGTTCAAGTAGGCCGAACGAAGTTGAGTACATTATCAAAGGGGGTATTTAACGGTAATATCTGTCGTCACCCACATCCCTTTCTTCAAATACCATGCTATGATACCAAATATAGAGTTCATCGAGGATGTAAATTCATAGAAATATGATGTATAGGGAAATGATATATGGAGACATTGAAAACAAGACTAACACATAATAAACAAAGATATAAATACTTAGACATATTTAAGCTAGTATATAATGAATCCATTTGAGATTGTTTTGTTTCTCAGGTCGGAAGTCACTGCGCAATACAACATGACGGAGCTTAGAGGATAGTAGACTATGTAGTTACCTCTCCTATAGTAAGTACCTTAGGTGAGGTATACTAGTAATATCCAGCCTTTCTTAAACTGCATAGTTGTGGGAGTATCACACATTTGCGCCCCCAGCAGTTGCCAATTAGGATTTCTAAGTGTATTTATCCTTTGTCTGGTTGCTAATATCTTAATGGCTTCGGTGTATATGGGACTGCAAGGTAATTTACAAGGGTTGATACTTTGGTTTGACATCGTTATAGGTAGAGGAGAAATAGCCATGCACCTTGACATTAATAGGGGAACATGCTAATAGAAATCACAACCAAATTATGTATTAAACTTACGAGTACCTACAATCGAGTCTAGGTATTTAATGTTACCTGATGTCTATCGGGGCGCACTTACGCACTTAGAATCCGCTTTCTGCTGTTGTACGAAGATGATGTTTTCATTACCCCTGAGATATTTCGTAGCCCCAAATGGTGTTGACTTTGGGAGGCTCCCCTTATCTATCAAGATAATTTATTCACTACCTAAAGTAAGCTGTCAATTTATGTTTTATAGTATTACTCCAATTATCTGCGCATCGTGTGAGCAAAGTAAGGCCTACTTGGTATGATGGACGCCGTCTCTGGATCCCCAAACTTCCAGTTTTGGAGGCCATTATGGGAACTACTCGTAATTGATATGCGGCGTATTATCGTTGAAAATGCGATTTATCTCTTGTGTGCGGGGATCGCTACACTGTTGGTTGCACTTTTGACGAAGAAGTTTCAATGAGTGTAAGACGTGGGATAGGAAATTTCTTTAAGCTAATACTATCATTTCCTCAAGCCCACATCTGACTTCTTTAATAGAACTTTAAGATTGGTATATGTCATTCATTGAGGCTCTGTCGTCTGATATCCTATCGAGATCCACACAATTGAACCATATGAGAGAGAACCATGGTTTATTTTGAAAAGGGTCATGTATGCAGTTGTGGTGGAGTCGCAGATCTCTCCTCTCGTGGCGACGAGGATGCTGAAATAGGAAGTTAACCTCTTCTAACAGAGACAACATTGTGCGGCGCAGTTGTATTTGCTCAGCTGACCTTCTCTGCGTTGCATCTTTTACGGCCTTGTTATCTGTTTCTCGAGTTGGCCTTCATTTCTGAATCATCTGGGTTTATTATATCACCAACAGCCCATGCCTCATTAACCATGTCTGGCGTCGTGTCATGAGATCCGATTTGGGACTTGACTGTAGGGCTTAATCCAATTTAACTAGATGGCGCTTGTGCGGGTAACCTGGTCTATGATGGTAGTGGCGTTCCCGGTGGTCAACGCTTTAAGCTTGATGATAGCGTCAGCACAATGATCGTAAAATCGAAAAGGGAAAGGACGTATCCATTAGCAATGGCACTTATGGGCCTCATATAAACCCACCGGTTACCCTCTGTAGTTATCTGGAAGTAAACTAACGCACTGCCCATGATGAGGACTATAAAGAATCCGACTTTCAACAAGTTCGTTGACTAATGCAGGCCGTGGACTCATGCAGCGATAGGGGCAGATAGGCGTTGGCGTAATAGACCTAACAACTCCCCGAACAGCGATGCTAGAAATTTGAGACATGCGCTCGGAGAAACCTGGGAAGATGGTAGATTCAAACGCCACAATGCGTATAGAACGCAAACGCAAAGCTCTCTGACAGTCTTTCTTTCGCATGCGCGATATCTTATTGTTCCATGCGAATCTCGATACAAGGCACCTCAATTGACTGCGACAAAGCCCATGAATGTTTCCCTGGCCGTCATGATGATTGACGTGTCGCTATCGATTATCTCTTAGGGCTCATCTTCATGTTGTTTGATGCGAACCTACCCTGGTTACTCATTAGTCACGCTGAATAGTGCCTTGTGTCAGGACTCACCTTGAATAGAAATTCCTTGGATTCGACCTAACAGGTTGGTTCTAGCCTGTGTCGATGCTTACCTTTCTTACCACCGTCTTAATTACTAGGTAGTTACTAGCAGGAAATTCATGTTGGTTGATAAAAATCCCGCAGTTGGTAACAAATTCCATGTAACTTGACAACATACTAGAATCCGACTACCATTGTCCTGGGAATTTAGGTAGTATCGGCCGAAAAAGACTAGAGACGAACTGGACAATAACCTTGTTGACGTCGCTTAGAGGGAACGGAACGGCTCCAGGGCTAATGGGGATCAGGACACCGAGCCGAGATCCAATCCATGGTGATAAAGTCCTGTCATAATAGCCATGGTTTTTCTTCTGGGCTGAAGATCCAGAACGCTAAAAATCCTGCTGTCTGTTCATACGAAACTAACCCTTACAATGTAGGAGCGAAACCCTTTCCCTGCCCAGCCTTGTGGACCGGTTTTGCCGACCCTGTAATCCTAAGGTTACTTTCACCACGTAAGAAAAAGGGGCGCAGCGGAGTAACCCTGCCATCGGCGATGCGGTGTGTGGAGTTGATGTTTTTCTTCACCCTTGTTATTAATCCCGGCCCCGTGCCCGTGCTTACCTACCACCCCACGGATGGAAATAAAATCAACTCAGTCTTCTTTCAACTCCCGAAGAATAATAAGGCCGTCGTGCGACACTGCAAGAAAATTCTTCATGCCGATGTATGGATTAGCCCATGATTACGGTCCCGCTAGTCCCCGTGTTTTGGCCGTTTTGGCCTGGGATTAATTGTTTTTAGGGTCTGGGCAGAAGCTTTCCCGAAATGGCCCGGGGGAGTTGGCCTCTACGACATGTTCGTCACCCATATAGGTACCTAAGTTATGTACAGCTAACGGCTTACATAGCACAGCATCGGGAACGCTACACGTAATAACCTTCTATCCGCACGGACTCGCTTCGTTACCAATTTATTAGCGGACGGGACTGTTCGCTATCTAAATCTAAAACAGAAGCTCTAAAACAGCCGGACGACTGCCCCGAAACTGATCCTTATTTGCCTCCCTTTCTTCGCTGGAATGCTAAGAAATTCACCATGTACCTAGCTTGACACTTAGTGATTGCATAATATAAAGACCCTTGCAGGAAGTTCCATGCCGTCGGTAGCACATCCGGTAAGGTGGTTCGAGTCTTGCATGATTTTATGAGAGGACTTCGAAGAAGCAGGCAGAGTTGCTCGACAAGCAGGCAATATTACGCTAGATGCTGTACAACGTTTGATTCTACAGTGCATGGTACATAGTATTGCGTACTGCGTGTTCGCTTCACCCCTATTTCTTCGGCACCTATAATGCATAGATATACACTGCACATATACTGCACATAGAATATGTATGAGATGTCCATGCATGAATTTTTATGCCGAAACTCACATACTGCACACTGCACGGGGTTTAATAAGGTAGAGTTATGCATACCCAGCCAGCCTCATTTGCTGCTGGTCGCTTAGGTTAGGTAGGTAGATTACGGGTATCATCTAGTTTTCTACTCAAGAAAAAGCATGCTATGTGGAAGACAGTACATGAAAAAAAAACTTTTGAACAGAGGAAACCATGCTGACGCGCCAGCTCAACCAGATAGACAAACAAAACAAGAATCGAAAATGAGTGCTTTTGGTACACCGCCTCGAAGAGAAATCCCAGTCCATGCCGTCCCTTGATAGAAGTACAACCAAAATTTCTTTTGAACCCGCGCCTGCGCCCTAGTACAAAACATGAGATCTAGGTGATGATGGTCTATAGATCTAGTTTAGTTTCGGTTCTGTTGAGTTCATGGATTTTAAGCTGTCGTCTAGCGACTCTAGCTTCTTCATGTCGGCGAACTTGCTTGTCCACTCTTGGTTCACTTCGCGGTAGTCTTCGGGACCATAGGGGTCGTATAGCTCCGCCAAGAAGCCCTTCTTGCGGTAAATGCCGAGACCAAGGTCGCGCTGCAGCAGGTCAAGGTAAGGAACTGCGTCGAAGATGAAGTTGGGGTTCTTGGAACCCCAGTCAGTGGGGTAACGCCATTTCCCGAACCGGTTATACAGCATGGTCTCGTATCTGAGCTGCTGCATCGCCGTTTCATTTCCTACCGCAGTCGATGGGTCTCGTTCTAGCTTGCCCATGAAGTAGGCGCTAATCCAGAGACCCTGCAAGTGCGCTGTAATCATGTTGCTGAAATTGGACACAATACCAATGAAGGCTGTGTCACGACTGCGCAGGAAACGCTCCGACGGTGGCACAATGAAGTGGTGTAGCATGTACGGTGTGAGAGGCTTGTAAGGTGTAACCTCGTCATCGCTTCTGATTCCCTTTTGCTCAGTCATCGGGATGTAGTTCTTGTTCCATACTGGCTGATCCTTCAGCCGGGGGAAACGCGCGAGAATTTCTTTATCGACTCGTTCGATCAACGCCGGGTCGTTTGCGAGGTCGGTAGATGGTGCATCTGTCTTCAGGGTGTGGGGGACGCCCAACTCTTGCTCAATCCCCTCGGGTAAAAATTTGATAGGTGGCACGTGTTTCCAGCCGGTGTGGGCGAGCAGCACGTCAGATTCGAACTCGGTGCCATCGGACAAGTGGACCTTGCCGGGGCTTAGATGATCGATTTCGCTAACATAGACATTAACGAGATCACTCTTCACGAGCTCCATGAAGTCTGTGTCGTAGTTTAATATGCTGAAACTGGCACCCGTAAACATCGGGTCAGTCCATGGCTTCAGCTTAGCAGTCTTGGGATGCGAATCGTAGGCGTTGAGATTTATCACATCTCCACCCAGGACTTTCCAGAAGGAGTTGACAATAGTTCGGCCAACGGCGGTGCCGTGGTAGAAACCACGTATACCGCCGTAACCATCGGTATCGCCCCAGACGCAAGGGCTGAACCAAGTCAAGAAGCGCACGTCTATTGAAACAAGTTAGAACTAGAATTTGTAAAAAAAAAAAATTGTCAAGTTAAAAATCTTACTGGCAAGCTTCTCAATCCACTTCTTAAGTGGCGTCACGTATGACGGCGAGATCCAACACGGGCCGTGTCCGGATGCTGACAGGCTTGGTTAGCTTACGCCGCAACTTAGTAAGATAGGGGGAGGGAAAAACACATACATCGAATAACCCAATCTACCTTTACTCCTGCTGTCGCGTATGCGTATACTGCATCCCAAGCGAACTTGGTGCCGCCGAAGATGGTGACCCGCTTCGCTGTCTTCAACGTATCGGCGTTCTGTTTGAACTGCTTACCATGGAATATCCTGCCGCCAAAGGTCTCCTGACCTTCGAAATGGGGCAGGAATGGCTCTGAGGTAAGACCGGTAGCAAAGATGACTCTGCGCGCGAAGATCTTGGTCTCGCTCTGGTTTGGGGGTGCGACTGTCAGGACCCAGCCGCCTTCGGCCGTATCCTGGTGTTCTGCAACAAGCACTTTGGTGCTCAAGCGGATCAGGTTGGTGATTCCGAACCTGGCCGCATACGCCTTGAGGTAGTTGTTGATAACCTCACCCGGCATGTGTTCACCTGGCTTGACACCGAATGTTGGAGTGTCCATAGGGAAGTCGGGGTATTCGAACGTTCCTAGCAGGTTGTTGCTCTTCAAGCCAGGATACAGACGGTCGTCGGCCCATGTGCCGCCCAAACTGGACTGCGAGTCGAATACAGCCAACGAGCATTCTGGCTGAGTGACATGAAACTGCTTTGCGGCGGCCAATCCATACCAACCTGTGAAGTTGGGAGGAGTTAGATACGCATTTTCTTCATTGGGTGCGCGATCCGCTCCGTCGGGCTCTGATAGGAAGGAGATATAGATAAAGGAAAGGGTTACAACTTACCGGCACCAACAACGGCGCAGTCGAGTTTTTCCATCGTGATGTTATCAGGCATGGTGATGGTATCGCTCTTCTCGGTGGGTGTTATATTAGCCATGACGATATACACTTAGACACTCTCGCTCGGTGATTATCCGACGGCTCCTCCTCGTCCAACGCAACAAGATATTGCGTCCTTCTTGGTATAGAGTAGAACCGGGAAACGGGATAAAGGTTATAGGATAAACTTGGAAATGCGAAATGCACCGAGGGACATACATAGTAGTCGAGTTAACATGCCTCCAAGACCCCTAGACCACCCCCTTCAGCACGGCAGAGGGCCGAGACCCTTCACTCTGCTGAGCAACATCTGAGCCTCGCTTGTATCATCCCCATCCCGTCGGCCCGCCTTAATCTTAGTCGTACGGTATGAGGCAAGCGCGCACGGGGTCTTGTCTATTTGGGGGTGGACAAGGCCAGGGATGGATTAGACTTATGAAATGACCATGAAATGATCCATCCATCATTGATGAAGGCTGAAAATGGAAACTCTCCACATTCTTGGCAAAAGCTGCTAAATGTTAATCTAATCCACCAATACCAAAACGAGTACAATAGCCGAGAAGATCATGCCTATCACTTTCTTTTCCTGGACTTGGCCTGGTCTCACCCGTCCCGCCGTCGTAATACGCTACACGTACTTAAGAACCATTAAGGCCCTCCCCTTTAGATTTCCACTACCCCACCATTTGTTTACTATGGTCAGCCTGACATTAGTTGACCTCTTATAACCTGCTAAATCTCAGTTCTTCCCAGTTCTGCCCCGGTTTTTGCCGTTGTGATATGCATGAAATTTAAGACATTTAACGGGTTGTCATTATTGATAACGTGCCCGTCGGCACAGACCAGCCGAACGTGCCACAGCATAGAGTGTGCGAGGGAGAGCTGTGACCAATACTCGATCGTTGGTTAATCGTTGATCGAAGCTTGTTAGAGCGGTTGGGGGGGATTAAGAGAAAAAAAAGAGATAAATCGATTGTTAGCTTATGTACGTCTAGGTCATCGCTTACCAACTTGCATATGCAAATGCAACACACCATCAATTTTTCGCCATCGTAGATTCCAAGATGCTCTAATATGCATAGAAAGTCTTGGACGGGGGTGTCCTGCATAAGAGCATCAAATAGACAGCATAAGTCCGAGCTACAGCTGCAGGTCGTAATACCGAATTGGTATGGGATTCCCGGGGACGTATTTCCGGAATTCTTGAGGCTCTCTAGCTTCAAATCTCGAAGCAGTATTGACCCCTGAACATCCAATTCCTTCCTTCGTACTCATAAAAAAAATCAAGGAACTTTTTGTTATGATTTATTTTACGTGTCCAAGCTTGTCTAGCCCCAGCAAAAAAAAGAGTCTAGTTAGGTGTCAGATCTAAGCTCGCGGATACGCCCAGCCCTCCGTCGAAGTCTGAGGGCCTAGTGGACCCGTAAAGGTGCAGAGGCTAGTTACCGGCCCCTGAGGGAATGTAACGGTGATGTTTAGCCGCGCATGCTCTCATGCATGGAATCGGGGTCGATTATCGTCTCATAGGATACGGCACATCCCACTGAGTAGAAGATTAACTGTATGAGTTCTAGGGCTTATGTGACGTTCAATACAGGAGCTAGGGGTAGCTTGGGTGGTAATATTGAGGTCCGCCGTACTTACCAAGATTTGATCAGGGAGATGGGGAGAACTTATGTGCGTTCCTGTGTGTTCCTGCATTACGAAGCAAATAACCATTTCGTGTGATTATGCGGTTGATAGTTAACATAAGTGACCGAAGTCGTCACACGAACGATAATCGCAGTTCGCGTCCAGTCGAAGTCGAGATTTCTGCCGATCTCTCACAGTTTCTCCATTTATGTGGCTTCGGCTATCCACCCTGATAATGACTCGAGATTAGGCCGACCCTGGCCAAGACGGCCAAGTTTCGGTTCAGGCTCATAGACATCCATGTTGATACCCCGAAGATTGTACTGCCGATGGATTGACCAGTCATAACGCTCTTCACAAGGGACCTTCTTCTAACAGTGAACAATTATATGTAATGTATTATAGTATATACGAATCACCCTCCAGGCGAGGCAACTTTCAAACAGTAAAAAGTTCGAGCCAACCCATCCGACGGTTCGTCTTCGCTAGTCAACTTCAAGTCAAGTCCTTTCGGTAGTGTCTTGTCTTGTCTTTCGTTCGCTCGCTTCCTTCCTTCTATCGTTCTCTGCTTTTCCGTTATGTCTTCGGCCGCACAACCAGCCGATCCGGCGGCTGCTGCTGCCGCTCAAGCCGCAGCAGCGGCGGCCATGCTTCAGTTCACCATAGAAGCTTGGACACTCCTTTCCATCGGTATCGTCGTCACCATGCTCCGGACATATGCTCGCATAAAGGCCGTAGGGATCAGAGGTCTACAAGCCGATGATTATCTGGCTTGGGTCGGAGTGGTCAGTGTTGACTCACGTTTTTATTTTTTTCGGGTTGGTGGCGTCGTACATGTAATTAATATGTGACCATTTAGATCTTCTATGCCATCGAGACCAGTCTTGCGTACTCGGTTGGCGCCGTTGCCAAGGGATTAGCCAACAATGGTATGACAGATGAACAACGAGTCGCGTTATCGCCTGATAGTGAGGAGTACAAAACGAGGTACGCGAGAAAAACACCTCGAGCTGACCGGAAAGGGGTATGCTAACTGGCCCTTTCAGGATTGTCGGTTCGAAAATTCAACTTGCTGGATGGTCATCCTATTCCGTGCTCCTTTGGTCACTCAAGGCATCTCTTCTAGTCTTCTATATGAGGTTAACGGTAAGGTCTTACCCTATAGGTATTTATGTAATTTCGTTTGGGAACTTCTGCTAAGCGTACGTACCTACGTATATAGGCGGGTTTGAAGCGAACTTACTTGATTCGTATTTACATCGGTTTCGGACTCCTCATCGGCAGCTTCATCACCATTCTGATGAATCTCTTCCTCGCATGCCGACCTTTCCACAAGTATTGGCAAATAAACCCCGACCCAGGCAGTATGTTCCCCTTTATAAGACTCAACTACAACGAACCAATACTGATATGATACCGTCCAGATACTTGCCAGCCTGCCATTTCGAACCAGATCATCTGGGTCTACCTCTCCATGAACGTTATCACTGACTTATACCTGATTTCCATCCCCGTTCCCATGCTTTGGCAATCGAGCTTGAAGCCCGTAAAGAAATTTGGCTTGATAATCCTGTTCAGCGGAGGTTTGTTCGTCGTCACTTGTGCTATCCTACGCTGCGTACTCATTGTAACCGTAAGTTCGCTGCCTCTATGCGGCGTAGTCCAATCGGCAGACACCGATGAGCTCACACCTCACAGGACCCGGTTAATGGAGCCCAACTTGCAGGATCTTGGGCTGTGCGAGAGACATTTGTGGCTGTGATCACAACCAATCTGCCTATGGTCTTCCCTCTACTCAAGATATGGCTGACCCCAATCTTCGGGTCCCTACTCACGACGGTGCGTTCGCAGCAGAAGCTCACCGACAAGGAATCAAGGAGCGACTTGCGCACATTCGGCGGAGGTAGTCATCAGACCTGGCGACGTCGCGGCGGGCCTCCAACCGTCAATCCCATTACGAATATCACCTTCAACGAGAGTGAGGAACGAATGGTGGAGGATGTTAAGATGCAAGACCTCAAGGGTTGGACCGATTCCAGCACCACCGGTAGCGTCCCTCCCTCAAACAATATCCGAAAACATGTCGAGGTTGCTGTCGTTAGCGAGGCGCGCGATGACCGAGACCCGCCGGACAACCGACGTCACGTCGTTGGCGATGAAGAGAATCAGCACCACGGCAATTTCGCCTTCGCAAGAGGACCGCGGAGGTCAAGTTACACCGGCCAAAGTCGCATGTAGGAAAAAATGAAGAAAAGATATAGATAACGGACAATAACAGTAATATACGTATATACCGTCGGACTCCCTCTCAACTGGCGCAAAACGGGACAGTGCAGAAGTTAAGAGGCGCAGGAAAATGGGAAGATAAAATACGGAACTATTTTTGGCTCTTTCAGCAAGTTTTTTCATTGTATATGGTTTTGTGTGTTGTACTTATAAGGGAGTCCCAAACCGACAGCAGGTTTGCAGGGACGGTTTCTTTTCAGGCTCAAACTCCGGCCGGCAAGAGGGTATATACCAGGCGCTCCGACGAGCATCTCCTAGGGTTTCATTTTTTGTCCGAAAACAACGAGCGAGCGAGCTTGGTCACGAAATAGTGTGTATTTACAGAAGTCGAGCAGAAGAGCAGCCGATATTCTAGTATTATATGAGGTGTGGGGGGGAGAGAACCGGTGCCACGGTGCTGGGAAAGGAGTCTATACTTTGGTACTGAACAACTGATATTGGTACCTATTGAGTCATTCTTCATTTCTTCGTTGTTTGATATTCCGAAGGCGGATCATCTATCCATGGCCAATTTGATGATAGCTTTTAATTCCTCCCTATTCAGGCCCTTGATACCCAACATTTCGTTGTCCAAGACCGGGAAATATCCGCCCCAACCTTTACCAATGAAAGCTCGGTTAATGAACATGGCGATCACCTCCTCGCTATGGTCGCCTTCTGCCCAACGCCTAAGTGCCTCACTTTCTAAATCCTCGGTTTTAGAATACGTCAGGTTCCAGCCCTCGGTAGCGCCCAGCTCCTTGGCTATTGCAATCAGCTCATTCTGAGTCGTATTGATGCTGGAAATTCTCACGGGGCGATTTGCCGTCTCGTCCAGGTGGGTCAAAATGCCAATCACGGCTTGAGCGATATCGTCGTAGGTAGTGGCGCAGAAGAGCACGTCTCCGCCATCCTTGATGTCTGCGGTGCGATTCTTCACGTCCACAATGAAGTCCAGGGTCCAATCAGGGCCCAGGAACGACGCATTATGAATCGTAGTCCAGGAGAACGAAGGATTCTCCGCCGCCTTTTCTTCGCAGCGTTGCCGAATGGCGATCTTGGGTTGGTAAATAGGGAAAGCGGCTAGTTTGGGGTTCATGAGATCATTCCCGTACTCCGAAGGAATCATTCTCTTTACACCGGATTTAGCCGCCGCGTCGACGAGATTCTTTTGCATGTGAATGGCCTCGAACGCCATGGCCGAAACTAGTGCATCCTGCCCTTTCAGCGCGGATTCTAAAGACTCAATAGAATCATAATCCACCGTCTTGACGGTGACATCTGCGGGGAAATCATGCTGACGACTGCCGTCACGCGTGAGAACAGTCACATTAAACTGCTCCGATGCTCGTAGACGGTCCACGATTGGACGGCCGATCTTCCCAGCTGCCTAATCAAAAAAAGTCAGCGTCATCAGCTGTTGAATAGAGGTGGAGCTCACATACCCCTACAACGGCGACATTCTTGATTGTAGTCATCGTGAAATGCAAACACTATATGTCTGAAAATGATACTGTGGGTGACTTGGGTGGGCCAGGACTGCACAGACGGAGAGTATTGATGGGAAATCTCGTTCAGAGTTCGGGCTGGGAGATTTGAATGCTTTTCAACCGGACATTAGACTACTGTAAGTCACAGCCACGTTTACATACTGGCCCAATTTCTGCCGGATGGGGGTGGAGAGATATTATTGCCAACCCTTCGGGGAGAAAGTGGTGTCCTGGAGACCCGACAACCGTCTCTCCGGAATAAGTCTATCATGCCCAACATGCTTGATTGGCCGCCCTGATGCCCACTCGCGATGTTGTTGGTCACAAATCCACACCGACGGAGGCGCGAAGACTTTCCATGGCCTTGGAACAGGGTCGCGTCCTCGGTCGGTCCACAATCTCATTTGCTACTTCGCATCGTTCCAATGGCCATGCTCGAGCCTAGAAGCCTTCCTATTATGGCATATGACACTATGACACTACCTAGGAGGTAGGTATGGCACTACTATGGACAATGGCTTCATAATAACATAATAACATAATAGGGTCCAGCACAGCATCAAATATCCTTGCCGCCGTCTGTAACTGTCTTATCGATGCAACATGCGATAAATTACTACCTTGAAGGATGATTGGAGAGGTCGCTATACAAGTGGCTATACAACTGGTGGAAGAAAGTGTGGCATAAAAGTTACGAAGCAAAAGCAGCATCATCTTGGTGTGCTGTAGCGTACATAGGAACGTACATCCCGTTGTAGTCGCAACTCTAGTGTAGTAGCAGGAATTCCGGCAGTCCCATGCCGCTCTTGGAATGACCCTATAGGATATTAAGCTAAGTACAGGTAAGTATGGAGAAAGCTGCAGGTTCAGCCGAGGACCCTGTCAGAACCCTGAATTCCCCTGCGTGGGTTCTATATATCCTTGTCATCCTTGTTTATCTCCACTGCTAACCCCCTCAACTGACAACTGTAAGTACTTTAGAGGTTCACATTAGTAGTCAACGAACGCGAGGAACGGGCTCTAGTTAGCGGGAAGGATGAGTCTTCGATGTAACATATACCGCTTTTTCAGTGGATTTCTCGACCCATCTGCTGATCTTGACCTCTCGATTGGAACCAGCCCATGAAACAAGCCAAATGGATAATTTTTTCCAATCTTCTATTTTCCTTTTTCCTCTTTCTCGCCTAGCTTACTCGCATCCGGAACCGACGCCTATTTCCGCCGAATTAGTTGCTGGACCCCTTCTGGGTTCAAGCGGGCCTCAAGGTACGCACTGGCTTCTTTACCTTAGTTTCTCACCCCGAGTGCTCGGTAGGGCTACCATAATCCCGGAGCCCCCTTAACCATAACCAGTCTAGCTTGGCGGGAGTTTCTGCTAGAGTCCTCTTTTTTATTCAATTTTGTGTTCTCGTCAGAAATGGCTGTGTAAGAAGACAACGTGCCAAGTGTTCAACATCGTCAAAGCACAGTTACTTGCTTATTGTATTTCTCAACGAGATCTATTCTTCTGTAGCGGACAGCCACGTGTCTCGGACATTTCGAACTTCAGCCTCCTTCACCCTAGTCATCTGTCGTGGATCCCATCATGTAGCTAGCTAGCGAGGGCGCGGCGGTTTTGCCTTACTACGACGCCTTCTCTCTCATTCCAAGGACAGACACACTAGGTGCCTAGTTTTACGGCACGTCTCGCCTAGCTGGAGGATCATCTCCCTTGTCCAGACTACTTGAATGGTGACACCGCTATCATGGAACCTTGTTGCCTGCTTTTTGTCTGCCTCCTGCGACCCGAGGAGACAGGCTAGAAGAGCGACGGGGCGCCTAGACGGTCGGTGCTGATTCGGACAGAAGCAGCCGAAGGCCTCGCTCTGAATCACTGATCAACCCCAAGTGACGATAGTTGCAAAGGGACCCATTAGGATCTGTTCGAGCGGAGTCTCGTTAGCTAGCTGACTGCCCAAGTACCAGGAAACAGGAGGGTCCGCCACTCTTACGTAGACACATAAGCGGAGGCAGAGCACATGGGCATGACGTATTTACAGATTTATGAAATTTGTAATACTCGTATAATAAAATTTCCCATACACACACAGTGTGTACGAATGGCTGAAGCTGGAGAGTTCCGTTTGCTCTCGAGCCCAACAATATCCAGCCACAACACAGACGACGAGACGGAAAAGAAATGGCGGCTTGTCCATAAGCCGTGGGGACTGATGGCCAGTTCCAGATGGGTGGAGGGGGGGAGAAGGGGATTTCTTCATCGTTTCCGCTCGCCGGCCGGCAGCGGTACCTCCTATGAGTAACGCTTGTACCGCCTGTGCATTTATCCCTTGTGACAAGCATTCCATTGGATACATAATGTCAGTGACGAGGTCGTTGCGGGGCCAGCTGATTGGATGCATCCTCTAATGGACAATTGCCTGATTGGTTAAAGAGAAAAGTTTCTACCGAGTTGATAATCTGGCTAACAAAACCCGTGGACGCTTGAACATGCGTGCGTATCGGTGGCCAAGATGGTTTACCGTTTATGGATCCCCTTGCCGCTGCAAAAGTACTCGTACGAAACGCCTCGCCGCTGGGCATCATCGGGCTTTGCAATAGACGAGCATATTGCTGTTCATTTGTCACGGTCTGGGTCCAACCAGCAGCATTGGCCAGAACCTCTGCCGGACTATAAGTAAGCTCGCTGCCTTCTCCGCTCCCCATCTTTCTTCTTGCAGAACGTAGTGTAACAGATAGTTTTCGCCTCTTTCTATCTTCTCTGAACCTCGTCATGGCTTTCTCGTTACTCTTGGCCGCTGTCGGCCTTCTTTTCTTCTCCTTATACTATACAGTCCAGTGGCTTATACGATGTCGACGTCGATATCACATGAGCAGACAGAACGGCTGTCTCCCTCCCAAGAAGCTTCCTCAGATAGACCCGTTCCTAGGGACTGATGTTGTCCTGCAGAATCTTGGAGCAGCAAAGAAGTATGGCTTCCTCAACCTTCTCAAGTCTCGACATGCCGCCAATGGTCTCACCTTCACCACCAACACCTACTTTCGGACAACCATCAACACATGCGACCCAACACTCATTCAAAATGTTCTGTCATTTCAATTCCAGGACTTCGGCATGGGACCCCTAAGAAGGAAAAGCGCCTCCCCCCTCCTCGGACGAGGCATCTTTACGACGGATGACGAGATATGGGCTCACCAACGTGCCCTCATCCGACCCAGCTTCGTTCGCGCCCAGGTTACGGACTTCTCCATCTTCGGTCATCATGTAGATCAACTGATTGCCCTCATCGCACGCCGCAATTATGAGGTGGATCTCCAACAACTGTTCTTCCGAATGGTTTGTGACCCGTCAATATTATTTTTCCACCATTGATTTCACTAATCCCGTTTTGATAGGTCCTTGACTCCAACAGCGAGTACATGTTCGGAGAATCTGTTGGGTTGATGTCGGAGAATGCCTCTGAGTCAGCCACTACGTTCCACCATGCGTTAGACTATGCCCAGCAGGGAACTATTTTGCGTCTGCGTCTTGGGAATCTTATGTTCGCTCACCGGGACAAGAAATTCCGCGACTCTTGCGGTATCGTCCACGCGTATGCTGACAAGTTTGTGTCCCAAGCACTCGAGTATCGACGTAAGCAGGCCACGTTCCCGTCTGAGAAAAAAGACACGGACGAAGGTGGTCGCCAGAAATACGTCTTTTTGAACGAGCTTGCCAAGGATACCGACGACCCGATCCTTCTTCGAGACCAGATTGTGAATATGCTTCTTGCTGCCCGTGATACCACTGCCGGCTTACTGGCTTTCGTATTCTTCATGTTGGCTCGGAGACCCGACGTCTGGGCCAAACTCCGTGCTGACGTGCTTGAACACTATTGCGAGCCGCTAACGTATGAGGCCATCATGGACATGAAGTATCTCCGATACGTAGTACACGAAAGTAAGTTCGCCTCGAAATGACAAATTTTCTTCGTTCGTAGCTGACCGCCTCTTTTAGCTCTTCGCCTCTTCCCGCCCATCGCCACGAACAGCCGTATGGCCAACAAGGACACCGTTCTCCCCGTGGGTGGTGGCCCCGATGGCAAGTCCCCACTCTTTGTCGCAAAGCACCACGTCGTCACCTACAGCACTTTCGTGATGCACCGACGGAAAGAGTTCTTCGGCGAGGATGCCGAGGAATTCCGTCCCGAGAGGTGGGAGAACCTCCGCCCTGGCTGGGAATTCCTGCCCTTCAACGGTGGGCCCAGGATCTGCCCGGGTCAGAAGTTCGCCTTGACCGAATCGTCGTATACCATCGCCCGCCTGCTCCACGCATTCTCTGGAATCGAAAACTTGGACCCGACAGACTGGAGAGAACAATTGACTCTGTCGTTGACTTTAAACAATGGAGTACAATGCCGTCTCATTCCGGCGTAAAGTCCTGAAACATTAACTATTTTCATTCTCTCGCATTTCTTCTCGTTTTATAAACATACCCAGGGATATCTTTGTGACGGGGCGACCCCTTGCGTCCTCTCGACGGTTGGTATTAGGGGGCGCGGCTATGGTTGGATGTACAGAAAAAAAAGGAAATTCTCTGAAGGGACAATCTCACAACTGTCTAATTAGATTGGATGTTCGGGTCGGATCTTGTAATTGCTTTTTTTTGTAAAATTCGGGGATGACGTGCGTGAGACATTTTAGCTTTTGTTGCTAGGACTCCGGCTAGACACTTGACCTCACGATCAAATGGATGATATGGATTCATTCTGTCTTTAAACGATTTTTTTGTATTTGTTGAGTGGGTGGCACGGGCCCCAAATAGAGGTTAAATTGAGTATGTTAGCCTCTTATGAATACGGTTTTCATTAGAAAGAGGAAGTCCGGTATGCCTTGCCACTTACTCGACATTCTCTTATATGAGATCACTCTCGGTGGCCAAGCTTGCGTGTGACACCAAATATGGGTCTACGGGTACGGCCGCAGTTACGGCCGCAGTGAATAAGCTATCGAGATTAAATTTTCGGATGGGAATAGATATGCTGGTCCTTAAGTGCCAATGGGACGGTTGTTATGCATGTCTCACATATGGGACGTCCCAACATGCATCGGAACGTATTATCGCCACGGCCTCGGAACCCTAGATACCGGGGTTCAAAGCATTAAGATGGATACAACTAAAAGTGGCAACTCAGCACTGAAAAAACATGTTTTCCAACGTTCCTTTTGAGCTATATAATCCGGTATATACGTGGACGTCTATAATCGCGGAAGCTAACAATCCTTAAATCTCCTAATGGTGGATATTATCCCGATATGGGTCTTGTTATTTCCACAACGTTTAGTCGGTTCAGATCATTCCGTAGATGCCGTATTTCAGGGGTCTATAGAACCATAGTGTCAATGAATGTCATTATAGACTCGTGGCTGTTTCCTCGTGCCACTTATATGCCGATGTAGAAGAAGTATTGATCCATTCATTGCTTACCTACTGTATATGCCGCTTCAGTATCTCCCCATCTCTCGGTTTTATGGGATTGTATCTTGACCCTGTCTCACGCAGATTCAGAAGATATCCGTACTATACTGTGACTCCGTTGAGCTATATAATTCCCAGATATGCAATGTGCTCCCCTCCACTGCTCTAGAAGTAGACCTGCATATGAGGGGTTAGCCTATCTCGCTTGACCGAATAAACCGTCGTGTAGTGGCGCACTGATTAATTCAGCCATATGCGCCATTGCAGTTTGGGCGTCTCTTAATCGAGAAGAGATAGGCTCTTAGTGCTTGTTAGGCAACGCCACCATCGTGAACATCAGAGTACTTACTGGCTGGGCTATAGGCCTAGAAAAGGAGCTCCGCCAACCGGAACGTATCTGTTGTACCACACCGAGTTCCAACCGGTTGGTGCCTAAACATCATTTGTCGAAGGGCGAAGTCGACATTAACTCAAGGGATCTTGATGTGCCACGTCACCCCTAGCCGTCTTACATGAAGTCTGATCAAGGTGATATGTCAATTGTTGATCTTGTTATGCGGCTCAAACAAGGTCAAGGGTACCAAGATCCTAGCAAATGCTGTTAGTCCCGTCATTTTGGGATCCATCGGTCTGTTCACATCCTGCACGTGGCCGAGTGACATGGCCCCCCTACAGCCTTAAGCCCCACAACCTAACATGTATAATGCAACGCACCATTAGTAGGTAACATGTAAGACCACACGGCGAACACAGTTCGTTATATTAGGTATCTACTAAGTCCTGCAACTGGCGCCCGATCCGGAGCCTCAAATCGACCAGGAGCCTCAACTTTAACTACTTGGATAACACATCAAGATCTCTTCGTCCTCGACTTTTCCTTCTCTAGATTTACTAATCAAACGTGCGAACTACTTTCAAAATAGCCATCCACCTACCTGATAATGTACTCGTTAAGTTGCGCCTTGTCTCCAGACATAATAACGATGACATCCCTTTACGCCCCATCAACACCCTAGAACGAACCCATTGCTTAGCGGCGTCTGTTACGTTGATACTACGAGCCTCACGTAGCTTCCGTCTTGTGCGCGCAACATCGGAGGACGGCATATCAACCAACATCTATCGGCGATGTCCACGGTTTTGTTACACCCGACCCCTTTAATCGGTGTTCACTTGGAGTCATAGCGGCTAGTCGAGAAGATTAATTTCCGAGCTGAGATACCGCCGCACCCCGGACCGGACTAGGCTATAAGAGAGATATTATACTTGTGGAGAAAGAGGCATGGGTGGCAAAATGTTTTCTTACTGAAGAAAGTGTTTTTTTCGCTCTAACAGGTTCTCTTGGCTTGATGATATATCACCTCTCATCGGTCCAGCTGAGGCTGTGCCAAGCCCCTTAATTCTTTGATTAGGTACTTCTAGCAAGAGATCGATAACATAGAGGATGATGACTTGATGACTAACCATTTAAACGCTATTATCACTACTATACCTACCTAGATGATATATCTATAGCGTTCCCTTGCCCTTGTATCCAATGTTCCTGAGACGCTCCCTAGTTCATAGGAGGTACCTAAGGTAGGTATATTCCAAAATTACATAATTCTAACGCTATTGTATGGCACACATCAAATTTCTTCAAGTTGTTAATCTAGCTGCTATCTCATCTACCTAATCCCTAACAAGGTGTCCCAGAACGTTGGTTCAAGCTAGTGTTTGTGGCTGTTGTTCAATGACGGAAAAGGCGTTGGGACCTTCCGGATGACATAACTATGATAAGCATATAAGTGGAAGCGAGGTGAAAACTGAGGTGTGATTATAACTTCACAAGACCTAGTTGCATGGCATACAAGACACAATATCGATTAGGATGGGTATATGAGAGAAAAGAATACTCAAACTATATTCCTTTCCCCTTAGTTACATTATATTATTGAAAACCAGAAGTCTATTAGGCTCCATGGGAACTCAGTCTTGAAGTAGACTGCCTTAGAAGGGAGGAGAGGAAAGAAGAAGAGAGTACTATCAATAGATTGATTTGTCAAGGCAATATATCGAAATTAAGAAGGCCGTGGGCCTAGACATCACCTGTGCTAGACATTTCTCCCTTTTGCTAATCTTTTGCATCTTTCTTTTATTCTACATTCCGGTTACTCCATCACTTAGTCGTTCTGAAGGTGATTGCTATTTTGTGCGTGACACCCCTGAGCAGGATTTTCGACAATATGATGCGTTCTGTCTCCAAAGATGTAATAGCTAGAGCATATGAAATGGCCAATCACTGATCGCGGAGTCGAAATTCTAAGTCTAGCTTCTTCTCACGAATTACATTATCAAAAGTCTCATGCTTTGGAGACCACTATTTTTCATGCTAAACATTGGATATGTACCCCCCGCAACGATATTAGAAGGAAGGCGGGGATAGATTTCACACAAGTTCCATGAGGCGGCCGTATCGGGGCCACGTGGATATCCTAAAGAACGTTAGATTCTTAGGATCTGCTTAAGCCCTGTTTTCGTGTCTATAAATAGTATTTTTTATTTTATCTTCTGTGACATGTACAGGACAGGGTTCAGAGTATTCTTTTCACTTCTGGATTTGATGTGATAGATCAGATCATGTAACCTTTAACAGCATTCGTATTCAACCGAATCAGACCAGAGTATACGTACGCTCCGGAATACTACTACGCAATTTCGCTTGGGCAGGATGGCACGCTGCAGTATGTCAACCGTTCTCATATTGGTAATAGTCTCGACGTTCTTCGCTTAAGCTTTTCAAGCAATGCATAATAATACTGCAGCGGCATATATACCACATTGTCATTTGGACATACTGTCGCACATACTGTCTGTTAACCTAAAATTAGATATAGCATAGGAACTTTACGTGGCAGTCACGCTTGATAAAGGGGAATATCCCTCGAACGGCAGACACTGATGATGATTCTATCTTGTCCTCAATGTAACCACTGCTGCATTCTCGGATGTTGAGAAGCATAGGTACCTAGGTAGATAATCTGGAGTGGACACGTTCTTGTACTGAATTGCGCTCGCCACTGAGCTATCACATCACACGTCGGAAACGATGCATGAATCATGAATGTCGTCAATTCTTAATATGCTTCCAAACGCCCAAATGCTAGTTTCAACACCATGCAAGGCGACGTGTCAATCCCAACCAAATTCCCGACCACCTATAACCCATCCGATCCTTTTCTCTAAGACGTAATCCTATTCCGCAAAACCCCCCCGGTCACGCGGCAGCCATCCGCTTCTTAGCCAAGCCGCCCAACTTCTCAGCTGCAGCCGAGAGGGCGCGGGGGTCGGCGCCGCGGATGGCAGGCTGGCCGTTGACGGCGACCTGGCGGCCCTCCTTGAAGAACATGAAGGTGGGCATGGCGGTGATGCCATGGGCGCGTGCGGCGTCCTGGGCCTTGTCCACGTTGACCTTGGCGAAGGCCAGGACGCCCGGGGCCGAGTGCTGCTTGGCGAGGGCCTCGTAGTGCGGCGCGATGGCCTTGCAGGGCCCGCACCAGTCGGCGTAGAAATCGACGGCCACGTAGGTTGTGGACGCGAAGAGTGCCTGAAGCTCCGCGAGGGAGTTGATGTGGTGCAGGGGGTCGCTGCTCATTTTGCTGTGATTGTATGTGTTGTGTGGCTAATGTATGAAGTAGGTAGGTGTACTTATGTAGGTACTTTGGGTGCCTTTCACAAGGGCTGGGATGCTACCTCTTTAGAGAACTGAGAGGTGCTACAGTTCTAAAGCGAGTTCGGTGGAAAATAGCTCAATAAAGATATCAGTCTTTATTGTTTTTATGTAGAACAATATCAAATCGATGTTTCGAAATAACACATAGAAAAGATGATGTACGGGTGCAAAGAATGTTGTGGAGGCAATGTGACCGGGGTGTCCGTATTTCATGAAGCAAGCTGAATTGGAAAGCAAACGGCGATCTCGAGTACAATTGAGAAGATTCCATGATACATTAGGTACCTAGGTACATATGCTTACTAAGTGAATAGGTACGTATTTGACAGTGTGAATTACATACATATGTCAATATCAGACTGTCTATCCGTGATGGTGCGGAACGGACCGCTTTACGGTGGGGCCGAACCACCGTTTTTCTTTTCACGGAGCCGTTTGGATCCGGAATTTTGCTTTTTGATTTTTATTACCGACCCCATCAACCAAGATCTGGTGTGCCACGGGATTCCCGCAAATAGCCTATTCACAACATTAATAAGTTTGATACACTAACTCGATTCCCCTGTGCTAATGAATCGATAAGAGGGCTCTATATCCTTCGTTAGTACCTTGGAAATTTGGTGAATACGGAATAGAAAAGAGTAGGATGTATTTACGCGCTCGTTTTATGAACGCTCGGTATTAGAAATGTTGAGGAGGTTAGCCTCAAATGCTCTCCACGTTTGGATCACTGATCTAACTCTATGCTCGAGGTGGAAAGGTAGGATTAAGGCATGCCTGGGTAGCTGGGTTTGCGTTTATTATTTCTTGGTCTTGGATTTGCGTGTCTCAGATGCGGCTGGATTTACTTCCTCTTATTCACACAATCCCTAACAATTGTGCGAATGGTTTTTCGCTTAAGCATTCGGAAGATTAGGTCTCTGAACAAAAGGTAAATATGTTTCCGGCGCCCTGACTCTTAACTTACACAGAGTACAAGACTTCTGTTGGGCTACGAAATCTATTGTGAGCACCTCCTGGAGCGAAACTTTTAGCACCAGTTGTCATATAAATTCTTCCACGGGCCATGGTAAGTCTCTGTATTGTGTTGACTATATTCCAATTAGTATCACATGAGCTAGACTGTCTATTAGTAACACTCTGAAAACCATGATATCATTAGCAAGAATGCAAAATCCATGATGTTTATTTTTCCGGTAAGGAGAGATAAATACGAGGAAAAGAAGAATGCCAGGGGAAAAAAAGAGGGCGAAAGACAAAACACAAACTCAAAGAGAGTAAAAGAGAAACCTGTAGGAGATCGTTAGCAGATGTACTACCACTCGAAGAATTTGAATATTGAGCTTTCATGCTAGAGAATTCAGATCTTTCTTAGTATGCATCATTGTGAATGTGTATCACTTAGATGTACCATCTAATCATCATCTCCAGTGAAATCCGAAATGTGTGGCTCCCCGACTTGAACCCCGGACCTTGAGCGTACCTTAGATGTTCATCGCATCGTACCACTTGGCCGCGATGTGTTGGGGGAAGTTACTTGATAGCATTTATATGTGTACCCCTAACGAGGGGCTGTTAATTACAAGGGATACAGGTTAAGGACAGCGTTAGCTCGTTAATCGGCGGCTATGAGGATGAAGCAAAAGCTATGGGATCACTGCGTTGGATGTAGTACGGATGGTGGCATCTCACGATGGTTGCAAGGCGTCGTTTGAATAATGTAGTTTAGACTCATCCGGTGTCATTGGGCAACGGTGGCAGGGGGGGTTGTTAGTCTCGACATTTATTCAATCTACGCTCAATATCATATCTCATAATCTTTATAATTTATACTATCCACAACTACCACTGGGAAATGGTGAGAAAATAGAACACGCACCTTGGTGTTTTCTTGAAACAGCATTAGGTTAACTTAGGGTTGACTAAGTAAGGGCGTAACTGCTAGATATTTGTAATACCTTTACCATAAAGTTTCTAAATAGGTTAGGTACACATTTGAAGATTCCGAAAGAAGGTTATAGATGGCCTCTATCGTTTAACTACCATATAATGTATATTCTACTGCGGTAGCTGAACATGAAAATTCGGGATTGACTGGTATATTGTTTCTCATACCCTTCTTGGAAATTATCACTGCTCAGAAGTGTGATAGCATGGACTTGGGTTAAGCGGGATTTGCAATGTACGCATGAAGAAATATTGAGCCGGCTTCTCCATTTCCACCTTGTATAGGCAAAGCTTTTGCATATGTGCGGTTTGAGAGGTAGGTAGGTAGATTCAAAAGCTGCTCTTAACATTACAGTACTAAAATCCCGGATCTCATGCGCCACATGGACCGGCCTACGTCCACCGAACCTGGTTCCGGTTAAGTTGCTGACTTGCCCAAGACTGTTTCCCTGATTTTAGCCACAGTCAGTTGCTTTCATAAGTCACTTATTCGCGTGACTAGTTGGCTATACCTAGCTCTTTGTCATTCCTCGTTCTCTTCAAAGTTACTAGGTACCCTTAACCTGCGCTCCCCCGCCGTAAATATCTAGTGAGACTGTGAGTAAGTGAGGTCCTTTACAAGGCCTTGACTAATAAGCGAGACGTCAATATAGAGTTATACAACCCGCAGTTTAAAAACCTGTAAATTAAAACGAAGGGCTAAATAAGCCTTATTCAAATGTATCGGCAGTTAGTATTAGAACCTTCGCCTCAGTGGGGTGCTCGCTAAAGTGCTCGCTAAATCCGGTGTTCTTTTGCAGCCCGTCTCATAAATTTGCAACCGGAGGCAAGCCTGCCGAATGGAATCCTACATAAGGTCCCGCTTAAATAGGACGTCAATAAGTAGCTATACAACTCGTAGCTTGCGAGTTGAAATGAAGGGCTAAACGAGCCTCGTTTAAACGCTTCGGTAGTTATGTAGCATTGTAACCTCCGCCTCCGAGCGGTGCTGCTACGTGCCAGTTCCGCGACGGCTGCGGCTATATAACCATTGTTGCGGACCGTTCTTCGCTAGAACCCCCTTAAGCGGGACTTCCCTTCAAGTCTTCTCACATTGTTCGCACGGCTTATTGTACGAATATGCGCGTGGTTGTCATCATCCTGGCAGGGAGTGCTACTGCCCTCACGGACATCGAGCACAAGCCCTTCATGCGAAAGAACATCGACCCGATCGTATATCCGGGGAAATACGTATCGCACATGCACTCATTTTACGGCTCTGATGCGATAACAAAGGACCTGCCAACCACAGCCGAGCTTCAGAAGGGCTGCCCGTCCGGGGAAAACCCAAACGATATGTCTGTGTACTGTATGTTGATCGAACACAGCCGAAATCTCCTAACCGTTAGGACTGACTGAAGCTATTAAGGGGCACCGACACTGTACTATGTGAACGGCGACAACTACACGGAGATCTACCCTGCTACGTTCAAGACTTACTACGAACAGATCGACCATGCGGAGATCCCGTTCCCGAACGACTTTCATGCCGTGGCCGGGAATGCGTCCGCCAAGAGCCAAGCGGACATCGACGAAAAGGTCACGGCTATCACATGGTGGTGCGACGGCAACGGGCCTGAGGATCGTAACTCCCGGCCTCGCGCTGCCTTCCCACGGTCGACCTGTAGCGCACACATGCAAGCCATCGTTCGATTTCCCGATTGCGTCGACCCCAACAAGATCACCGACTACACATATGCTGCGCTCCACGGCGGGCGCTGCCCTCCTAATATGAAGAGGATGCCTTCGCTGCGCTTCTCGGTCCGATATGATACGCGCAAAGCGATCCCACAAGGATGGAAGGGCGTCCCACCCATTAAACTTGCTTGCGGAGAGGTACGTATCCATGCTTCCTCCCTTCGCCCATCTTCGTCAACATACATACACGCTAACATTTGGTGAAAAGATCGGCGATGGCTACTGCTTCCATGGTGACTTTATTAACGGCTGGTTCGAGGACGCGGCCCAAACCATGCTGAAGGCAAAGGGCCAAGGTTTCATGCGGATTGATGGAGCGCACGGCATTGGAAAGGTCCCGTTTGGCAGCACCGGGTGTAAGACCAGGGATCGGGATCCGGAAAACGGCACGGACGACTACCACAAGAGTCTAGAGATGATGGATGGTCACATGAATTGACTCTTAGGGTGATATATCCTACTTAAGAACGAGTCTTCTGCTGAGGTCGCGGGGTTTTTGATATGTGCCCTATCCAGAGCTGCTCTAGATTGGCTATAATTGTCAGGCGACACCAAAGGCGGCTAGCAACATTGCCACGACGCAGTTCTTCGGATGAATTATGTCTCATTTCCTATGTTAGATACTTAGGTCTGTAGGGAATTGGCTGGTTTCCTGGCAACTCCATCCAGGACCTTCAGCAGTAGGGCAAGTACATCGTTCCACAGATGGGCTTGGTTATAGGTGCGCCTTCAGCTAACTGCGCTGTGACTTGGTCTGATATAAATCTTACTCGAGCGCACGAAGCTTACCACAGTCATAAAGTCTAGTTACTAAGCCAGGTGACTCAACTCACTTGACTCATCTGATTGCAGTCTGTTTCTGGCATGTATCGATGCAAAAATTTCTCTGGTACCCAACGGCAGCTCGAAAAGCCGCGACGGGCCAGAGGGTAAGTGATCGAATTCCATCTCTCCTCCAGTTTCCCCTCCAAGACCTGCCATTGAGAACGACGAAAGCCAGAGTGAATATGAAGGATGTTGTCTTATGATGGGGAAAAAAAGAAGAGAAGAGAAATGAAAGAGGCTCGAAAAATTTAGTTTATTGGATGAGCAGAGAGTGGGGCCAGACGCGATCCGTGTCTAGGCGGCGTAACATTAATTCCGAGCATTGTTCAATGCAGGTACCCACTTGTCTGGAAGCCACATCTATGTACGTTGTATCCATAGAGTAAGCCACAATTACTTGTAACCTACAAGAGGGGTCCCATTGGTGCTTACATGGTTGAAGTGGCATGTGGGTTAGGGCTAGTCTAGAATGGGAGGGCCAAGCCGGATTTTAACCAATCAAATTGTCTACAATTCACTGGTAACATGCTGTGCCCTAACATCTGGATTACCCCGCCATTCGGGTCCTTGGTCAGTCTTTGGAAGGGGACCTCTGACTCCTTTCATGCAGGGCGCTAATTAGTCGCCTGGCTTTTTTATCGCATGTAATCGTGCAACCACGTCAAGTTGAGTGTTTTTGCCCCTCCTCTCGCGAGTGTTTGACTCGAATACTCACCCGCGCCCCGACAACTCTTAAGACTTCCTTTTTGTTTATTTTAATTCTTTGTAACCCCAAGTTCCGTGAACTTTAGACCAAAGATTAGATTTCTTCGTCTTAGAACAAATCTAGCTTTGTTCTGCAGTTCATTAAGTACCTAGTGACGACAGTTCGATTTTAGCTACCCCGCCGTCCCTCGCTTTCGTCGCTTTTATCACAACCCTCAAACGAAACCATGTCTGGACGCGGAGCAGCACCCGGTGCCAACTCTCGTGGCCGTGGCGGCAAGTTTCGCAAGTTTACTCGAGGAGGTATTTCACCAGAACATCCCGATTTCATATCGCAAGAATTCGAGTTGCTGATTTCACTGTTGCGCAGGCGGAAAACACTTTTCTCGTGACCTTCGACCACTAGACGCGGATGGCAATGAGATCAGCATGTGGAGCGAAGGCGCCCAAAAGGGTACCGACGAAGACTCCGAAGAGGAGTCCGAAGAGGAAGAGGACTCTGAAGAAGAGGATTCAGACGCTGGTCCCTCTCAGCAGCAGCAAGAATTGACTAGAGAGGAGCGCAAGCAGGCCAAGAAGGCCCAGAAGGAAGCAGCAATTGCCAGAAAGAACAAGACCGTCCAAGTTGGCGACATGCCCACCGACTCTGAAGAGGAAGAAGAGGATGACGACATGCCCGCCAACCCTAACCACTCCAAGGCCGCGCGCAACCAGACCAAGGCCCCGCAACCCAACGGCGTCGAGGAGGCAACCGAGGCTGTCAAGAACCTGACTATGAGCCGAAAGGAGCGCGAGTCTATGGAGGCTGCACAGGCCAAGGAGAGGTACCGCAAGCTTCATGAAGCTGGTAAGACGGATGAGGCGAAGGCCGACTTGGCCCGTCTAAGGCTCATCCGAGAGAAGCGAGAAGCTGAAGCTGCTCGGAAGCAGGTTTGTAGTCGCTTGCTAAACAATATGTGTGTCGCTTGCTAATATCTTAAATTTAGGCCGAACGAGAAGAGAGAGAAGCCCAGGAGAAGGCCCGAAAGGCTGAGATCGAGGCGAAGGAGGCGAAGAAGCGTGAGGCTGCGTTGGGCAAGTCCTCCAAGAAGAAGGGAGCAACCAAATGAACGTGCCCACGCACCCTTGGTTGTCATGGACATAGGTCTACGTAGCCCTAAATTGCAAGGGCTCCTTTCTATCGCATACAAATCAGAACTCTTGTGTGACCTTACAGACTATTAACCCTTGCTTGTGTCACCTATGCAGATGTGAATACCTAACCCATTGCCATGAACCCTCGACATGTGGTTGCTCCGCGTGCTGTACTTTTGTTCGTATGAATTGGAAGAAAACCACTGGGTGTTAATGTCTAATAGCTCTAGGAATGCAAAAGAGACTCTGTTAGTTTCTTGGCTGTTGGTCGATGATGTTCGTAGCCTGTAGTTGCTCGATAACATATCGATCATACTATATTGAGTGTTCAACTCGGGGTAAATTGCTGCTAGTGGCATAATATGAGCATGCCAAGATAACCTTAGTTCTATTACCATTCTAATCCTCTATGATCAATTATATTACATCGGACCGTTGATTGTGATTTCACCACCAACGCTCTCCTTCCAGAACTCATCAAAATTGATACCTTGCTTGTCGAACATCTCTCGAATCTGCTTTGCGACCTGTTCCTGCTTTTCGGGACCGAAGCCGCCTGGTTGTGACGATTCAAACTGGATGATTTCAATCCAGCGATAGAATAGATCTTCTTTATCCACAGCCGCAAGGGCATCTCTGAAGGCAAATACTTGGCGCCGTCTTTCGTCTTCCTCAGCATTCTCGCCGAGCTTCATGTCGACGCAGAGCCATCCGTACTCCTCGTGGAAGAACAAGACTACCAACTTGAAGGCCTCGATCGCGGCCATCTTCTTGTCTACCATTGTGGTCGCATCAACCATAGCCGCCCAATCTAGGTCCCAGTCCGCGTTCATGAGGAGATAGCCCGTCTTCTCGTTGATCAGCATAGGCGACGTCGCCACGCCGATCCGTCCCATGAACAAGCTCTTTGCAGTGGAATCGTTGATGACATCTCCTTTCGTCTCATCCCACCTCTTACTACGCCGTACGACGACCTCGCGGTTCCGGAATCCGACTTTCCGGCGCCAGACAGCGGGGTTTCCATCCTGGGCCAGAAAGAAGTTGACAGGCCACGGCGAAATGAAGACGTAGAGTATGAAGTCCAGCATGAATGAAAAAGTTCGCTTCCCGACCTCGATCGCAATCTCATCCCAATCCATCTCGTCGACTACCATGGTGGTCTCGTTGGGGTAACCTAGCACGGAGACAATGATTTGAACGTAATAAGGCATGATGTAATACAGGCGGTAAACCAACAGTGCTGCTATAGCGACGTTCATGAGTAGGGGAACGATGAAGATTTGGCGCTTGAAATCTGCTGGTTGGCTGTCGATATGCGTGATGTACACGTGCTTCTCATCCAGCGTCTCGATGAACGGTTGCAGAACCTCTGGTGGCCGTTTGAAGGGGGCCGGAGGACCGCCATCTTTCCTTTTGGCGGTGCCGGATTTTGCCTGACCCCTTTGACGGGCCATAGTCGTGCGATTGTACGAATTCTAGAATATGGCTTGGTCTGGGTTGAGCTCGAAGTGAGCTGCCTCGTAAGCTTGAAACGGGGGGATTAAAGACAGTTGGTAAAAATTCAAGATAAAAAGGGATGTGGCTGAAGCTACCCCTGTCCGTGAGACCCGGTGGCTTAGTGATATCATGTCCCGCTATCCGGTCCCTGCGAGCTGTCCCGCAACCCCACTAAAATTTGATTAATCGATTTGGCGTGTGGCGTCGCGATACGGAACTTTTTTATTTCGAGCATCTCGAGAAATTCCGAATTTACCTAATTCGAGCTTCAAATGTCGCATAGCGATTGAAGCGGTTATTGTCATTATGCTGAGAGCGAGCATATCAAGGGTGAGTTATTTCCTCTTGTAGTTTCCGTCTTAAGCTTTGCGCCTAGCTAACTGGTCTACTTATAGCGGGAGTCTTCTTCGATATGCGCTTTCTGCCAACATCGCCTGTCCTTGCGGCTGGCGACAACACAAACTAGGCGACAGCTCTCGAGTACGAGGAGCCTTGGAGACGATGATGGATGGGGTAGCTGGGGTACTAGACCTAAGACTTCGACACCGCCTAAGCAGGATGACTTTTTAAGTCCACATGAGATCTTGGCGCGCCAGCGATTGCTTGCAAATCAGCAAGCTGAACAAGCTCCCGAACCGCCGAAACCCAAGCCCGTCGACAATGGTATCCAGGCCAGACATGTGTGGGATGCACGAAAGCAGCGAGAGGTCGAAGCGAGCCTCCGGAGAGATGGCATAACTTTACAAAATGATGCTCCTGGCTCGGCTACTGGTATAGTACGTAGACAGATTCCTGGACCGGGGAGGCCGTTCAGAAGGCCCGTGCCTCTAGAGTTCAATTCGACAGGAGGGAGAAGGGAAGACACGGCTCAACAAGGCGCTTTCTCAAGAAACACCCTTGGCGCTGCTGAACAACCTTTTGCGAACAAGAGTAATACCGGAGCAACAGTACATCGCAGTGGTATCGATATCGTGACAGAACTAATTAGCCCCCGGCCAGCTGATCCCAATGAAATACAAAAACCACGCGATAATAACTTTTATCCCGCACCGATGAGGCCGGCGAGACCTTCGCACTCCAGATCCGATTGGCCCTCCCACGGGCGTAGTCGCAGGCCGCCACTTCCCCTGGGAGCGGATAACGCTATCCGACCTGCTCGGCCCTCTGAGGACGAATCGAATTGGGGTTTATTAACGAGGAAACAACCCCCCCCAAAATCCAGCAGTCAAGATTTTTGGAATGCCGTACAGAGTGGTGCAAATGGTCTCCAAGAGCCGAAGTCTAAGGGTCCGGATGTGGCTGGAGGAGCTCCGGGACGGTCTAACGATAGGGATTCCTGGGCTGCTATGGATACTAATCCCTTCGTTAGGAGACCTTCAACATCTAAGTCTGATATGGATGATTGGGGAAAAGAATTTCGTAAGCTGGAGCCCCGAAGTACAGAACCACCAAAATCTTCCGAGGCACAGGAAGACTCTCCAAAACCAGCAGAGACTCTATCGGATGTAACATCTGGTTTTGAGGAACTAGGTCAAAAGCAAAGTTTCAAGGGGCAGGATCGAGATCGAGGTCGTGACAGACGAGCTACTCGTTTTGAGCAGGAAGAGCGTGGTGGAGGTGGGGGTGGAGGTGGGCGTGGTCGTGGTAAACGCTCGTCGCGACGTGGTTCTAGGTTCGAAGATGATGAAGATGAAGGAGGCTTTGACTACGACCAGTATCAGGAGAGACGCCGCTTGAAGGCGCAGCGTAAAGCACAACGAGAAGCTGAGAAAGCCGGCCCCACTCCGATCCGGCTGCCAGAACTAATTACCATTACTGAACTGGCTCATGCGTTGAAGGTGGAACCAAATCTATTCCTAAATCAACTTGGCGAGCTTGGATTCGAGGGTGTAAAGCTTGACAGCCTTATGGCTGGAGAGACAGCTGCGCTCGTTGCACAGGAGTATGGCTTCGAACCGACAGTGGAAGCCGGCGCAGACCGTGATCTAAAGCCTCGCCCCCCACCTGAAGACCCATCAATTCTTCCACAACGGCCACCGGTTGTGACTATCATGGGCCATGTAGATCACGGTAAGACCACTTTACTTGATTATCTACGCAAGTCATCTATCGCAGCTCAAGAACATGGTGGTATCACGCAGCGCATCGGTGCTTTCTCCGTGAAGCTCTCTACTGGTAAACAGATTACCTTTCTCGACACTCCTGGACACGCTGCTTTCCTTACCATGCGACAACGAGGTGCATATGTGACGGATATTGTCGTCTTGGTTGTAGCTGCAGACGACAGCGTGAAGCCTCAGACTATTGAAGCTATCAAGCACGCCCGTGGTGCCAAGGTACCGATGATTGTGGCGATCAACAAGATCGATAAAGACGGGGCTCGCATTGACCAAGTCAAGCATGATCTCGCACGGGAAGGCGTTGAGATCGAGGACTTCGGCGGAGACGTCCAGGTTGTGTGCGTGAGCGGCAAGACTGGCCAGGGTATGGATGATTTAGAAGAAAATATTCTTGCCCTCTCTGAAATCTTGGACCACCGAGCCGAACTCGATGGTCCCGCGGAAGGTTGGATCTTAGAAAGTAGCTTGAAGCCTATCGGAAAGGCTGCTACCGTCCTCGTCAAGCGAGGCACCGTGCGACCGGGTGACTACATTGTTGCTGGCCTTACGTGGGCTAAGATTCGTCACCTGCGTAGCGAAGCCGGTGTTGATATCGATGAGGCGACTCCAGGAACACCAGTCGAGATACTAGGCTGGAAGGATCTTCCTGCTGCGGGTGACCAGGTCATCCAAGCACCGGACGAGAGCCGAGCTAGGGACGCAGTGGAATACCGTGAGGGACTTAGAGAGCGCGAAAAGGACGCTGCTGCCTATGAAGAGATATCTGAGGCTCGTAAAGCCCTCCAAGAGAAACGGGCTCGCGAGAAGGCGGCCGCTGAGGGCGGCAAGAATGCTACAGCCGAATCTCTACCTGAGGAGGAAAACGGCGCTAAGATGGTTAACTTCGTCGTCAAAGGCGACCTCCACGGCTCCGTGGAAGCGGTGTGCGCCGCGATCCAAGAACTTGGCAATCATGAAGTGCGGCCGCGCATTCTGCGCTCTGGCACAGGGCCCATCCACGAGTTCGACGTCGAGCACGCCGCAACCTCGAAGTCTATAATAGTAAACTTCGCGACGACGACACCCGGGTACGTTAGGAATATGGCGGAGGAGCAGGGGGTACAGATCCTAGACCATAATGTTATTTACCATCTGGTAGATGACGTCAAGGCGAAGCTCAGCGAATATTTGGCGCCCGAGGTTACTAGCCGCGTGCTGGGCGAGGCGGAGGTGCTGCAAATCTTCCCCATCAATATCAAGGGGCGCAAGTACAAGAATATTGCGGGATGTAGGGTGAGGAACGGGCTTATTTCACGGAATAGCTTGTTCCGGGTTTATAGGGGCGGGGAGAAGATTTATGATGGTGAGTCTTTTCTTTTCTTTTATTTTTTTTTTATTTTATTTTATTTCTCTTCCCCAAACTTCTCCTGGGTCTCGTTTCTACCAAACTAGTGACATCTGCTAATAACCCCGGATAGGTAAACTCGAGACGCTGAAGCATCTCAAGAAGGACATAAGCGAGGTCCACAAGGGTACCGAATGCGGTATCGGGTTTGAGGAGTTCCAGGACTTCGAGGTTGGCGATCAGATCCAGGCGTATGAGGAGGTTAAGACGAAGAGGACTCTATAGTCCGCCAACGGACTATTATAATGAAGCATGATCGCCAGGGACGGTTTCGTTCCGTTCCGTTCGATGACGGGCATGAAACGGGGTTTTACCACATTTTGAGATGATCTTGTATGATACAGTGTACACACATATATATATACGTGCATGGCGGGTTGTATAAAATGAATGATGGTATCATAAAAGGGGAAATCGCATTAGGAGAGGAAGACAGTATGATAGCACCGGCTGGGGCATACTAGGGTGGACGACTATAGTGCTCTCATTAGACCTACTAGACGTAATGACTGCATCCACAGCGTTGCCTCTGGTGTTCCTGTACATAATTCTGTACTACGTCAACATATCAATCCCCCCTTGACTCTACCAATGCCTAGACGAGTTTAGGAATGAGCTTACGAGCCTCCCTACTAGGTACATAGCAGGTAGATGTAGGTACCCTTGATGTTTTCGAAACACATAAAATGATTCTGAACCAAGCTTGAACGGAGAAGGTAGTAGTGCTTCAACATCAACAGGATTGTTCTCTTGAATCTAGGTACTAATAGCCCGCTGCCACACCAACTCCCTCCGCTTCAACAACAGCAACCACCACCGCCACCACTATATTCGCATAAATACAGTGCCTCTGGCTGGGAGGTACCTATGCAACCAACCAACCAACCAACCCACCAACCACCCACGCCAACGCAACTCACGCGATGCCAAACTCAGGTATCTCGCCCATCTCGCTCTTCTGCTCGGCTCCCAGCGTATAACTTACACGCCATCTCAACTTGATGCTTTCTACTTTTTTGCTTCTGTCCCCGGCATGGAATACCTCGACAGACTGGGTCACGCCGGCGGTCTGTTTGGGCTGCAGAGAGCGGCCTGTCTGTGGCTGCAGCTGGAGTTCGAAGCCCTTGATATAGGAATTAAGGTTAGCTGGGTAAGTTTTTTTTATCGGAATGGTTTACAGTTGCAGGCTGAAATATTTAAGGAAATTGTCGCGACGTCCGCTAATTATCTTGGAAATGAAACTGGGTAGCTTGCTGGTATGTAGAGTGAGGTACCAATAGATATAGAAAGGGAGCGAAGAGAGGGATTTCGGAAACTATTGGTTTGCTTACCTTTGTTACGGCTAATTGGAAGTGAAGATTGGTTATAGGAGCGGCAGTAGTATTAGAGAAGAGGAATATTAGAGATAGGGCGCTTGGCGTTGAAGACCTCGTTGCCTTAAGATCGATTTTCAAAGGGCCGTCCTTAAAGGTCACTTGGTGCTCTTTAGGTAGCGAGGGTTCAGGTGGCAAAGCTGAGGAAAAGGACCATTCATCGTCGTCGGCCGTGGCGGCGGGCGCCGACGGCTTAGGAGTAGCTGGTTTGGACGAAAATTGAGGAGAGGCGAGAGCCGCAAAGGGATCGTTAGAGGGAGTTGTCCTTTGGGGTGGTGGGTTGGAGAAGGCGGATTGCTGAGCCAGATGCGGTTGAGGAGTATTTGACTGAGACCCCGTAGGAGGCGACGCGAATCCTGAAAAGGGGGAGAAGGGAGGAGGGGGAGTAGGGGTTGATACTGGTCCTTTTGCGCTATTATTTTGGGTCATAGACGATAGCAAAGCAGGTCCCGGCACGTCTATATGAAGGTCAGTTATATAGCCATTATTAATGAAAACGTTATCAACGCACTTTGGTTTGCCCCGAAACCAAGAGAGATTCCGCCACCTTGGCCAAAACTGCTACTGTTGTCTCCAAGAGAGAGGCCTAGCAAGTCGTTCTCGAGACCGCCAGCTTGCGAACTCGAGCCAGCCGCATTGTCAGCGGAGCCATTCGCTGCAGCATCTGCATCGAAGTCGATCAATGATAATTCGTTGGCGGCCGATGTCGACTTTCCAGCTGATGTGGAAGGCGTTGGGATGGGTGCGCCTGCGGCGATTTTATTTGCGCCTTCTATATCGCCCTTCTTGAGAAGCTTCCACCGTTCCACCGTCCGATGTATACTGTCATTTATTTCGAATAACTTGGCCACCGCCTCGTGGTCGTCAGACTCCTCCTCGCACATCTTCTGAATCTTGGGCTGCGCGCTTTGGAGTGCCGAGGCTAATTCCTCAAAGACGTCTCCGTCCTTCATAGAATCGCCTGGCTTGAAAGCTGCCAATCTCTCCTCCAACAGGCGCGCCTTGGCTTGGATTTTGCCAACCTCTTCGGCTGCCTTTGCCCGGTAGTCTGTCTTAGACCTAGTGTCGTAGCCGGCCATGATCTTCATCAGCCGATTCGCTTCTTGCAGGTCCTCCGGAGTACCTCTTCGGATCAGCTCCTGAAGCTTAGCGGATTGCGCTTCCCGCTCTTCTTCCTCCATTTCCTCAGCCGATTTCAGATTCTATAAATGTTAGAAAGTTCAACTGACATACTAAAACTGCGCCGCAGTCTATCCACTCACGTCACTTGGGTTTAGAACGGCAGCATCATCTCTCCGAACCTCGGGGAAATGGTAACCTTTGTAACTTAGGAGCCGGTGCATATCTCGAATAAAACCTAGGTCCTCCTTGTACCGGCTCGTCTCGCATATTGTGCTCCTCCATTCTTCGATTGCTTCCAGGATCTTAGCCTGGACCTTCGTGTACCGAATGGGAGGCCTCTCGGGGAAGCGCCTGACAAGCTCATTGAGGAATTCCTTGGTGCTAATTTGGAGATGAAAGGGGTATCCGCAATTCTTTACACAAATATCGAGGAGATTCAAGGCTAGCAGGCTGACATTGGGGTTGCGCGAGTTGATGTAGTTGACTATGGCGACGGCGGCTTCGCGGGGTGCGCTGCCTTTCTTGCTATTGATGAGATCGGCGATTTCGAGGTTCAGAGCAAGGTTCGGTTCGTAATTTTCGGGACTACAGGCGCTCGCTATGAATCTTTGAAGTTGGGACGGTCGTGGATAACCCAACTCGTTCCAGCGATCTCTCGCCGCCGCTCGAGCGGAGGCGGCCTCCATGCTGTTTCAAGTCGTCGTCACAGGCGGGAAGCGGTGGAAGTCGGTATAAATGCGCCGAATTATATGCGCTTATGAGCTTAATCTATCCATAGACATTTAGTCGTGCGAGGTTTAGCGATTAGTCTTGTTACTCGTCCACAATGATCATTATGTTTTGTCGACGCCAAGCTCGAAAAGGGTTATCGCCAGATGTCTCTTAAAGATGTTGCCGTGTATCCATTCAAAGTCACTAAGCTAATAAGCAACTAAGCATCCCGCTTTACTTGTGGCACAGAAAACTGTGGCAGCGGCGCAGTGGAGAAGCCAACAGAACATTGAAGTCTTTTATTGGTCCAATCAAGTTGCGGAGTGCTGCGGATTATCTAATTCGCCCGCTGCATAACCTCCATTGAAGGTGAGCCCCGCGACCTGGAACCAACACCTGGGCACTCAAAGAGGTAGGGACAAGGATCAAAGGTCACTGCCCCACGCAGCCCACGCTCCGTCATTCAGCATCATTTTATCGAAGACTGAAATTTAATAGTCCCTCCACCTTCTACATTGGACTTATGAAACATCTTTTCTAAGTCACACTATACAACTGTTGTTCCTTTTCTCCCCTTACTCTTCCTGGGCTAGTATCGAAATTGAGCTAGTATGGTTCGCCACAAGAAAGACAAATTTTCGTCCAGAGGTGGGAAAGGTCACGGAAATGGTCGACCCCGTCCGCGCCCCGCCGACGATGACTCCGAACAAGCTCCTTCTTCGAAACCCGCCTTCAAAGCTGCCTGCTGGGATTTAAACCACTGCGATCCGAAGCGATGTTCGGGAAAGAAGCTGATAAGACTCGGTCTCATGCGCGATCTCCACCTCGGCCAAAGACATAACGGCGTCATCATCACACCCAATGGAAAGCACAAGCTCTCTCCCGCCGACAAGGAGCTCATGGAGCAATATGGTGCTGCCGTAGTCGAGTGCTCTTGGGCGCGAACGAAGGAAGTACAATGGAACAAGGTCGGCGGTAAATGCGAGCGATTATTACCATACCTAGTCGCAGCGAATACCGTCAACTACGGTAAGCCCTTGCGACTGAACTGCGTCGAAGCTCTGGCCGCCGCGTTCTACATATGTGGACATTCCGATTGGGCAGAGGAAGTTTTGAAACCGTTCAACTACGGCGAATCCTTCCTAGCTATCAATTCGAAGCTCTTAAAGAAATACGCCGCTTGCGCCGATGAGGAGGAGATTGTCAAGACCGAACAAGAGTGGATGGAACGATTAGACCGAGAACATGCTGAGAGTAGGGAAAATGCGGATGACGACGATTTATGGAAGGGAGGAAACGTTAATCGTAGGCCAATTATTGACACAGACGATGAAGAGGATGAAGAGGAAGATGACGATGAGAAGGGCGAAGATGATGATAATGACAGTGTTGATGGAATTTATCTTGGGAATAAGCCAACTCAATGGCCAAAACCCGGAGAAAATACGAAAGACCAGGAAGAGGGAGAGCCTAGCAGAGATCCCTTCGACATATCAGACGACAGCGACGACGATGCCGAAATGGAGGAAATCCGACGCAAGATTCTCGCTTCAAAACCCTTCGCCAATGCAGAAGCGGACCAGAAGCCGAAGGCACAGATAATACCTCCGCCCCTTCAACCACAAAGGTACCAAGTCGACTCAGATGCAGAGCCCGATTCAGACAACGGAGAAGACGATGAGGGAGATGATGCTTTTGATAATATCATCGACGCCACTCCCGTCACAGACAGGATCGGATTGGCTAAGCTCGAGAAGGAGAGATCGCGAGCGAATGTCATGAGTCGGACATTCACTTCAGGTGGTGCGTCGGCTCCTAAAAGATGGTAAACAGATGACAGAATGAGAACTGTATCTGGTTAAACCGTCACCTTGGTACATACATACAGTATACCTATACCTGGTTTCTATTCGTGTTCGTGAGTATTTTCTTTCTGGAAGGTATGAAACTGGCATAGTCGTGGCTCACTTATTCTATCCGAACATGAATCGTCAGAAGGTATCTGAATTCAGGGAATGTAAGTATTGCTACTCAACCCTAACAATGACAATATTAGATGGTAGCGGGTGAGTCCAAGGTAAGTTAGCTTCGATACTCGCTGCCACAATATTTCCCCTATTTCCCGTATCTATTTCGTACCATGAATATCCCACACTGAGGCTGTTCGTATTATAAAGCTGTAAAATCTAGCACCTTAAACAGCTTCAGCATATAATCCACGTAGATCTTCGCAATGATATATATGCGTCTAATATGACTACTCGACACGATTCTCGAGCAGTCCTAGTGCCACCACCACCACCTACTCCTCCCACTCCCACTCCCAACCCCCTAAGATAACAGCATACAAACACCATCACCTCCCCTTCCACCTCAACCTCCCCACCCAATCCGCCCACCTCCGCACCTGCTCCTCCGCCATCAACAACTCCACGGTATAGTACCTCCGCGCGAGCTCCTCATGCCCCGCAAACCGATGCACGAACCGATGGCACGCCCCGCACAGCCACGCCACGCTCTGCAAGTCCTCCGCCCGATGCCACCCCCGCTTCACCGCCTTCGAGTGCACGAACCGCGGTATCAGGTGGTGGTAGCTCAGCGGCACCCACTCCCGCCCGCACATCTCGCACCCCTCCGCCTCGCGGATCGTCGAGCGCGGCGGCGGCGGAGCCGTGCCGAGAGTGCTGAGGAAGGCCGTTAGGATCGGCGCGAGAAATTCGTCGACGCCTTGCGCGGGCTCCCGCGTCACGCCGTAGGCGGAGAGGGAGTCGGCGACGGCGGGGTCGAGGGCCGGGAGGAGCACCGGGATGTCGGCGCCGGTCAGCGGGACGGCGTACCGGGTTTGCAGGTCGGGGGCCTTGGCGTAGGTGTAGTAGTCTAGGGTCTTGAGCTCGTCGGGGAGCGCGCGGAATGTTTCGGTTGCGATGTAGTCCGCGAAGTCGGCGAGGTCGTCTGCGTTGCTGAGGTTTGCTTCTGCTTCTTCTGTGTCTCCGTTCTGCGGGGGTGGTGGGGGTGCAGAAGAAGAAGAGGAGGAGGACCTTTTGGATCGGGGTTTTCGCTTGGGCCTTTTTGATCGGGGTTGCGAGATCTTTTCTACGAGCGCGGTTGAGAGGCAGTCGCGGAATATTTCGTAGTTCTTTTGTTGGTCTTCGGGTATCGCTGTCATAGTTGCTCTACTCTACCTACGTCTATTTACGACTTTTCGAGTATGAGATGGGCGCTGTTAGGCTAGGTTTGGGATGAGAATGAGTGAGTGAGTGATGTAAAAGGACTTTTTGATCTAAATACTCCATACAAGGAAACTCCATTTATAAAACCTCCATGTTCCTTTGATGCTATTATCAATGAGGATGATGGTATAGGAGCTATTGATGCCCCTTACCTATCCCAATTCAGTATACAGCTACCCCGCATGATCCAGCTAATGCATCATACCTAGCCGATGGACAGCTCACGGCGAGCTCGCTATGGATAGGCTTATTCATCATTACAATAGGGCGTGGCGTGGTTGATAATGGGAGATATAAGTCCTCTCATTCTCCGATTGACTCATTGCCCGGATTTTGCTCCGCAGCGGATACGGTACTAAATGGCGACTAAGAAGACGGTCATCGCTTTTGATCTCTACGGGACATTACTGTCCACCGAATCGATAGCTCATGAACTAGCGAAGATTTACGATGAGGATAAAGCAAGCTCCTTGGCTGCGCTGTGGCGGAGGTATCAGCTGGAGTACACATGGCGGATCAATAGCATGGGTATGTATGGACATGTTTCAATCCTACCTATGCAAACTTGGCGGTGATGCTTGAACCTCCACTTACACGAGCTACTATCTAGGTGAATACAAGTCATTCAGCGAGATAACGCGCAATGCTCTCTATCATGCGACGGCGGAGCATGGGTTGACGCTCTCGGAAAAAGACGCAGATGCTCTTATGAGATCATACGACTCATTACATGTCTTCCCAGAAATACCCTCGGCATTGAAGCTCTTAGAAGAAAATAGCGATTCCGTGGAAGCCTATGTCTTTTCAAATGGCACTGATGAAATGATTGGGAACTCCATTAAGACCTCGCCGGAGCTAGGGCCTCATGCTGGGAGGTTCAAGTCGTTGATCACTGTCCACGGCCTGAAGTGCTTCAAGCCGGATAAGAGGACGTACAACCACCTTGTCGAACAGGCTGGCAAACAAGGAAATCCAAATGAAGTATGGGTTGTTAGCGCCAATCCGTTCGATATTGTTGGTTCAAGGTCTGCGGGTTTAAAAGCTGCCTTCATCGACAGAGCTGGCAAAGGCTGGATAGACCGACTAGACGAGAAGCGCATGCCTTCGGTGGTAGCATCTGGTGTTGATGAAGCAATCAAGTCAATTCTGAAAGATTAATATATTATATGCATATCGTAGCTAAATTATTCTTTCTCATAATGACATTAAGATTCATAGTAAGGGGTATCGACAATCTGATATAATGAGGCGACCGCTTCCCAAGGTTAAAATAGGCGCAAACAACACTTAGTTAATCTTGTGAAAGCTGTTAAAGAGCTTGATGATCTCCTCAGCAAACAGCTCTGCGTCGCCCGGGTATCGAGCGCTGATGTAGTTGTAGTTTTCGTCCTCGACAATGAAGCTAGATGTAGATGGTGAGTAACAAAGAAAGTTCTACTATAGACGTAAAAGATGAGCAGCGAAAATGAACTTACGCTCCGGGATTTAGATTGGCCTTGAACTGAGCTGGGTTGGCTAGGACCTTCTTGACCTGTAAGTTTGGTTGGTTAGATGGCACTGAAGATCTTGTCAACAATATTGGCCCCTTACCGAGTCCTCAACGTTTTCGCTTCCATGGCCGTATGTCTTGTAGTAGTCGCCTAGCACTGCCCGAGTTCCCCAATACGCAACTTGTTCGAATTTCGCGGGGAGCGCAGTGGTATTACAGTCGCGTATGACGCTCCTACCATCGGCATCTTTCGACTCGGCCAGGACCATAACACCATGGCAGATAGCGCCAACCACCTTCTTGCTCGGCCTTTTGGTCTTGGGGAAGTAGTCCACCACCAGCTTGTGCACGATAGGCGACTCGATGATTTGTCTGACGCCTTTCTCGTGACCTCCGGGGAAAACGACGAGGTCGAAGGCGTCGAGGGTAAAGCCGGGTTCGGACCACGAGAGCGGATGGCGCATCTCTTCGCTTAGGGCCATCTTCTTGTACATGCGGACGACTTCCTTCTTCGCGCCCTGCTAGGTTTATTAGGAATCGCTGCGCTCGATGTTCTCGTTTGGAACTATCACAGGCTGTCATAGCGTACGAGCAGCTTCTGCGTCAACCCCTCCAGCATTTTCTTGTCGCATCGCGGTTGTTTTCCGTTCTCGGTCGCGAATTGGATTTCGTAACCTGCGTCCTTGAATGAGGTGTAGGGGACCGCCGTTTCTAAATAGCGCAGGTTGAGGGTTAACCTTGAGATACGTGAAGATAAAGCGCGCTGGCATGGAAACGTAACGCACGCACCTGTAGGATCGTGACCATAGTCTGCCATCATGAAGACGACCTTAGGGGTCTCGAAGATTACCCCCGGCGACGTAATTGGCGCCTCTTCCATTGTCTTATCGACTGCTTATATTGAAGGCTATTCGTAAATTATTTCTTTTTCGTTTGTTCACGATTGAATTAATGTATAAGGGAGAAATAGTTTGAAAGAAGCAAGTCGAGTCGAAAGTTGATAAGTGCATGTGGGATGGGATTGACGTAATAGGTCAGGTACCTCGGTACAATGCTCAAACCATGCTGTGGGTTTAGGTAAGGTATGCGCCTAAATTGCATTGCCAAGGTGAAGACTTCCCTTTCCCGTGAGAATGTCACAATGCGGCTATTCTTACATTAGACGTCTCTCTTCATAACAATTCACAGTTAAGAGCCAAGACTGTGGGCATGCTACAGTTTACAAAAGCAACCCGGTGTAGATCCCCCTAGTAAACATGTTGGCTTGTCCTGACTGCTATTCCCGAAGCCCTTTCTTATGCCTCAATACTTATAACGCCCCATTCCTATTATCTCCAAGCTGACCAATTCACTTTTCATGAAATACCGTCTACCTCATAAGTATGAAGGCTCTATGTAACCCCTGTCTTCATGGTTCCAGCCTAGCTTAGGCCATCCCTCCGGGAGTGTCGCATATGGCGGGAGTATGTACCTGCCATCGCAGGACGAGTCGGAACACGCAAGATCACACAGCCCAAAGACGTTGCAATAGCACTCCTTCGCAGACGGGCAGTGATACGCCTCCTTTCCGAAAATTACTGCGGGCGATGATGGTTAGAATGGACGTGGAAAAAGAGTAAGGAGGAAAGGTAAAATGGCCCGACTCACTATGCCAGGAAAACTCCATAACGCGCCCACTCAGAGAGTCTTCCAGAGGTGTATCAAGCAACCAGTTGCGGAACCTTACATATCTCTCCTTCGAGTGGCGCCGAACGGTATCACTCGTGACGGCAAACTGCGAGCAGCAGCTCACAGCGACGAGCTTCGGCACGGGGACTTCGGGGAGCAGCTCTTGAAATGCTCGTCGGAAGATGCCTTTGGCGGAGACCGGTTTCTTCTCAGCTCCTTCGCGTTGTTTCGCATCGCCGTCCTCGGGATCTTCGTCGTCGAATGGCCGGATCTCGGCCGGACAGCCGATGACCCACACGCAGCGGAGGTTGACGTAGCCGGCCTCGCGCACGTAGGGCAGCCGGAAGTTGTGTAGCGTTGGCAGGATGTCGTAGTCCGGGTCGTCGTTGTGCCACTGGAAGCGCGACGCGTGCGCGAATATCACCGTGTCGGGCAGGTTGTCGTAGTGGTCGATGATGTACGTTAGATATACCATAGCCTCGCGACCTTTATTCTTTGGCACTGTTAAGGGCGCTAATGGGTCGTCCGTGATGTAGACTTGCGGGTTCCAATGTGGGAAGTACTGGTACACCCATGACGGATCTTCTCTCGTTGTGCTGGCTAGTACGATCTCGGTCTCGCGATGAGGAGTTTGAGGAGTTGTATGGGCCGGAGTCGCATGGGCTTGGGGCGCGCCCCCGGTAGAAAGATGGCCAACCGTTTCCGGCTGTCCATTTCCACTACGCCTAAGAAATAGAAGGGCCAAACAGACAATAACGACTAAAATACCGGCGACCCGGGATTGGGAACGACGGCCTGTCAGCATGGCGAGGTGGTGACCCGAATTGAGGGTCCATGGAAAATATCTATCCGCTGGATGTCTTAACTCAATCTTGAGATGCCAAAAGAATACGGCGCTTTTTTTCCTTCTCGAATTTTCATTGCTGGCCGGCCCTGTGTGGCAGTGATGAAGTCTTTGTACGCCACAGCAGTAGCAGGTGGTTACACAACTAAAAAGCAAACAAGTTACGATTTTGATGACCTACATATGATTGAAGAATCCCGGAATCTGGTATATACGGATAAGGGGCAGTGTTAAGACAGAGGTATCCAATTAGATGGCTCAGAAATGTTTGTTGGTTGCCTTTATTTTTAAGAGCTGCATAACGAGGCGCTGAAACCGCGCAGAGGACTTCTCTCATTAAAATTACTTACCCAAGTAGGTAAAAAAGCTCCGTCCCGTGTTGGTGCAACGATGGCTGCTTATTTTGTTTCTTTTTAGAGGTCATAGATACCGTCTGCCCTAGGATATCGTCCAGTCAAGTGTTGGTTCATGCATGTTCTGGGATAGTTCACCGTGGCTCGGATGTAGGCAGGTTTCGGATCTTGTGCAGCTCACCGGTCTAGATACCTACCAAACGTCCCCTTAATTGAAAAAAACCTGTGTTTCTTATTTTCATTTTTACGCTATAGATTTGACCTGCGTCATGACAAATGTTTTCAAGCGGAATCTCTTTTCTCATATTAGTTCAATGACCCCTTACGTCGGTAGTATCTTTTGGCAGGAATGATATTACCGTCTCCAAACCTTCTATGGACCCTGTCCGTCGCCTTTCTATGGCCTACACTGTCTAGGAGCTGGGTACAAGTTGGCCGACAGCCTCGAGATACGGGAGTATGGGGCGGTGTGGACTTGAAGAACACACCCTCTAGCCTTTTTCAACGGGACGAATGCTCAGATGCTTTTGGTTCTAATAGCGCCAATTCCCAATGTGCTCCTAGCAATACTTTGTGTTGTAAGTCTCGTCCGTATCCGAGAGCAGGGCTATGCCCCCTAACCACCCTACTAGGTGTCCGAAGAGGAGAAACCTACCCATCATGCGTACAAGAATTAGGTAGGGGGTGGTGCTGCGTGGGAAAGTACTGTAACCCCTATCTTGGATCTTCGAGTCGAGAAACTTACCTACCTTGGTAACAGTGGAACTAATGATAACTGCTACGTCGACCAGCCCTCTGATTGCGACTCTACGAATTCCGTAGCTTGTGTGAATCTTGCGCCAAACACCTCGAGCGCATGCTGTCCTCGACTAACTAGGTGTGCCTCTGGCTACGAAGCTGCTGAAGATAATGTGCGCTGTGAGATCGGCTACGACGACTTGATGCAGCTTGCTGCTACCGCTTCTGAGACATCTACGACCCCCACAGTTTCCGCTTCCTCTGCGTCTTCCTCTTCATCTACTTCTAGCTCTACATCTACCTCATCCACCGCGTCTTCAAGCACTGAGACTCCTATCCCAAATCAGACCAGCGATGTGGCCCCGGATCAGGCCAAATCAGCAATGGCCCCGGGGACGATTGCGGGAATAGCGGTTGGGTCGGCCGCCGGCTTGGCCCTCTCCGTTGCTACGGCGTACTACTTTTTACGCCGCAAAAGGAAAGCCAAGGAGGCCACCGTGAGCTACAGCGGAGTTGACAATAGCGGGCCCCCTATGCAGCAAGATTACAGCCAGGCTGCCTACGACTCGTGGTACAGCTCGTGGCAATACAGTGGCGGGACTGGGGGACCCAGTCAGCCATCAGAGCTCAATTCGGCTCAGTCGCCAAAGGAATTAGCACCCGAGCGGCCTCCCCAAGAGCTAGCTGGATAATAGATAGATGTTTAAGTCAATGTACAGTAGTTATGAGGAGTTAATAACGCAGTTTATAGGAGACATGTGAATTATAAGTGTGGATATGCGATAATGATGGAAGGGGATTGTGAAGTTGGAATGTATATACCATGTAGTGCACCTAGGATATTCTGTTGATATTAGGTTGGAATGCTGTTCTGCATGCTCTCGTAATCTTATTTTAGTTATTGAACGAAGCCGCAGTCTATTAGAACCAACGCTAAAACCGATGATGAGCACCTTTCAGCCAACGCCGGGGAGGGTCAATTAACTCCCATGTATGCATGCATGCCACCATCCCTTAAGAAGCCCCATCGTGCCTCTCAACCCTATTCCACCGTCATCCTCCTCACTTCTCTCAGATGATCAGGCGGACTCCTTCCATTTCTATACTGCCATAACCGACTTAAATCCTTCACTCTCACCTTCCCATCATCAATCCCATCCTTATCCTCACAAAAACTCCCATGCACCTCCACCCCACCCTTAAGAATACTCGCCCGCCGCCCCGCAAGCTCCATCAAAGACCAACTGTTCTCGGGCGCCTCGCGCAGGTCATCCCTCTCGGACCCCTTCTCCGCGACCTCCACGGTGCTGCTCATGAAGTCGTTGCGCTCGGCGCACCCCACGAACACGCCGCTGGCGTCCCGCGCGAGCGGGAACATCCCGTTCAGGTAGTGCTGGCAGAACTGGTGGCCGCCGCGCGGCGACGTGCGGCTGAACACGCGGCCGATGTACCGCGGCATCGAGGGCGACGCGCGCTCGTTCCGCACGAAGTGCAGGATCCCCCACAGCGCCACGAAGTCCGTCGTGTGCGCGTAGTGCTCCACGTGCGCGATTGCGCGGTCCGATGCGGGCACCGTGTAGGCTGTTGCGCGGGATGTGCTGGATTCTTTGGAGAGGGAGGTGGTGAAGGTTGGGACGCGTCTGTTGGCTTCGAATGAATGGGCGCTGCCGTTTGAGGGCTGCCTTCGTGATGCTAGAGAGTGGTGGGTCTCGACTGGAGAGTCGGTGAGTGGGATTTCCGTGATGGTGGTCGGTATGAGCGTGTCTACTCTGGGTAACTTCCGTTCCGCTGTTTGGGCGTCGACATGTCGATGCGGGTTGTTAAAATGGTTGGACGCGTTCCCAAACGTGTAGACTTCAAGCTTCGACAGGAGATCCTGCGGCAGTTCTTGAAGGAGCCAATCAAGGACCAAGCCGCCTTCGATTCCGCCTTGTGAGTGCAATATGAAAATCACCTTTGTATATTGTGGGTTATACAGCTTCTCCTTGACGATCTTATAAGCCGCACGAATGTCGCTTGTGGCGTAACCAAAATTACGTTGTATTAGACATTCAACGACGTCGAAGATGATACCTGTGGTACGGTTGTGAACGCCAATGACAGGCCTCTTGAAGGTGAGGGCCAGGCGATTGATGTTGCTTTTCAGCCAAGCTTCGCTAAAACGGTTGGAGTCAGTAAAACTGAGCACGGCAGAAGGTCATGAGGTCGCGCATACCCAACAGCAACACCGTTCAAGAAAATCCACTGCTCATGCGCGTGTTCCTCCAAAGCAGGGGCATATTTGGGATCGGATTCGAAAGTAATCGTGCTCCCGTTCAAGCCCAAGCATAAGAGCCAGTTTAGGGTGAAGAATGCAACCATCCCCAATGCCACCATCCAAACCGGAAAGAGGAGAGCTAAGGGTAGCGTTAATATGAAGAAGAGCTGGAGAACTACGAGAATCGAATGAATGAAAATGCACCACATATTCTCCCAGGTAAACGAGAGTTCGTCAAAATGGTCGCCGTCGCAAGGGCGGACCGGCCATAGTACCCAAGGTAGAGCCCAAGCGAAGGTGAAGAAGTACCTGACGTCCCACATCATCAGCTTCCAGGGCATGTCGGTATAGCTGTAGCTGATGACGGACTCGCCGCCGACCTGCGAGCCGAAAAACTCGGTGCGGTCCATGGCGGGCTGCGGGCGCGATCCCGGCCCCGTCGCTCCGTTTGATCGAGTGAAGATGCCTGACATGTAGAGAAGGCCGCCGACCATAACAGCAGCGACGCAGCCAAAATAGACGGGGAAATTCACGGCGGAGACGAGAGCCCCCGTGTCAGGGTAGCAACATTCTTTTATAACGCCCAGGATTCTCATCCTCGTGCCTCGCCTTGTCTGCCTTGTTCAGCTAGGTACCTACACTAAAAAGAGTCCTGTCCCCCAACTTTTCGGTGTCACAAAACAGAGAGACAATGTGCACGGTGGCTTGCCATGGCGTCGGCAACGGCATGGGGGCATGGGGGGGATCTGCATGGTAACATCGTGGCTAAGTAGTGGGCTTTTGCAGCTCTTACAGGGCTGAGATGCTTCACCCCCTTGGCGTGCATAGTCGCACCCGATGACCAATAGGCAGCAGTCTATAAAAGTGTGAGTTGGTCACAAATCTGGGTCATCTGAGCTGGGGGCTGACGTTGTTGGAGTTGCTAATTGGGCGTCGTTGTGGAAAGGTTGGAGAATTACATAAATTTCGAAGACCCGTTGTTGTTTTACGTGAAGTCATTTTTTTCTATTATTGGGGGAGTAGGGGTAGGGGTAGGGATTCTTGCCGTGTTCCGTGACGTCCAAGAGTGGTGTTTGATTCGCCTAGCACTCGGCAATTGTAGGGCAGACGGTATCACTGTAGAAGGAAATCCCCAGCACTGATAGGGTTAGATACGACAGCATTGCGAACAAAAAAAATGTAGCGAAGACATAGCATCAACGGCTATGAATCAATCTTTTTTATATCACATACATCGTGTGTATCTGTGTCTTCACTTTGAGTCCTATGGCTGAGACACGTATACGAATAGCCCCCATGCTTCGGACTTTTTGAAAGCCATCAGATCTTTAGGAGAGTTCCTCATTTTCTCCATCTCCGGTAGCCATGAGACAGACGATGCGATACCGTCATCCATATTCGATCCTAAACACCCAGCAAAACTCGTCCTTATCCAACAGTGCATCATCAACCTCGATTTCCAATACCGCCTGGTCTCCTTGGCCAGTTACCTTCCACGTCAACTTCTCGCCCCCTTCGACACCTAGTAAACTAATCCGGTCTCCCTCTAAAACCGGCACAGGCGCCGCGATATCAACTACGCCATCTCGCAGCACCGGGCGTTCCAAGAACAAGACATAGAACGCTTCATTCGTCTGCGTAAACCTGACATCAGGCCCTCCCGCAATCTCGCTCTGCACAAACCAATACGTCGTATTGAAAATCGCCTCCCCATGGCTCTTGATCCATCGCCCAGCCTCGCGCAGATTATCCACCTCGGCCTGGACGATGCTCCCATCTGCCTTAGGTCCAATGTCTAACAGCAAATTCCCATTTTTAGACACGATATCCACCAGCGTGTAAATAAGCGTACTCGCATTCATGTACGCCTCATCCGGCGTCGCCCTGTTGTACCCGTAGCTAAACGGATCCATGCCCTGGTTGCTCTCCCACTTGCGCCGCTGCGCCGACCCGAACCGCATGTACTCGGGCGTGTCGAAGTCCGCGACCTGCGGGACGCCGCACCGGCTATTGACCGCGACTTGTCGGTCCTGTTCGCGCGCCGCGTTCCACCACCGCGAGGCGAACTCCGCCGTCGCGTTGGCCGCGCCGCAGTCGCACCACATGATGTCCGTGCCGTACTTGTAGGCCAGCGTCTCCATCTGCGGGAGCATGACGTCCGTCAGGAAGTCGGAGACGGGCACGTGGCCCACGTACGGCTCGGTGGCGCCCGTGTACGGGTTTGTGGCTAGGACGCCGGGCCAGCTGGTAGTGCCGGGATTCGTGCGCGGGTCGAGCTGGTCGAAGCCGTAGGGCCCGAAGTCCGGGTTGAACCACTCGGGGAGCGAGAAGTAAGTCCCGCGCTTGAGCTGGGGTTGGTATTCTGCTGCGGCGTCGAAAAGCTCGCCGAGTAAGTCGCGTTGTGGCCCGTAGTGCAGCGCGGATCGGTTGCTGGTCGCGCCCGTGTCGAAGATCGCGAAGCCGTCGTGGTGCTTGGATGTGATGACGAAGTACTTTGCGCCCGCATCCGCGATCAGATCTACCCATGACTTTGGATCAAAGGCAGACGCGGTAAAGTCGGGGAATGTGTCGTCGTATGCCCATTCTTTACCATAAGTGCGTAGCCGGTAGTCGTAGAAATCCGAGGGGTCTGCCTGTGGATGGTGGGTTGTGTACCACCTAGTATACACCTTGATTAGTAGTCGTTTTAGTGACGGTCTCGAGGTATCACGTACCAGAACCATTCTGCATAGCTTTCGTGCGGCGTTGAGTTCCCCCATCCCGTCACCGCGTAAACGCCCCAGTGAATGAATATTCCGTACTTGGCATCATTGAACCATTCTGGGCTCTCGTGCCTTGCAAGGTTGTATAGGTCAGTGGTCCACTCAGTCAAGCCGAACTGGATACCACTGAAATCGAAGGTCTGTTTGGTAGTGCCGCCCTCAACGATTACCGAGGTATTTATAGTTCCGTTTGAAGACGCCTCTACCCCGACGGTTACGACTTTCTGGTCTCCTGGACACAAGCGCTTCAGACGACCCTGCTCCACCGTTCTCAGGCCGTCGCCCGAGAGGGCAAAAGTCAATCCATCTCCCGCAACACATTCAGATCCCGCGTTATTGACTGTGATCTCAACTGCCTGTACGCCGCTGCCGAGCCATTTCTGAGTTGGGCGAACAGACTGCACATCTACGGCCGAGCTGCCAGTCCACAGCGAAATGGCGAAAACATGCAATCTGCCATCGTCCGCGCTAGATGCCTCTGGAAGGGTGATAGTGCGCAGCTCTTTTCCAGGGCTCAGAGCCACCGTGCGCTCAAATATGTTGCTCGTGTTATAATCCACGCCGGTGGCAGTAAAACGGCTTGGGAAGATCAACTCGCCGCGATTGATGGTTAGGAAGCTGAACCAGTCCAGAGAACGTAGCTCGTACACCGACGTGCTATTGTCAGCATACGTAAAAGTTACATTGCCAGATACTATCGCAAATTCCTTGTCGTTGGAGACTAGGAAAGAGGCTGAGAAGTACGGCCCTGTGGGTACGGCAATGACTTGGCCGTTGCATATGACATTATCTGACTCATCGGGTCCGACGTAGCCCGGAAATGAGTATACTATACCTGTGTCGCTTGAAGTATAGTAAGGGGCTTCCAGGTCCGGTGCTGGATAGGATTGACCTAGTGTGTCAAAGGAGGCCTCTCCTGGGTACGTGCCAAACCCTTTGTTGTTATAGAATGGTGATAAGTCAAGCGAGATAGACTTTTGCACAATTAGCCCAATCCCGATCTGTATCCCCTTAAAGTCAACCACACTCGTGCTTCACCTCACAAGTGTAGCTTTGAATGCGCCTCACCTGCGATTTGGACGGCTTGAACCGTGGCTGAGGGCTTGCCGTAGCGAAGACAGGGACACGGAAAAGGAAGCCTGCCAGAATAGTTCTGCTCAGCCTCATTGTCGCTCATTAATTCCCTCTTCATTCCAAGACTCTTACATGAAAATTGGTAATCGAAAGACAGAAACTCAAATACTGTTCTCGCCGGGCCTCAGGTCCGCGGCACCTCACCCGCCTGATCGGCACCCGATCGTGTCGACGTCACATTCCGACGGCTTTAGGCATCTCCCGAGATCTACTGCAAGCAATGATAACGAACAGTCCGGGGTTGTAAGGTTCCCGGTGTTGCGCGCCGAATGTAATTGGCGGAAGTTATAGGGGGGATTGAATGGACTCGGTTCTTGATCCCGCGAAACCCCGCGGAATCCCCACGGGGTTGGATCATTGTCGCGATATCGCGATGTGATTACGCAAGAGTATACTGATTTAACTTCACTTGCTATATATCCTGCTTAATTATTTTTCTATAATGTAGGTAATTTACGCCTAATGAATGGTAAAGAAAGGGAAAACGAAGGGGGAAAAAAAGAGAAATATACACCCAAGAATTTGTCATCAGGTATAGTATGTTCGATATCCAACTCACACTCTAGCACATACATACCCCTATATTAACCTAATGCTAACAAATATTAATTAGTTAAACCTTGGGATAATCGATAAGATTCTCCTATACGACTATGACACACAGTCATATAGCACACACGGTCTAGGTGAGATGCCCGTTATTAGCGATGGTTCAGGTACGTGATACACAGGTATTCTGTCCATTCAGGAGACAACTTCAATGACGCGCTACATCCTTTTTTGTCCGACCTCTATCAGCATATATCCTTACCTTGATACACACCCGGCTATATCCGAACGGAAGGATTGAAGCCTTTCATGAGATTATGGCTTGCGATTCTTGGCCATGGTATGATTACGGCATGAGACGTAAACCGGTTATAATTAGTAGCTTCGAAGGGAACAGAAAGCTAGCAAGATAATCTGGCCAGCTGAAGCTCCATCTTACAGATTTAAGTCGCTTCGTTGTCTCGGATATCCACGGTATTATACTCTCTAGGCTGACGTCTTCGTTGCGACGGATGATTACGACGCCTCGGACGGAACTCTCTAGAATTGGAGGCAAGAAAGAGCCTCAATCGTTTTATCAGGAAAATATACCTGGGGAATCCGAAGATAGCCCCTATAGACACGCTGGCGAGATTCGAGATCATTTGTGGCAACCTTGATGACTCTCTATCAATATCGGATGTCAAATTTCATATGTCATATTGGTAGATGTATGCCTTGTAAGTGAGTTTCTATTTGGGAAATAACAAATTGGTAACATGTGTCGAAATTTCTCTCCACCATATCTCGGTTTGTTCTCGAGCATTCCAAAGGTTCCAAGTGGCTTGTCCCATCAAGTTGGATATGAGTCTCTTTTCGGAGGCAATGAACTTCAAACGGCTTATTGACTGCATCGTACCTTAATAGACTAGGGTATCATGTACCTATTTATCTTGGTTAACAGCTCTTCATCGATGGTCATATGAATGCCGGCTTGCTTGGCCGTTTGACATTTTCGCTTGGGGGGCAGCGGATGCTAAGTCATTTAAAAAGTTACTCCGTTGTGCATGCACGAGGACATGATTTGGAATTCTTTTATTCTCCGCCATGTGGCCATCGCCCAGGAGTACCCTACGGCACAGTTAACCGACCCATAGCTTCACTGGAAGATGGCCTGTAAGAAGCAGCCGCAATTTGGAGACGACGAGATAGTTGGCCATAGGTATGTTTTGTCTGACAACCCTCGTTCCTCCTAAGCCTATCACAAGGCCCGGGCGATGCTGACACGGCCTAATAAGAAATTCTAGGCATGACACTAATAACTGTACTTACCAGGAAAACGAATCAAATAAACAATTGTCTTTAATTTCCTTTGGTGATGACGACAATAGCAGGCGTATGAATAACACCCGCGGTATGGGATGCCGGACCAGGGCCTATAACGGTTCTTGGCATTACTTCCTCCTCTCATCATTAGGACCGAGATTTCGACCGGATATAGTGAGGAGTGGGCGCTCCTTCGGCACCCTTGTAGCCATCACCACGGTCATAAGGCTACCCACGTTGTGGCGATCGATGATCAACATTAAGAAAACCTCGACCGTGGCGCTGGGAATTGTCGCATTGAGAACACCAAGCCCGAGAATTAGAATAATAGGCTCCGTCGGCGAAGGTTCTCGATTATGTCTAGAGCTATCTTTGGTTCTCGGACGACACGATCTGGATGATCATTCTCGGTAGCCTAATTCAGGTCAACCTAACCACACGTGTAGTTATACGGCTACCAGTGGCAAAGATGCATCCATATTCCAGTTCGAGTTTGCTCAGACCCATATTTCCGAACACTAGGTGCGGCTTGTTGCTACTCTGCCATTTATCGCGGTTCTATAATTGGGAGGTGTAAATAACCGGGTAAATGCGATACAGCCAGAAGGGGGTTGAAAGCAGGCCCAGGGATCAATCAACGCTCGGAGCTATGGTTGTCCTTGACACCCAATACGGAAATCGAGTCAATCAAGTTGCAAAATGATCCTGGCCAATCGTCTTGGTATACCCAAGGAAAGGAAATCTTCGAACGATTTCTTCGGGCTCGGCAGTTCGCGCGTGCTGGGGCGGCGAGAAACGCCCTCCCGCGAATCATACAAGTACGACAGGCATCACGAACTTCCCCAGATTTTCAGCTCCCCGGATTCTACTTCTGCAACCGTGCCTCTCACAGCTCACAGCTCACAGCTAACCATCGTTGCCTCGTCCAACGTCTCACTCATTCCACCCAAGGCTCATCGATCAAACGTCTAAGGTAGAATCAGTCACGATGCAGCTGACTTCCCTCGCTGCCGCCGCGCTTCTGGCGCAAAACGCTGCCGCCCAGTTCGGTGGAAATACCATGCTGCGATTCGCGTGCTCCCAACTAGTCGTCGACCGTATCGACCCCTTAGTCAACCCCGGCATGAAGTACACTCCTCACCTTCACCAGCTGGTCGGTGGTAACTCCCTCAACGTCACTATGGACCCCCAGACGCACGACCTGGCCTCCTCGACCTGCACGTCTTGCACGTTCAAGGAGGACAAGTCTAACTACTGGACCGCCGTCATGTTCTACAAGGCGAAGAACGGAACGTATAAGCGCGTTCCTCAAGTCGGCAACGGTGGCCCGCAGGGAAAGTTGGTTAACAAGGGTGGTCTTGACCTCTACTACATCCCCAGCGGCAAGGTTACCGCTTTCAAGAAGGTAAAGACAGAACCCCTTAACCTTAGACTTTTAGATAGTACCTTTTTTTTCTTTTCTAACTAGAACTAGGGTTTCCGTATGTTGGCCGGTAACGCCGCCAACACCGACCCCAACAAGGTCCAGAAGTCCAACATCTGCCACAGATGCTGGACGTCGCCTAACGAGAACACCTTCGTGGGCGGTGCTCCCTGCACCGGCTCCGACACCGTCGACATCCCCAAGTCCCAGAGCTGCAAGATGATCCGACAGACCATCATCTTCCCGACCTGCTGGGACGGCAAGAACCTGGACAGCCCCGACCACCAGAGCCACGTGGCGTACAGCTCCGGCTCCGGCGCCACCGGCGGCGGTGCGTGCCCGTCAACCCACCCCGTCAAGCTCCCCCAGATCATGTACGAGCTGATGTGGAACGTCACCGAGTTCGCCAACAGCCCCGACTTCCCCACCGACGGCTCCAACCCCTACGTCTACTCCATGAACCTCGGGTAAGTGAAGAATCCGCAACTCTCGCATGCCTTTTTCGTGCTCGGTAAATGGCAGCTAACAAAAATTTTAGTGGCCCTGCCGCCCACGGTGACTACCTCTTCGGCTGGGAGGGCGACACTCTCCAGAAGGCCATGGACAACATCGGCAGCTGCGGTCTTAACACCGACTGCGCCGCCGCCGGCATCCACGCCCAGACCCCCGACCAGTACAGCTCCTGCACCAAGGAGCAACAAGCTCCCGAGGAGGTTGACGGCTGTAAGTTACCCCCCCCCCCCCTTACAACCAAGCCCGCAAGAGCAAAAGAAAGACTGTATACTAATGGCCAACAGGGCTGGCGGCTCTCCCCATGGGCGAGATGGCTATCAAGGCTTAGACGATTCCGGCTGAGCGGGGGACTTGCTAGGCGGAGGGATCTCGTCGGAGGTTTGGTATATATACCTACCTAGGAGGTACCTACCTTATATTTGGTCAAGACAGTGTTCCTCGATGAAAGGTTCGCCGGTGGGATTTTTCCTCTGTACTAGTGAGTGAGCTGTAGGAACATTCATTTGCACGCGTTTTTTGCTGTTAATGTTTGTTTGTTAAATTTGTTAGACGTTAGCCGTTGTTCATCGACAAAGCTTTTTTCGCATAATTATACTCTATTTTGATTTTAGGTACCTACTTACCTGGTAATTAGCGAAAATTGTATATGGTCATCTCGTGGACTTTCGGAACGAAGGGTATTTTTCTAAATATTTTTTCTTGTTCTCTGCCAACTTTGATTCTTAAAATAGGTGTACCGTAGTACTCATTATTATAGGTTTGATGTCACTGAGCATTGCATTTCTGCGCGAGGTACAGTAATAGGTATTAAGTACTCGGGTCTTCAGGGACACCTTTGAGCCTCAGGAATTAGACGTCACCGTCACACTTTGAAAATTTGGAGCAACCCGACTTAGGTAGGAACACGTTGATTCTCTCAGATACCAATCACACCCAGGTTTCAGGAGTGAAGTCCGACATTCTATCCTTTATATACAGCATGTACGGCATCCAAATCGGAAAAGACAGTGAAAAATCACTCGGAGCGCCTCTCCATTCTCCCTCGCCCCAAGATTCTTGCAGTCTTCTGCTCATACCGCAATTCGACATATTTACACACACCTTAAGGCATAGCACCTCTCGCCATTCGAGAATTTTTGGGGGACACGTAGGTCAACGAAGAATTCCTTTTAACATTGGATTGGTTAGAAGAGACTCTGAATAGGTCATAATTTTCTCGTACGAAATCCGCCCACTCCTCACCTCATCTCAGCTCACTCACAGGTTCCGGTCGACGAGATCTTGGAATTGGGCATTGCCGGCCACTGAGAAGTCGTGATCCCAGTAGTTGAACAGATCGTGGACGTTGATGGGGCTGGACGAGGAGGAGGGCTGGCTGGGCTTGGCCTTGGAGTAAGCGAAAGCTAGACGGTTGCTGCCGGATGGGTTCAGGCTCTTGGTGGTGGTGCCGGTGGTTGTGAATGTCGTGCATCCGGTGCATTTGGCGGTGTATTGCCAGTGAGTGCTGTTGGACTTCGTCCCTTTGCTAAGAACTTGAGCTGTGGCGCCCGAGTAGATTGCTGGCGCTGTGTGAGAGCTGACAATTATGTTAACCTTGTGATTTCATTGAGCGAGTTACCTTAGCCTAGTGAAATAGCCGAAGCAGGGTGGTTATCCCTAAGGGATAATGCCTCTGGTTGACTTACGTGGCACGGCGAACAGAGGTAACGGCGCTGGCCCCATTCGGCCAGCCGACCAGCAAGGGGTTGTTCGTCATAGAACCGCCCCAGGCGAGGCCGACCCAACCAGCAGAGACCGGCGCAACGACCTGGACAACGGCGTCATACGGTTGGCCCGGCGTTACGGGGCTGGGGATCGCGATGCGAAACGTGATGGCGCTAGTACCCGTCGTGATCAAGGCGTTATACTGCGAGAACGTGAACCCAGTATCAGGATCGCGGTATACATCAGCATTGGCTTCAGACCCTACGCATATATTAACCCTTTGGCTCTCGAATAGTTTCTTCTATCACCATCGCACTTCCTTAGGGGGGACACGCACCGAAGCCGAGTAGCGCAGCTGCGCACGTCAAAGCAAAGTTCAAACGCATCTTGACTTCCTGACCTAAAGCTTCCTAATCGGTGTAGACTAGTGGTGTCGAATGGACGATGTTTCTAAAGATATCGCTGAGGTCTTAAAGACAATTATGCTGAAGAGGTTCTCAGAACGGAAGTCAAATTTGGAATTATGGCTTCATTGGCAACTTACAGATTACACGTGCGTATTGGGCAGCACGCTGGCTATAACGAGATCGTAATATAAAAGCTTAGTGGAAGCAACAGAGATTGGGGGGTCAGTCTACATGCGTAAGGTGGTGTTCCAGGCGCGCAGCAATTAAATATTCATTGTAAGGCTTATCATAAAGCGAGTGAGTTTCACCCCGGATTCGTGGCCAGAAGAAAATACGCAGTGATATAACAAGGAGTACGGGCCGAGGCCCGCATACCAAGGAGAAGAGGCAAGTTTGGACCGTGTAAACAGAAGATCATCAGATTGCGAATGAAGCATTTACAGTAGCTCAAGTCTTGGCCACATGTACGAACGTGATGACAAAATGCCTCCGTCCCGTGAAAGCACTTTGTTCGGAATACGGAAGGCCATAATAGGTATCAATTGGAGTAGCAAGGGCCGAGGAAATGACGGTTGGGGTAGCAGAAAGGTGACGTTGAGCGCGCGCCATCTATTTAGCCGTATATTGAAGGACTAGGGGATACTGGGAATATAGCAGAGCTATATCAGAGCCAGGATAAATAAAATAGGAGCAAAAATGAGCGTTCCCATTTCTACCCACATTTTCTCCTATTATTAATAGCAGAACGAATAGCATGCTTCCTAAAGGAACATCCTAGGTTAGGTCGTTTCGGGTGGAACGGCCAGGTAGGGATAACCTCGTGCCTGCAGATGATGGATGCACCGGCTCCACGAAAAGGATGGCTTGGTGAACGGCGAATAGACCAAGCAGATGCGTCATATTTCAAATCTTTCCGTTACACACGTGGAGTGTCGTGACATTTCTCATGGTTGACTAAGTCAATCCGCGCTCGCCAAGCTCACTCAAGCGCACGAAGACGACATCAGAAAGTCACTACGTAGTAGTAGCATCGTGAGTATCTCCGGAGACACGATCACAGTATCCGAAAGAAGGTTCGTGTGGAGCTGTAGATAAGCTCCGACCCTTGAATGCCATCGCCGTGTAATTTATGTAAGCTATTTTGGGATTGAGCCAAGGTCAGGCGATGATGATGAGCTCAAGTCTAGACTCCAGCTTCAGGGTCTAGAGTCCAGACAATTACTGGAATTGCCATTTTGATATTGGGGCCATGCAGCGTCGGGACGGATCCGCAGCTCCTCTGTAAATTGATAGATCCGAGATCCAGGGAAGAGACCCTTTTCGCTCATGGTGGTTGGCCTAGTTATGGCCGCCCGATTGGCTACCCACTCGAGCCTCAGTGCCGTATTACCTTAAAGAAACATGCAGTCCAACCCTTCCGAGCAATAGAAATGTGAGCAATAAGGACCAATCTCATTCTGAGCCTCCTTCACCGCAGTTTTGTGTGCTAGTACGTGATTGGCGTGATAATCTTGGAAATATGATAAAGTATTGAAAGCGACTACTACTTGACAAGCCTTTGCGAATGAGCGTCCGACAATATAGGCCGAGACCTATCTCAAAAATATACTCTCATAGTGACTAATTGAAGCACGCGGTTCTCATTTTGTGCCAAGGAGATCCTTTGTGTTAGACTCGCATCGCGGAGGTTCCTAGGGGATGCGAATGGTAAGTCCAAGACGGGCAATGTCCATTCGAGTATTTCCTGGGGATTGAGAGTGGACGTTGTCCGATCTTGGCTTCATACCTAGTATTGAGTCGCTTCTCGACTGTGGTCTAGCTACGATAGCTGGTTGTCGCGAGAGCGGAGGAACACTATTTGGGATAAGAATTGCTTCTATTGGCGTGTGTGCGCGTTGAGGTAACTTTCAACCCCCTTCAACAATGAGTCTTGTCCGCCTTGATAATCCACTGCGCCTGAGTTTCGTTGCATACTTCCACCTGTGGAAATGTATGACCCTCGCATACTTTCCTCAATGGCAGCGCCGACATATGCTCTCATTATGAAATTTAGCAAGCCCATCGTTTGTCGTTATGATATTACCAAGGGCCGGGCAGCGGTCCGCGGGTATAGCCTGCTCCATCATGGTTAAAGGATTTCTTCTCAGCCCCTGGAGGTGTATGACGATGTGTTCAACTCTGTTTTGAGTCTAGGAATTATGCCTGCCATAGCCTGAAAGCCTCCGGACATACTGTATGTTGAACGGTTGCGGAATGCCAGTACGTGGCTCACGATGCACGGGGGGCTCGTACTGCTGTCGTTTGATTCTCGCCCGACTGTCCTGGTCTTAAACAGAACATGCGATTTCCTTTGCGTCACACTCACCTTTTCACACGGTGCTAGGTTGCCAGCCATGCGAAGAGGACTTTCTACAATCTGTAGCGGAAACCAAATGATTTCCAATCTGTCACATCTTCGTAATCTTCGGGCTGCAGTTGTACCTCGTTGACAACCTCGGTGATATTGCGGCAATCGACGATGTCGATCACTTTACCCCCGCCAACAGCACCAGAAGCTCCGGCGCTTCCTTGAATTCCCTCTTCACGTTGCCTCCACTTATTGACCAGCTGTAAATAAAGTCTGAGGACCGCGACAAGACAGACTGCCAACGCGTAACAGATCATAATAGCGCGGAACGCCGTGTCGTAGGTAGGCTCCTCATCCGATATGAATAATTGAGGACCAACAATACTGGTTGTCTTATGTTAGTAGGTGACCGAAAAGGGGGGATTGGAAAGCGACTGGAAGAAATATGCCGACATCTAAAGCAGCCGACAGGCTCCTACGGGACAGAGCGAAAGAAGTGGAACTTTTCGAAGAGAGTACATACTTGCCGGTGCAATAAGCAATAAAAAGCAGGGCAGTCATAGTCATTTTCTTTGTGACACCTCGATAGTTCGACTGCACAAGAGATAGGAGCAATGGTAATCCGGCTGGTCCAGTAGACAGAAGAAAATATCCAAAGAGTGAAGCGCCATGAGTGATTGAGTTCCGACTACTAATTAATGCAGATCCGACTACTGGCGGAATGACGATAAGACCGATGAGAATACAGTTCATCGACCGGAAGCGCCCAGCTAACCACCCGGTCCCAGAAATGGCCGCCACGGAAATGATGGAATAGGGAATATTGATAAGTGTTGATTGAAGCGATGTGAATCCGAACGATTTGATAACTAAATTGGCGAAATTCTGGGTGCCGCCATTAGGGATCTGGCAGAGCAATGCGATTGACCAAATCAACCACGTCTTTGGATCTTGGAGGCACTCTACGGTCTGGTCCCACTTCCAAGTTGTATTTTCAGTGCGGCCAGTACCGGCGATCACGATCCTGTCGCCCGCCCATTGCCGCTCTTGAGGGGTTAGAAATTTGGCCTTCGAGATAGTATCAGGCAATAAGAAGAGCAATCCAAACCCCAACAGGAAAGTTGCGACACCTAGGATAATGAACATCCAACGCCACGGATGGATGTTGTCGTTAATGTGACCAATTCCATAGGCAAGAAGCGACGAGATAATGCCTAAACAAGGTTAAGATCTCGATCTTCGAGACAGAACAGTTTATTGGGTATACACCTACCACCGACAGAGTTCCCTGCGAACCAAATGCCAGTCCTGGTTGGAATCTCGTCTCGGGTATACCACGTAGATGTGATGAACATCAAAGCTGGCGAGATGGTCGCCTCTGCGACGCCAAGAAAGAACCTCACGGTGATTAAACCACCGTAGTTGGAGCATGCCGCAGTCGAGGCGACTACCGCGCCCCAGACAAAGGTATTGGCGGCGAGATACTTCGCTACCGGCAAGTGAGCAACTAAGAGGGTCGTAGGATACGCCCAGAGGAAGTAACCGAAATAGAAGACACTAGAGACCCATGAATAATTCGAGCCTTTAAGATGAGTGTCCTCTCTCAAGCCGAACACTGAGGCACTGGACAAGATAGTCTTATCCATGAAATTGAAGGCGTAAGTAAGGAAGAGCAAGGGCATAATGTGCCAATCAATGCGCCGTAAGATGCGGCGGGCTTCATCCTGATCGATGTTACCAGCAGAATCGCTACTGTCATCTGACAACACGGTCGTAGGAGTGGCCGCCGTAGCAGACATGATGATATAGTTCCGACTGAGATTCAACTCAGGTTGATCAAATTGAAGCAGTGGCTCTTGCTCGTGAGGCAATGCCATGATCTTTGTAGATACCGACCTACCTGTTAGCGCGGACCGGGATGATAATCTTCAGCGAATCAATGGATTTGCTTTCGAGTCGATATTGATCGGCCATACCCGGAGCTAGGAGAAATTCCAATTGAGATAACGTCTTTCCTAAATAGCAATAGGCTTATCATTGAAATATTCCATGCGCGTCTAACCAAGACGTCGTAATGCTGAGCAGTGGGATGCTTATGAGGTACATATTGTTAAATAAAGTGCCATAGATTGGATATATAAATTCATGATGGGCATATCTTAATTAATGATGATCGCCTTTCAGCAAGTTACAGTATTGTTAGAAGAGAACCTTGGAGCTGTATGTGTTTGTTTGTCGGTAACAATTTCTCCGCGGCTTAGTGCGACGTGAATGGCTGCTGACTCATCATGACCTTGTGTATGTGACACAGCTGTCGCTCAACAATTCTGCCCCATCTGACCGCCTCACTCTAACCCCTCTTCCCCTTTTCGCTCATCTGTAGTGAGAGGGGCACCACATCGAAAATGGTTTCTCAGCTTGCTTCACTTATGAATATCGTTGGTTAGGCAACTAGAGGCCCGTTGATGGAGCAGAAAGTCCCAGAAAGAGAGTGGCTCGATTTTGCTAACAAACTATTCAAATGAGGGCTTGTTCCTGTGCACTGGAACAGGAAAATCGACTCTAAAGTCCACATATTCAGGAGATCGTCCACTCGAATTCCTATTGTAACTCATCCCCAGAAGTGTATTTGCTTCCATCAACTTCAGTAATGATCGAAAGGCCTCATAGTTACGCTTGAGAACCTACACATACTATTTCATCGCGGCCTAGACATTCTCCTATCTCAAAGATGAGTAATGAGGAAATCCCGCTCCGCAGTCTCCCCCCCGCCGCAACCTCGCAAAGAACCTTCACAAATCTGGTCATCACGTGAAGATAGTTTGCGACGAACCCACTACCTAGAGCGTCATTCAATGCTCGGTCCTTTTTGAGGGACGAGTGAGCTTTCTCGAGCTGAGAAGGCAATTTGCGCGTGATACCCAACTTGAAAACCAATCGTGGCGGCATGAGTTGGAGCTTTCAGACCTTGGCAATTCTTCCCGGTGAGTTCTGTCTTTTCTTTCACCCCAGCTGTCCCCGATATGATTATCGCTGCCAACACCAAGTATATGTTCGCACACCCATCTACAAATCTCAACTGCCAGGACGTCTGCGTCGTTCTTCGAATCGGCACTTCTCTGTTGTTGGATCCCCACGCTTCGAATCGGCCAAACTGCCGCTCGCTTGCCTGGATTCTCTCATAACTCATGGGAAACGGTAAACCAAAAGCAAATACTGCTCTGAGATGCTCGAGCATACCTGCAAGAAAGCTATCTTCAGTGCCACCAGAGCTATAAAGCGAGATGTTGATGTGGACCCCATCAGGCGGCCAGTAGGGATGGAATGTAGGTAGGTACGAGATGGTGCTTCTTGCACATATTACGAATAACTTGACGGGTGAGCACGAGCGAATCAGCTGCTGCTAGAGCTAGTGTATCTTCCGTGGTGATTTTGTATTGACCCTTATGATCCCCGGCATAGTATTCAAGGACTGACACGTCAGCGATATCAAGACACTCTACTATCTCGTCCATTATAGGCAACATGAAGCTCTCCAGGGTATTCATCGAAGACGCATAATGCGGTGGCCCTGCCAGATCCAAGGCCGAACCATATTTATCTCTTTGAGAAACGCAAAACTCGATTTCGAAGCCGATCTTTATATATAGGCCAAGTTTGCTGGCTTGTGCAATGGCCTTCTGAACTGCAGAACGGGGGCACATTCCATCAACGTAAGGTTGCTCTTGATCCTGTGGGTCGATTCCCAAAGTGCACTTCCCAAAATAGCACTAGACGGAGGCATGGCGTGGTGCCCACGGGCAAAGACGTAAGGAATCCCAGTCAGGTATCAGGGGTGACTCGCCTACGGCATCTGTAGGGTTGCGTTGGACATTGTTGTTTTCGTCTTCAAGCAAAGTCAAAAGTTCCGCTCCAACCGTGTGGTACACTTCAGGTATATTGCCCACAGATTCTCTTGCAACAACTCGACAGCGAAGCATATTAGTGTAGTCAAGCCATTGCAGACGAACAAAGCGAACATCATCATTCATGGATAAGAATTCATATAAGGGAACGGGGTCTATATCGACTGGAACATCAGGTGAAGTTGCCATGTTGTAGATTGATGGTGTTGAGATTTGTAGTTCTAGGAGGACTGGTGTGCCGGAGCAGTAGAAAGGATGAAAAGCGGTCCCTAAATAAGAGTAGTTAATGATATGTTAGTTGCGTATGGCTAGGTACAGATGTTGCATACCTAGTGAACACGCTCATGAAAAGGGGTAATCACTAGAGCGGTTGTGAAAAGGCAGTGAATCGGTTTAACAGAGGAATAATGGTGGTATTCGATCCTAGGTACCTTCCATTCACGCAGACGCACTCTTGATAAGAAAGTGCATTTCCCCCCCAATTTTCGAAAGCGGCTTCTTGTCATTGGGTAACCTCTTAAGCGCATTTATATGTGTGAGTCAAACGGGCTGCCCGACTACATCTTCCTCCCGTGTGATATGCGTCCTTTGCAGATATTGCATGGGTTGATACCAGGTAGGTAGGTAGCTAAGTTAGATGGACATCTATAGTGGGCTAGAACTTGTTGCAAGACTTCACGGGCAGGGCGCACGGAAGTGAGGGACTGATTTGTGAAATTTAGTGATGCGGAAGTCTAGACATCTTGTTAGGTACCTGGTATATTGATATGTAGGTACCATCATATTATGGCCCAATGAAAAGGGACTACCCGTACAAAGAAACCGCATAACTGAAAATAGCAACTTAGATAGCTACCGGTACCTATTGCTATCCTTATTACCCGCCTATATCCTAGTAGCATTGAGGCGTCGTGCACGTTCTAACCGTGCATGCTTAGGAGATAGGTACCTAAAGCATACCTTATACAAACATGTGTGTCGTTATGACGGGACCCTCCATAACTACTTAATCTCTACCCCCTTTATGAATCAAGTGACAGCTCTGTGCCTTCGGCCGTAGACTTTAGCTCCTATCTTTTCCGGCCCATCGAGATATGCCGGGGCAGTATTAGTTGTCGTTGGCGATGATCCAGGAGACGTCCCGGTCCTCGACTCGGATGGTGCACTAGTGGGATATCCCGGGGTGCTTGATTCCGAAGAAGATGTTGGTCCGGTTGGATACCAAGGAACGCTTGTCTCACTTGACGTGGTGGGATGCGAGGACGTCGACTGTCCGATGATCTCGGTTGTCGTGCTCGATACTTTGGTTGAACTAGTGGAGGGCCCTGTCGGAGTAGTGGTTGGGTATCCGGGAGAGGTGGTAGGATATCCGGTGGATGTCCCAGTTGATGTAGTGTGAGATGTAGTAGGGTAGCCAGTTGTGGTGCCCGGAACTCCAGGTGTCGTACTAGGACTCTCCGTCGTCTCCGTTGTAGTAGATACGCCCGGGAGACTGCCACTTGCAGACTGTGCAGGCAGAGTTGAACCGGTTGTGCATGAACCCGAAATGGTTGTAGTTTCAGCGACCGTTGTTGGTGTACCTGGATAGGCTGAGCTACCTGGAGGAGTGGTCTCTCTCTGTGGGCTTTTACTGCTAGTTTCAACAGGTGGTGGAGTTCCTGGAGTTGTAGAGGTCCCAGGGACAGCTTCTGTCGATGACGTCCCCGATGGTGAGATACTCGTATATCCTGAGGATGTGACACCACTGGTTTCCGGAGGAGGAACAACCGTCGTAGGATAAGTTTGTGGTGAAGTTCCTCCGGTCGTGGATACCGCGGGAGAGGTTGTGGGAATTTTTGGAGTGTTTGTCGGCGTCTCCCCCGTGGTAGGATACGTCTGTGGTGAGGTACCTCCAGTTGTAGATACTCCTGGAGTCGTCTCCGCTGTCGTGGGGTAGGTTTCCGGCGCAGTACCCCCGGTCGTCTCTGGTGCTGAAGGTAGTGAAGTTGCAGGAGTCCCCGGAAGAGTCGTCTCGGTGGCTATCGTTGGATATCCGGGAGTCGTTGTAGTTGATGCCGGAGGCACACATTCGGTGACCGTTGCGGCACTATTGGTGTTTGGTACAGTAACATAAACGGTTGTAGTACTTGGAACACAGGGACCGCCTCCGGTCCCAGTAGACTTCGGAGGAGTAGTACCGGTTCCTTTGGTGGGTGAGGCGCTGGTCTCACCTGTTGGGTAAGCGCCTGTCCCTCCAGCTGAAGTCGTTCCAATTTGTCCAGGATATGTCGTGCCTCCGCCCGGTGCCGTTCCCGTCCCACTTACCGGAGCTGTTTCACTCGTCCCTGTCTCACTAGGATAGGTTGGACCTGTACCTGGTGCGGTCCCGGTTTGGCCGGGATAAGTTGAACTACTGCCCTCTGGAGCTGTGCCGCTTGCACCGGGATATGTTGAACTCACGCCCGGTGCGGTAGTCCCAGTCTGACCAGGAGCGGTCCCCGAACCGCCAGGCGGTGGCACGCACGCCGAAGGATAACATCCGCTTGCAGTCAAAGTAATCTGGTTACAGTTACTTCCCCCGGGAGAAAGGTATATCATTACCACGCCCTCCTCGCCTGTGGCACATTGCCAGAAAGTGGACTGGCCGTTAAACACAACCTCCCCATTGCAGCCGATAGAGAATCCTCCTTCGGGGACTTGGCCGACGTCGCATTGAAGTACTGTACTCGGTGGTGTCCACCAACAGCCTCGGCCTTGAGAGTCAGATATTGTGTCACCGTTTAGGACGAAACCTGATGGTACGACGCTGGTGCCTGCAATTCCTGCATTGGTCTGGCCGCTGCTGTACTGGCCAACTTGACCAGTGAATGAGCCACCTGTCGACAGAGTAAAGCTACATCCACTATGACGGGCGACGAAAGAGTATGCGCCGCCCACTAGGGAAGACAGTGTAAGGGGGTTTCTTGGCTGTATCATGTTGTTGGTGTTGTTCCAGGCGAGTACTCGAACTCTTCGAAAGGACTTATGAGTCAGATTTAACAAGCTGACCCTGAAAACGAGAGACTGTAGGAAAAGTAAAGCCCAAGTTAGAGGGCAGAGAGGCGATCTGGCTTATATTTCGTGGGATTGAAGAGATGGAGACCTTGCTACGAGTAAACTACCGAAATCAAGCTTTACGGTTTAGTTCTCAAAAATTCTCAGCCAGTAACGTCATGCACCATCGATAGTATCTATTGCTGGGATGATGTAGGAAAAAGAATAACTGGATACCCACCTAAGTACCTACCTAGGTAAATACCTGGCGCACTTTATGTCTTGATGTTATATAATTCGTCGACGCTGCGGTCAAGGAGGTTCTGCGAGCCGCGTCAAACTCGTCCCATGTCAACCTGGGCGGCCAAGACTTGTAATTCGACATTCAAACTTAGGCGTGGAAATTATGTATGAGAAGGGTCTTGGACGACAGCGGTCTACGGGTTAATGCTTGGTTTTACAAATCTCAATGAAATAGATATATTGACGCAATTAGAGTGGAGAGATGATGTATATATTATGTGATATTCGTATATTTACGTTAGCGACCCCCTGATCGACTGAGTCGTGTAATCCCACTTATAATGGCACTATATTGATTCTGTGTCTATTTCGATCGCTCCCTCTAAATGTAGTATAAAGAGCGATGTTAAAGACTTGGGAGTTATGAAGATCCGTCATCGTAGGCATAAAGCAAGACTTCGGGTTTTGAATTGCTTACCTAATGGGTTGTTGAATTCTAGTAGGTATCCGAAAGTCAACATACCTCATATTGATGTTCGACAGTTAGTGCATATCTTCCCTTCATAGATACTACACGGCTAAACCCGAAAATCTATGGAAATAACTCGTGGTTCCACGTAAGATCCAATGCCCATATTATACTCAAGAAGGCAACGCTTACTTCTGATCGTTGAAAATCTCTTCAACATAGTGATATCATAGTCCTGGTTCTAATCAGGTTATTCCATGGGAAAACATACAAAGAGAAAATACCTGAATCAAACGGTCCTTACGTCTATATTTCTCAACTTTTGTTCATGTGATAGTTATTACGAAATGTTAAGGAACCCGGGCTGGCCGAGAACTTGGCGTGCTTATTGTGATTTTTAAAGTTTATTACACAAACTTTTCTGGTGGAAAATGCAGGACCGTGGCTTTCGACAGCTCGAGATGTAGATCGAAGTAGACCGAGGGCAATACACAGAAGATGAATTTATCTCATTGTACAGGAATAACCTGGGAGTTACTGCATAAAAGTCGTTTTAAGTTTTACCTTTTCTCCTGGTATATTAGCTTTTTCCTGGCGGGAGAAGTAAAGACAACATATGATATCTATATTAGGTGTCACTTTCGTTCCAACATGGACAGACCGTCGATCAGTTACGCCCACATCTTGACATTTTCGTAGGAAACATCTTTGATGTTAGCTTGTAGGTGTTTCCATCATTGTGTGCGATGACACGTGATCCCAAGGAGGATTAGGCTTGAGTTGGGTCACATGACTCCGCGCTCCTAATTCTGATTTCGATGCTGTGAGGTCTGTTCTGGCGATATGCATGTAGCCCGCGGATATTACTATGATTAATGTACTCATATCCGCCAGTCATCCCCTACAAAGTCGTTGGTAGGGTCTTCTGAGTCGGTTCTAAGGTGACTCTCGCTGAGGTCTCTCAGCGAGTTGGAGTAGGCGCCTAAGAGTACTCTTAGCCATCAACGAGGAGGGTTGGAACAAACCACACGAGGTGACTTTTGATCTCATCATTAATACCGCGAGTTCATTAGACTGCTTCCAGTTGAAGGACTACTTAAGTCTCCTGGACGTTCACGGGCGCTTCAATTCCATTGGCCTACCATGTGCGCTATCGGTGCTGCATGGTTGACTACAATAGGGTATTCTAATTGAATATTACAAAAGAGGTGAGAGTGTTAATCGTGAGAGGTTGGGTACCTACCTGATATCACCCCAGGGTTAGGGTTAAGGGGTAAGCGCCAGATATCAGGGTTAGGGTTAGGGTTGTAAGACAATGAGCTCATTCTGTGAGCGTCATCACAGGATAAAAAGGTAACTGGGCTCTGTTAGAAAGACAACTATTATTATATCACATTGAAAGTTATCAGCTGGCGAATTGACGGCTTTGCAAGATTGCGAAAGTCCCGAAAGTCCTCGAAGACCAAATGCATAGGCGTTATTACGCGAAGTACCCCTATTATTGGCTTTTGCATGATTGTGTTCTACCTCTTTCAATAGCAGACATATCTATACTAGGTAGTAGAAAGGAGTAAGGCTTCCAGATTGATTTGCGCAGTCGGTGTGTCCTGTTGTCCCGTAGAAATCGATGGGGTTAATGCTATGGATCCATGAATGCCAACCCTAACCCTAACCCCGAGTTCCCAAGGTCTGTCAGCGTATTTGCCTTCGTTACAATTCGTAATAAGTCCTTTACAAAAGCGACCCTACCACTAATAATTCAACCCTCTAGAATATTGCGCTCTTCAAAGGTGAGCATAAAATAGATTTAAAGAGAGTACTGACATTGGATATCTGCAATTCGCCTATATGTCTACCTAGGGACCCTGCATTGAGGAATGCACATTTCCAGGGAAGTCTGGGCACTGTTTGAGGTATCATTTGGGTGAGGACCTGGATGAGAGAGGTTTAGATTTCATAGAAAGTAGAGGCGGTAGAGTCTCGTAGTTTTGAATCGTGGAATTCCCATACTGGGGTACACCGGATTAAGGGGGGCAAGACATCCAGGGGTTGACTGCTTCCCGCATGTATCTACCTGGGTACATACCTAGGTTGTAGACAGTAGGAGCCAGTTTGTAGGAGTCTCACTCATACTAAACAACGAGCTTTAATTTATCGTCCATCTCAATATCATACTTCTGAGGAGGTGGCGTTTTATTCGAGTACAACGTAGGGTTAAGAGAAAATGATGATATCTCCCTGGAACGCGCGGTGGGGTTAGCCCCTATAAATAGGGGTTGGTTAGTGGAGTAGTTAGAGAAATGAGCAACCCAGTCTCTACTTTGAGGAAATTGACGAGCCTTAAGACACTCAAGATTATCGGGCCCTAAAAGAACGGGCCGGAAGTTACCTTTTCTCGACAGCACTCTTTGGGGGTGAACAACTTAGTTGTAATATTTAGGGGCATTCGAGTTGAATACGAGACTTCTTCTAAGTCCTATATGAATACCTACATAGGCAGCCTTATCCCCATTGCTGGTGGAATAATTAAGGGTTGCCGACAGGGCGACGAGCCCAGATACGGGGTACACAGCAAGGACTTAAAGTATGTTACTTTTTTCCTGATGTTATATTGGTCTTGTGTCAAGCGAAGAGAATAAGTTATCCCACGTGAACGTATCAAGGTTCGGTTCACTTTGACTCGCTAAGCGCCAGAATCCATCGAAGGAAATATCAGGGCCGTTCTCAGGCTCATTTGGACCCATGGAAGATTGAATGGATTGCATGTGGTCCTCATTAGAAAAGTTGAAACAGTCAGACCTCACCTCTCCGGCGAATCCGGCGAAATCCTCAGTCTCCCACTCTGGTGGCTCGGTGAGATACACTTTGTGTTTCTGTAGGGTGTCACATAAGGACCTCAAGAAACGTCTAGGGAGTGGCGAGACGTCCTTGGTGTCCTCAAACCTTTGTAAAGCTGCCTTGACGTCTGCCTTTATTTCTTCCTTGTCTGTTTCGTCTTTGTTAAAGCATAGGTCCATGACCAAGACCACTAGTGCAAGATGTGTGTAGTGCATAGCTATTCCCATCCGTGCAGTCGCATATGATGAGGCATTGTAACCCCCCGACGCATCATAGCCACGCGTAACTGCACGGGCTGATTCTAGACACACGCGTCTAGAATACGCATAACGAGGATCATAAGACTGGCGAAGCAGAAATTTCTGATGTAGTTTGCACCGCCTACTGTGAGCCGCATTTGCAATGCTATATCGCATGACGGGAATGTGGGGATACACAGTCTCAAGTGCTCTGCTTTTCTCTCGACTTTCAGCATCAAGTCTAAAGAAGAATGGCAAAGTGGAAATAAAATCTTCGAACTTCTTGTCTAGGGTTACGATAGTCTCATACGGCATTTGCATCAGTTTCGATGTTTCCAAGGGTACGGCGTCGGCCACTTCACGACACAGATGTGCGAGTCGAACTCTTTCTAAGAAAAATGCCATGCCGTTTGGCCGAAACCCGGTTATAGGATCATTCCACTCATTTAAAGCAACGTCATCTTCGAAACGATCCTTAGGGAGCTTGACATTCATATGATTCGGATGGATGAAGTACATTCCTTCTTGGGGGCCGGATATAGTTGAGAGGAGCCTATGGAAATGTCAGGAACAAATAATTTGCATGTAAAGGGATAAGCTTACCAGTCTTCTGATACAATGTGCCACCATACTCTGCGTTTGACTTCACTTTCGATAGAGGTACGGATTGTGGACTCGTTATCAACAGGAATTTCCCCCTCGGCATCCAATCGATGCAGTCGGAGATCCCTGGCGATTGAAGCAGCTGTCGTCAATAGGAGACGACCTCTCATAGAGAACCCATCAAGATGAAACGTAACAAATGACATCATGATATAAGCCTGAACATCTTCTAAAGTGCCTGAAGTCTTTCGACACGAGTGATCGAGCACGTCCAATGCCCCTTTTCCCAAAGCCTTCGAGAGACTCACAGCATCCCTTTCAGTAGCCGCAACCTCAGAATTCTCAGATGGCTGGTAAAAGAATGCAGAGAGCGCAAAAATTGATAACAGTAGTGCAGCTTGGCCAAGGAGAACATTTTCGCTTTGATCTAGTTTGAGATAGAATGTCTTCATGAGGGATCGTACGGTTGGAATATGCAGGATACGGCACATCTGCTCCAAATTGGACTCGAAGTTTTGAAAGAGCAACATCGCTGCTCTATAAGCTGGAAATGTCACAATAAAGTTGCTAGTCCCACTATCTTCTAATGCCGTCATCTGATGTTGAATAGGGGTTCGAGTCTCAAACGTTCCTCGCGTGCAGCTTATTCGAAAGGTTAGGCCATGTGATAAAGACGGAAGCTATCCATATATTAGAATATCGTACATCGAATATAATCTCATTTACGCACGATGGTATCGTCTCTTGTCGCTATATTTTCAAGTAGCATCGAATCCTCATCCCTGTTTAGGTTGGCATCTGAAGCAACGACATTCTCCGAACTAGACGAAAACGCTGGTCGGCTTGCATGATGCGTATCATCCACTGCATTTTTTAGATGATTATTGACAGGACGCTGCTGTAGGACAATGGACTCCAATATCTCAATGCGGTCTATGAGTTCTTGAATCCCGGATGCCGTCGACGCTGTAGCTACCTGTCTTTGCGGTGGGACAAGAAAGTGACAGCTGATTCCGCGAGCGGCACAGTTCGAACACGGTTGGACCCGATTGCACTTCAGCTTTTTCGATCGACACAATTGGCATGATACCGGATCTGGACGAGCTCTATTTCTCTGCATGTTTAACTGGATCTAACGATGATATGAAAATGGAAATTCCTAGGAAAAGAATCAACCAGCACACATGGAGTCCATGGAGCGCCGCGGAACCAAGATAGGGTCCGCGGACATCCGATTGGCTATTGGCGATCTTTCGGTCCAAAAACGGAAGAAGCTATTCCTAAAATATCATTGATCTCAGTCCATTTGTCAGCGGTACTAAAGGAGCTAGCGCCGTCGAGTTATGCGAAAGCCGCACTAGTATCCCCCAGAACTACTAACGTAGAGACACCATATAAGCCGACGACCGAGTTGTGTAAAGGGTACCTGTGTACAAATTCGAAGTGTGATGCTTAACAGCGGACATCCATGGAACAAATGTGTGAATCATCTGCGGAGCTTTGTTAGAAAGGTTACGCCTGAGGAGGGCTGTGACGGCGTATAAATGGCTTTAGAACGCTTCCCCCGACGACTGCGTAGCACCAACAATAAACCTGCAACTCCATGAATAATTCAACCTTAATCATGCCTAAACAAGTTATTGTGCAGAGCTCGATCGAGGCAGTCGATATTATCGACACCCCTATTCCCACTCCGAGGGACAAGGATGTTGTCATCAAAGTTATGGCCTCTGGAACAAACCCAAAGGACTGGAAATATCCGTTTTGGTAGGTTTCTATCATCTGCTTCCCTATTTCTACCGGATTTCACGGCGCTCAACTTCCACCTAGGAAGGATATGTCCTTCAACAGCGGGGACGACATGGCAGGAATCGTTCATTCCGTCGGCAACGAGGTCTACGAGTTCAAACCAGGGGACCGCGTAGCCGCTTTTCACGAGTGTCTGACAGAGAACGGCAGCTTTGCAGAATATTCCGTGGCTCCGGACTGGATGACCTTCCATATTCCGCACAATGTATCCTTCGAAGAGGCCGCGACCATTCCTACAGCGGCCCTGACCGCTGCCATCGCCCTGCACGTCGACATGAAACTTCCAGCACCCTTCTATCCTCGAAACCCTGTAGAAGGTGAGCCGCGAATTCCAATATTGATCTACGGCATCACCTCAGCGGTCGGTGCCTTTGCAGCTAAGTTTGCTTGGCTCTCTGGACTTAGCCCTATCATCGGTGTAGCTGGCCGAGCTGGAGATTTTGCCAAGACTTTGGCGGACCACGTTGTTGACTATCGCGATGGCGAAGACGCCCTCGTCGCTTCTGTTGAAGAGATCCTCGAAAAGGAAGGGTTGGGCAACAAGGTCCCTAACGTCTTCGACGCGATTAGCGAGAACGGATCGCTTGAAGCGACCCTTCGGTTCATCGACCAGAACGGCGGCACGATTAGCACCTTGCTACCCCCTAAGCTATTTGCCAAGGATGGTGCTAATTTCAAGTACCCAGATGGGGTTACCGCTATAAATTCCGCCGTTCCTCGTGTCTTTTCGACGCATAAGGACTTTGGATACCTCTGGTCGCGATATCTTGGACGCCTATTGGAAGATGGCAGGTTGAAATCACATCCGTACGAAGTAATCCCAGGTGGTCTGAAAGGTATCTTAACGGGACTGAGAAACCTGAAGGAGGGAAAGGCTAGTGCCGTCAAATACGTCTACAAGATTGAGGAAACAGGGGATATTACGAGTGGATTGCAAATGGCCGGCGGGAAAAGTCTTGGGGGGCCTGCTGGATTCGGAGCTGGTCATAATTCACGCAAGTTCAAGGACTTCCCCTTCCCAGGTTAGTTGATATGTTGGCCGTACGCAATAACATGCATTAAGGAAGACCTGTCATGTGGTTTCATAGACACTAAGAAAATTCATGAGCATGAAAAGCAATTTTATTGCAGAGATTCCTTTACGTCATTGGAGACGTTTATAAGCAAGTAATTCTCCTCCTGCTTCTTCTTCTTCCTCTCGGTCTCCGCGCCGGTGCCTTCGCCAGACTACCTACTCAAAGGAAGAAAGCATAATGAAATACGGCTGAAAAGCATCATCCACCTCCTGAACAGCGGCAGTCAACTCATCGGCAACCTCGGGAGTGGCCGACTCCGCGAATTCCTTGATGGTTGTGCCAAGCACGAAAACAACATCGGCCACTTCGCACATGAAGCCCTGGATGTCGGGATCCGCGTTGTAGACCATGGGAGGTAGGGGCGCCGGGAGGGCCTGGTGGTTTGTGTCGGATGTTAGCATATAATCTACAATAGTACTTAATTATCTTAGGCAAGGATAGAATTAGATACCTCGATGAGTCGACGGACCACCTCGATCCGGTGGCGCGCTTCGTCGGCATCTGCAGGGGCTGCAAGGGTCTTGACCCATTCCAAATGATTGAGAGCTTGTGCGGACATGGCTGCGAGGGCGAGACTTCTTGTGGAGGTGGTAATGTTTATATATGTCGACGGATGTTCTGAGAATTTAGGACAAATATGGCAGGAGTTGAGATATGTGCGGGAAACCGGGACGTCCTAAAGCACAATGAATGTTAGAAGATGGTCGATGTTCCCAGGGTAAGTACAGTGATATAATTTACCAATGTGGTATTTTGACGTTTATACGTAATAGACGAGGAGTGAGTTGCGGTGGCTACCGTGTCGATATGACCGAGTTCTTCGAAAGAATTTTAAGTTAGTTTGTCACGGTAATCTGAGCGAATTGAACACGATGTAACTGAAGAGAAACTTTGATCAGTCACAGGCTGGATAGAATTCTAGACCATAAGCTAAAAGTCTTGATGAGTGTATATATGGAGAATTTAGTTCGGCGGTATCTTGGTGTTTCCCGAAGTTCCGCACTATTCAACCGCAAACCAACAATCAAAGTGCTTAAATGCTCAATTCGTGATTGAGAATCGTTAACGGTAGTTACAAGGAAACGTCGAGGACGTGAGTAGGATTATAATATGTGACGGGCCTCATCTAGCACAGATTCTAGCTGAACCGATGTTATCAAAGAGAATAATTACAACTGATATTACTGTGCTGTCACTGCTAGGTAATCATACAGCAACCTTAAACAGTCAATTTTATTCCTTATACCATATATTCATTGCGTTTGATGCTTTGTCTATTGGTACCTAAGTCACTAAGGTGTGACAGCCGAACAACTGATGTGGTTCATACTAAGTCTAGGGTAAACCAATACTATGTGGTATGAGTACCTAAAGCGAGTCACCAGACACACGTCTACTTCTGATCTTTAAATGTCTCATTTAGTGGTTATCGGCCAACTTAAGGACGTTTTCAGAGCTCGGCGGTTGTTTGGATCGGCTCCAAGTGGGTCCAAGGTCCGGTCCGGAGCCGTAAAAGTGGAGTTCTCGAAAGTCCGTACCGGACAGCTCCACATATCTCCGAGTAAACGGATTGGTTCAATATAATTAGGTAATTGCAATCTTAGTTCTAAGACTCTTAGGCTTTCCTCCGAATTATCACGCAGTGATGCACCCGGGCCCGATCGGGATTTATGGGATACCAAAAAGAAAGTACCCATTTACAGTTTAGTTAGGTATTGTAGACAGAAGTAATACCACATCCTTGTATTTCGGTACACTAGATCCGCAAGATATCCAGTCATATGATGCCATAAATCGCATTCAAGGTACCTTAGGTAGGTATACATAATATCTCCCCGACGGATAAATTCTTCATCACCACCAATTGTTCGGGTCAATATCCCATACGGCACAATTACTCGTAATCGTGCCTCCTTGCTTGTACTTCGTACTACTAGTATCGCACTTATCAATCGCCTGCCTAAATATCCTGCCACACTCTTGATCTGGACTCGGACCGTCAATGGTGAATCGGCATCCGTTCGTCACGGTGACGCTGAGGTGCAGTGCCTCGGTACACCCCAAAGCTCCGAGACAGACACCAGCGTTATGGTCAGTAATAGTCAGAGTGTGCTCCGCGTTCGCGTCGCTGGCGTCAAGGATAGTCCCCTCAAACTGGTTGCAAAATGTGTTTACGGCGTCAATCATGCTACCACGTCCTGTCATCGCGCCACTGTCGAAACAGTGAAGCTTCTCTGTTGCTGGGTTCGGTGATGGTGGCGCGGGGTTAGGCTTTGGAGGAGGCGTGGGTGGCGGTTTCGGCGGAGATATCGACTGCGTCCCCGACGCGCCAAAATTCGGATCAACGTAGGTTGGAGCTGGTAACCCAAACTCATACGCGCACGAGTCGTCTTCATCTTCCTCCTCCTCATCCCCGGGGTCATCACCATCGTCATCCACAGGTCGCGGAGTGGATGTGGCTATGGTTCCCGTAGGCATAGGGTCATTAACTTCAGTCTGAGTTGGGCGACTCGGAGGATCAGGGTCTTCAGGGTCAACAAAGTCATTTCCACCGTCTGCACAATTAATCAGACATGGAGCCGAACAGAACATCAAGCAAGGTTTTCCACAGCCGGACTTGCAGATCGGACCTGGCTTTCCCGGTTTATATGTCACAACGGGAAATATAGCTCCTGCGAACCCGCCGCTCGACGAGGAGGTTGTTGCTGTTGCTGTCGATGAGGATGGGTTGACAAAAGAGTAAGGGAATGGTGGCGGCGTGATAGTTCTCGTAACTGGGGAATGTGTAACCCCAGGCTCACTGAGGGGGTTGGGGTCATTGGTGATTTTAAATGGCGGAGGCAGAATGCTGCTCGTTACGTAAAATGTCTTGCTGGCACTTGTGGCCGTGTTCGTGTCCGTCACCGTGTATTCCCAAACAGGAATCTCTGTGACGACTAGCTGTGGAATTGTCAGGGTGGTTGTCTGAATGATGTGCGTCCAGCCAGTTGAAGCGCTCCAGGCAACATCAAGGGATGTTGGGAATAATGGAAAGTCAATCGTAACAGCCGAGGGCAATTTCAAAGGGGGGAGGACGAATGTGCATGGGGGCTCGCAGTTGATGACGGGGTTTGATTCTCCCCAGATGGAAGGGTCAATGTAAACAATTGAATCGCCGCCACTCCCTTCTGAAGAGCCATCATTCCCCCCGCCAGCGCCAGGGTCGCCACTGCTCGAGTCACCGCCTCCATCCGGAGTATTTCCACTCCCAGAACCTGAGTATAGGTCGATACTCCATATCATAGTGCCTCCGAAACAGTGGCTACTAGCCCAGTTTTTTTTCATTGCAATTGTTTCAGAGTCATCGTAACCAACCCACTGGTCACTCCAGACAAGATACTTCATCATTGCGTCGGAGTCTAGGATGGGGTCAACGCCGATCTGGGGAATCATTAGTGACTGGATCTCCTCCAGAGACATGACGCCGCCAAAGGCAGTGCATGGAGCTGGTCGGCTCGTGGTACTCCATTTACACCCAACTTCCATACAGTCGACACTTTCAACTGTATAACCTCGGCCATAGTACGCTAGACCCAGATTGATCTTCGATGGATCAACACCATCATACCATAGAGGTGATGTCCAGTTGTAAATCTCCGGGATATTGGTCTGACCAATAATTGTTTTTCCGATATCCTTTACGCTTGCGTCCCAGGGGCCATGGAGGTCATACGTCATCAGACCAAAAAAGTCAACGTAAGGTTCCATTGCTTTTGGATCAAACCACCGTAAATACCAATAGCTTGATGGGAGAGTGACGCTTATTCCGTATGATGTTCCGTAGGCCGAGCGCATCTCTTGAAGTAGCGTCACAAAATTCTTGGTGTCATCGGGTTTCCCACTTCTATCAGGGGCGCCGGGATATTCCCAATCAATGTCAACGCCTTGAAATCCGTACTTGTCCATGAAGTTCTTGAGGGAAGATATGAATGCGGCTCGAGTGCTCTCTGAAGCTGCAAGATCTGACCATGTTGTTTGTGTAGGACCTGGATCGTTGAAGTCCCAACCCCCTATAGAGATCCAAGTCTGTAGTGTGGACGATTTCAAAGCCGTAAATTCGGTGTATAGAGGTACATCACGACTATCAACAGGAATAACCTCGAATGTAGCTGGGTCGATACTGGCAAAAGCCAGATTCAGATGTGTAAGACCGGTAGTATCAATTTGGGAGGGCGTAATGCGTTGACATTGACGGGAATAGGAATTGGACACCTGATAATAGGCAATTGATCTCCCGAGAGCCGAGCTCCCACCACATGATGGCGCAGGTACCGTTGAACATGACCCAAAGCCTTGCTGACAAGGGGAATTAGGATTTGGCGAATCGCAAAACTCCGTTCCGGTCTGTAGTTGTTAGCTTTTTAGCGAGAAATAGGGGTTGGAGATAAATAGGGGGCCTACCCCACAGTAGCCGTAGTAGCTGCAACAAACGTTCAGAGGACAGGAAACACTTCCACCAAGACTATCACGCCCACAGAGTGCCGTAGCATTGCCTATAGAGATTTTGTTAATAAAGAAATTGCATCGCAACAGACTTAGCAGGAAGCTTACAGTTGTTTGTGCAATTCCCAGTGCCACAGTTGTCAGGCCCATAACCGCAACCGCCGCTATTATTGCAACAAGAACCGTCGGGACAAGGACTATCAGCGCTACATTCTGCATCGCTCTGCCGGCTGAATACGTTGGTAGCTGGTGTGAAATCACGACGGATAGATGATCCGTTTGTTGCAGTGACTGTTTGTGGCGGTGCGGAGATTGTTGTTGTTGGCACGAGTGCGTTGGAGAACAGACTGAGAACTTGATTCAGATACGGCTTTATGGGGACACTAGCAAGTCTGTCAATGAAGGTGCGTGTGATAGACATGATGGGGAGAGGAGGCGCTTTAGGGAGTAAGTCAAAGCGTTGTTGCACGGGCGGAACAGTTGACAAGTTCGTTGCTACAAGACTAGAGAGATCTCTAGCAGCTAGAAGCTTCATATGATGCTCATACTGTTGTTCAACCTAAGAATACATGCTATTAGCACTATTGAAGCTATATGTGTCGTTAGACATGAGCATACCTCAGACTCCGTCATTCGTCGCTTATAAGACGATGAACTCCCATTACTAAACAACATGTCGTAATATATATACTTCGACTCAGCAGCTCGCTTGTATTGGGCCACATCTAAGAATTCGGCGTTAAAAATATCAACAGATTGCACATAAGCCGATACACCATCCCAGGTGTCCTACTTGTAAGTGCATTAGTCACTGCCAAGGTACCTACTTGTGTAGTATTCAAAACCAAACCCTTGAATAGGACATATATACAACAGGTTTCTCAACAGCGAGTTCGATAATTAATAGGGAAGGTGGTGATATCTTACATCCCAGAACGTTTTGAAGTAAAACGTATAAACAGTATTTTCCGCTGGCGCTTTGCCCGTGCCTGTTAGGCGGGATCGGAGTTTATTGTGAATACTCCCTTGGATATCCTGATAGCCATTAACCTATTGATTTTCGAGCGTGGGTTAACGGTGTTAATTATACGTACTTGTTCGGTGTTCACACCGTCTAATAAGGCGCTCATGATTGAACTGCACTTATAATTCATAGGGGCACAGTAGGTACCGTCTTCCCTACCACCTTCTATTGTGCTACTTAAACTCAGTAAGATATGTGGAAAAGGAGGCTATAATAGTCTTACGTTGCTGGAGGCCATTCGTCGCAGGACCAGTACATACCTCCAGGGGCATTATTTGCTCTATTCGCGATAACATTATAACCTGGATCACCGAAATTGACGTTCGGCTGCGCGAAAATAGAAGTTAGCCACTAGTTAACCGTCACGAGACATCGCGCAAGAATTCTTATTTCCAGATAATAGTTGATATTTAGAAACGGATAGTGACTAACTTGGATCCATCTCTGGCCAGCATAGCCACCGCTGTAAGCGACATTTTCATATGTCGTTGGCGGTTGGTCAGGCTCGGGACAATGATGAGTTTTGTGCCAGTTCGAAGGGCAGGCTATATTCCTGCGATTGTTTTTTTCCACTTTGCTCGTGTCGCTGTTTATAATAAGTATGTATCTTAAGAATTTATCATTGTTGTGACGAATAGACTCCTCATAACTAAGAGTCCCGCCACTAATGTAATTGTCGTACTGGAAGAGATGTGATCATGACTTACTACGAAGGTGTTAGTTTAGCTTGTAAGATGATTTAAATCCGAAATAGGGGAGGCAGAAGAGAACAGATGAGCAGGGGAAATTTAATATTTATTTACCAAATGTAACTCAATGTATGGCAGTCCATAGGGCGTTCGTCCCGGGTCTAATAGCCCTATATTGCCAGCGCCAGGAAGTCCTGGCACAGTCTGAAGGGGATTCCTTCTATGGACGTTGCGGCAAATAGAAGGCATCTTCGCACAGTTGTATAGGAGCATAGGGGACTGCCCCCAAACCAAGCCGGAAAGGCCTAACAAGAAGGCAAGGATAGCCAAGCTGCGCTGGCTAAGAGAAGCCATTCCTATGTTCCAATAGAATAAGAACTCCTTGATTCGATATGTCAAAATATGAGTCTAATCCATCCCACTGCCGCGATAACCTCCTTTTATGGAATCCTCCATGCTTCCCTCCGGAAGCGGCCCAAACTGAGCAAAACCCCTGAATCCACTAGGTCCCAATATGGAGAATTGATGCCCTTCATCTTCAGTGTGGTGTGCTCCCTGCTAGCGTGGTGCACCGAAGAGCTTACCTCAGACTACAACACAACTATTTCAACACTTAATCTAGGCATATTTTCATACCTCAATATAGCAACATCTAGGTGCCCCCCAGAAAGATATGCAAGGTCGAATATTCTCAGTCATATGATGGGTAAGATAGAATATTTCGGTCCCAGTAGGCAGGTATGGTGGCACAACACGAAGTATTGTCTCAGCTGGTTCAAGACCCCCCAAATTCGGAATCAGCATGCTGTGGACTAGGCCCTGCGCCGCTGGTCCTCAAAGGAGGGGGTAAATCAAGGAGTGTGTGTAGTTTGACAGCTATGGAGAAGGAGTTTAACATGAGTGATGAGTTGGTAAGAGCTTCAATTTCTTGATTCCATAGCTCATAAACCTAACAAGAGCCTTTAGGTATATCAAGCGCCTCCTAATTCTTCCACTTCGAGATTTTTGGCTAGAAAATTCCTCGGGGCTTATGGGGGGTAGAACGATGCTTACTAATATCCTTTAAATGTCTTCTTTGCTTGCCGCGACAGCCTAGTCCAGAATATCGACCTCCCAGGCCATCTCACGCCATGCAGAAGTCTAGACAAGCTTTTCGGCCAAGATCGCAATAAATTGCACTTGCTGCTACGCTAGCGCACGCAAATGGTTGATGCTTTCTTGTTATCGTACGCTCTAATTTGCTGCTCAAGCGACCCTACTAGAGCTGATGTTAGAGTTAATCGCTCAGTAGCACCGGGCTGACAGCTTTGGGTTTCTCGTGTAACCTGGCGCTAAATTCGCCGAGACAGCGGTGTGATTACTGTTCTAGGTTGGTTGAAAAAAGGAGTCACAGGATGACTGCAGTTTCTCATTGAAAATTTTGGAGTAGATTGGGTTACAGGCTTATGTAGCAGTGCGGCACAAGGGTTGAGAGGGTGCTATGATACCGGACCGGGCAAGTATTGAACGACAGGAGATAAACGGGCCGGCGGCGAGACAGCGGTTAATGTAAAGGATGCTCTATCCAGAAATCGAAGTCGAGTTTATATGTTATAGATTACTTTGGTTCTCAAATCACCTTGGTTAGGTATTCTGGCCAAGAATAGTCGTCACGATGTTGCTACAGATATGCTTCTATATTGCCATCGCATCAACCACTTTGGCGACGTTGCTGGAAGATCTAGGTTTGGGGCTGCTTGAGAGGCACAATCATTTAAGTCGGCGTCAAACAGTCGGTAGCAATTATACATGCCGCCTGAATTACACCACGAACCTCTGGAGTAGCTGTGCTCAAGTTCTCCAGGAGTTCAATTTGACGCTTGACGCTTTCCAGGATATCAACCCCAGCATCAGCGATAACTGCGAGAACTTCAACCCGGGGTCTATGTATTGTGTCGCTGCCGGTAGGTGGAGTTCGCAACTAAATACTATGATTCTAGAGTGCTAATTTAGAAAAGCTGTTGGCGACGCGTTGCCAATTTCATCGAATGGGCTCTGTGGTGTCCAGCAAAATTGGACTAATACGTGCATCGGGAGTCAATGGGGGGACTGCTGCGGTATAGGCGGATAGTTAGTATCCTAGCATTCCTTTCCGGTACCCTTGAGTGCATATTGACAGTTTATGTAGTTGCGGGACGGGAGAGGATTACTGCGGGCTTGGAAACTGCCAGGAGGGCACAGTAAGAACGATTTCAGTGTCTCTCGCCTTTGTTTCTCTTCAACACATACATGGTTTTCAAGAGATTTAGCAGTATAACTCACTCTTTTAGTGCTACGGAGCACCGACACCTTATAGTACGAATGGCTTATGCGGAAGTCAGAACGACTGGGTTGAATGCCCCCCTAAATTCGGGCTATGCTGCAGCGAGTACGGGTAGTGAGTGTTGAGAATTCTTAAGCCGCGTTCATTCTTCGAAGACTATCATCTCACGTATCTACAGTTGCGGGAATGGTACAGATTTCTGCAGTACCGGTTGCCAGAGCGGCCCTTGTGCTGGGTCAACAACGACCTCCAGCGCCCCACCGACGTCTACGCCGACCCCTGGATCCGTTAGTCAAGACGGAACCTGCGGCTTTGATGGAGGTTTGGTATGCAAAGGATCTTCTTTTGGTGATTGTTGCTCAGCTGCGGGCTATTGTGGCTCTGATGCATACTCATGTCAGGATATTCTTGGCTGGTAAGTAAATGACGACTCAACGGCTAATACTCGAGCTATTAATACCATCTACTAACAAAACTTTCTAGTCAATCGGCCTATGGAACGTGTAATGTTACGGGATATGTGTCAGTATAGGGTATACAACATAGGAGGTGGAACTGCACACCGGGACAAATAGTCTAATCAGGTAATTATACAGTCATGATATAGAGCCTGATGGTATGCATATGTACCTCTACATAGCCAATGAATGAAAATCCACACGTAAGAATCAGCTACAGTTGATACATCATTCAACTCTTTCCAAGAAACCACCTTCGTTAAACATCCAGCCATCAGGCACCCGCATCGTCGGAATGCAGTCCTCAGTCAAACCCCCTTCTACAGCATCTAGCAATCTTGTGCCTGCCGTCCGCTCGCCGGACCACAGGAGACACGTAATATTTGTCACGGTTGACCATTCCTTCGCTGTTCGCAGAACAGGTCTAACGAAAGTAAGATGGGCTTTCTCCGAAATGTCTGAAGCTGGAAGTCGGGTCCCATTACTCGCTTCGACCCAGGCGTGTCCTTCTGCTAGACCTTTCACGCCGTCCATAGTCGATAAAAGGTCTTGGCCGCCCTCCTCTGCTGGCATACGGATGAGAACGCCCTCCTTCCTGAACCTAGGGCCAGCGATGTCCTTGTATGGAAGGGCCAGGCTCGTATTTTTAATCACGTCCCGACGCACCAATGATTGATACGACGTGTATTGGTCCGCCAGAGGTAAAACATCCAGTATCCATAGCTTCTCTAGTTTGGGTACATTTGTTGGAGACTTGAAGGCTTCCAAGTGTTTCGCTAAAACGACGATAACGTTAGCGTCAGGGCAATTGCATACTTTTGCGCGAGGAACGAGACGCAATGGCCCAGTTTCTGCTACTTTAATGATGCATTGCTCAAGAATTGGAGCCTGGATGGCTTTGAAACTTGTAGAGACCACTGACGGTTGAGCCGGGTCGAAGTCATCGCCAAAGGCCCAGGGACATATTGTTGGTAGATTTAAGCGCAGAAATCGCAATCTAGGGAGGACGGGACGGATAAAGTCGCATAGGTGTGCTTGCTCACTATTGTGGGCGCTGTTGCGATCGTGCGTATCCCTAACGTTGATCTCCAGGCATACACAACTCTGAGGCAAGCTGTCGATGACGGATGCAATCATCGATTCAGGTACCCATAATCCAGATGGCAAGGAGGTCGGTGCGAAAAGAGAAAACGATTGTAAATTGACCATTTTCGCAAGTCGTGAGGGGAGCTTATTGAGATCAATCCGTAGCTGACGCATCGCATCAGCTGTTTCTATTGAGTCCGGCCCGTTTCCCACGCGACTTATGCGAAGAGTAAATGTCTCAATCATCGCATCGTTAGAGTCAGAAGGGCATTGCGACCATCTAGAAAGGGTCTCTAAGGTCAAAGCCACATGCTTGTACAGCACAGAAGAAGCCAGAGACCACCATCTCCTACAGCAGAGCATACAATGAAGTATGTCTGAATAGGACAAGTCTGACTCAAAGATAGACAACAAGATCTCATTGGAAAGTGCGAAAATTGGTACGCGCTCATCTTTCGAGTTCATGTCGTCCATTATGTCGATATTTCCATCGGCTTTGGCAGCCAGATAACCAAATGGGAAGTGTGAGGTGTAAGATTATGACGACGGGACGGGACTTACGATGCTAGGGATGCATCTAGATAGGCGCCATTAGGCCGTTATAGAGGGGTAGCGGCTGGAAATATTAGGGCATACAAAGGCCCTAATATTATCATTTTGTAGTGGCCAATCAAAGGTGTCAGCACCTAAAAAGGTAGCATGGATGCACCCCAGGCCACTCTTGTGTAACAAGCGATAAGCCAGCCAGATCTTTAGTCAATTCTCGCAGCCCTTCACTTACTGGGGACTTTCTCCTTTCCCTTTTTTTTGGCAAGTCATCAAAGACCGAGTCTCACTGTATCATTGCCTATTAGCATGGTCGTATACTCGTAAATATATCTCCTTACCATTACCGCACCGACGCATCTCTCACACAAGCAGCACAGGCCTCGAGTCGGACTGGTTCCACAAGAAAAACCCAACGTCGCTCCGTCATCAGTCTACCCAAGTTATATAGCAGCAGCTCAAATATAGCCCTTGCGAGCGCAATAAGACATATAATAAGGGCAATTCAAGGCTTCTATCTCCGATAATAGCGAGCACAACGCCGATAAATTCTGCATAGCGCGTTAGAAAAAAGGGAGATAGGAGCTACCTTGTCACTAAAGCATAAGGGAGAGGGAACAGAAAGTACCTAGGTATACATAATGCGACAGCACAACGTACTACACTTGGGAAAGCTTCAGGAAGTAAGGGTCTAGACGACGCGAGCGTGATAGGGGTAGCTGGTGACGTTGGAGAATTTGTGCCTGGTGTTAAAAGGGGAAGAAGGTTGGGTACCCACAATGAGACAGATACAGATTGTACGAGGGGATGCTACAATCACAGGGACTGTGCTTCCTCTCACGCGCTGCTATAATAGGATTGGCTGGTGTAGAATATGTGTATGATGTCCTTATTGTCATCACACTTGGGGGCTTTTGCAATGGATAAGCAGTATTGTTTCAGAAAGCTCGCGGATGTCTGAGGAAAGAAGAAGAAGCTCACGCTCACGATGACGTAGCCGAGACTCAGAGGAATATCCATCTTCGCAGAGCTGCCGACTACGAAGGTCTATGATCTGGGACGGAATAGCCGATCAATGTTTAAAACCATGTCATTCGTGAAATGATGTATCAAGTTGATGGTTTTCTGTAGGGCAGCATATGGTATTACGAGAAAATACCATTCTAGATTTTTGGAAGCTGTTCTTCCGCAAATCATTATCTGCCCTCTGGCGAGCTGGCATGTTGGTATTCATTTATTACCTCATTTTGATAGCATCGACGTTGAGATACTGGCTAAATCTACCTAGTGCTATGTGAGATATCACAAAGAGATCATGGTGCATTGCCAAAGGTTGATTCGCTCTGAAACGCGTACAAACATCTGGTATCCCCTGGATTCATGCCCAGGTAGGTATGCTACATGTACTCTGTGGTACTTTCGGCATTTTGTCTCTTATCGACTCTAACAGATTCTGACTCTTGAATATGGCATTTCTGCTTTCGAAATTCCATATTCTAAGTGCAACGAAGGACGAGCCAAGGATCCAACCAGAGCTTCTTGTCACACCGGCCTCGTCAGCTACTCGTTTCTTGCAATACGGTTACTCAATGCACACAAGATGCTAGCTCAAAGGACACACTAGTTAGAATACAAGCTTCCCTCATGAGCTTCCCTTTAGATAGGTAGGTATCTAATCACTTAGCGTTGTTGACCGTTATGTTGAAGGGCGGGCGGCCAAGACAAATGTCTGAGACAGGAAGAAGGGAGCACACGGGTATGCGTTCATCGGACCCTCGCGGAAAAGCTTAGATGCTTCCTAGCGAGACATAGTGGCTGAAAAAAACAACTACCATGGGGAGATGCATTCCTAAATGTGGAATGGATCGGAACACGATTGCCAAGCCGGAGATTTCACTGACTTACACACACGTTATCCCTGTCTGTATATACTGATCTACGCGTTAATCGTAATCTCGCCCTTAGATATCGGTTCCTTATATTATGTATTTCCTTGGCAGTGCCCCGTCCTTGTCCCTAAGATGGTCTCGAACTTGAGTTCAGGAGAACGTCTCTGACCCTTTCTTGGCATACAGGGCAAATACCACAATTTGCATACTTCACGATGCCTTCTTTAGATGTTAGCGAGTTGAATATTGTTGTTTCTATACTTGGTATGTTTAAAGCATCCCGTTCTTCCTAAGAGGTTAATTCTGACTATTACAGGTGCTTTCACAGTATTATATGGCTTGATAGCTGTCAAACTAAAGGGTGTCTGGTATCTCGGGGAAGCATGTTGGTGGTACTCTCTAACCAACTACTTCTACCTCCCTACTGACTGCGTCCTACCTCTTAGTACCTGCAGTCCTGGTTGGCATGCTCTTAGGACCCGTATCTGCAAAGTTCCTAGATGCCACGAGATGGGGATCAGCCGCTCCAGACCAGCAAGATGCGATAACCCTTGGTGTAATGAGAGTAATGATTGGTATCCAACTGTCAGTAACCATGAGTGTCTATGGCATAAGACAAGCTTCGAGGATATTAGGTCCAAATAACTGACAACGTCTCTGGCCACTGCAGGGTCATCGCTGGATACCAATTGCCTTCTAAATATCTCAAGCTACATTACAAGGAGTTGATAGTCTGCCTCGTTCCTATCATGGCCATGATGTGGCTAGCAACCTCCGTTTGTGTGCTTGCAACAATACCAAGAGTATCGTTGCTTGCGACCCTTGTTATAGGGGCCTGTGTCACATCCACAGACCCTATCCTCTCGCAGGCCGTCGCCAAAGGGCCCTTCGCTGATAAGTACGTGCCTCGACCTCTCCGAGAGATCATTTCGGCTGAGGCTGGTGCCAATGATGGTTTCGCGTCGCCTTTCCTGATGCTTGCCGTCAACCTCCTACGCCTTACAGAAAATCGACAGCAAACTCTCGTAGAGCGCAGTCGAGGTGTCGGAGACGACACAAGGGACGTTGGGATTGCTCTGGGAAACTGGGTAATTGAAACACTTATTTACATCGTCTTGTTAGCCATTGTATATGGAGCCGTAACTGGCTATTGCGCTAGAATGGGCGTCAGATTCTCTCTATCCAGGAGATGGATCGACACGGAGAGTTATCTATTATTCCCAACCGCACTAGGTGTATGTGCTCCTCCGATATGTTTAGCCCCCTTTCACCTTCAGGAAAAGCTGACAAATACTGAAGCTTTTCATCGTTGGGACTTGCGGAGCTCTCGGCACAAGCGATCTTTTGGCTTGTTTCGTCGCAGGCTGCGCATTGAATTGGGACGGGGAGTTCCTCGCAGAGACTGAGCGACGTCATGATGAAGTGAACTCATGCATCGACGTCTTGCTTAATTTTGGTGGCTTCATATATATCGGCATTGCCATCCCTTGGCAAGAGTTCCACCAGCCTGACATTACCGGAATTACCTACCCGCGACTTTTCGGCTTGGGTGTGCTCGTTCTCCTCTTTCGTCGCATCCCTTCTTTGCTCCTTACGTACAAGATGATGCCAGAAGTGGTCAAAAACTGGAAAGAAGCGATATTCATGGGATATTTTGGTCCTATTGGTGTCGGAGCGGTGTACTACCTTCAACATACAAGGCTCTTGTTCCCCAAGGAACAGGTAGCAAGTGCCAGGGAACGCGAATTGCTCGATGCAATATGTCCCGGTACGTATAAATCATCTTATACCTTTTACGATCTCTAACTGACCAATATTTTATTAGTTGTATACTTTCTCGTCCTATTCTCAATCCTAGTACATGGCCTCTCAATTCCCATTTTAAGCGCCATCTACAAGTTCTACAACGTCCGGCCAATTACAGAAGACGCTGTCGAGATAAGACGAAGAAGCATCTATGTCGCCACTCCACCCAACGCTTTCAAGGGAGATCGAGACACGTTCATTGTGTACAACCGGTTTTTCCGCCCGCTCGTAGGGATGACAACGCTTCCGATATCCCGCCCTCGTACTCGTAGCGACAATGACAGCATGTCGACGGAAGACGAGGAGGAGAAAAAGCGCACGCAAATAGTCACCTTTGGCCGCGTAGATACCGAGTAGGAAGTGGAAGTAATTAAATCACCTGTTCGATAGTAGGATATAAAGGTTACACTTCATATCATGAAACAATATTACTCTCTTAAATGAACTTAGACAGCTTACTTAGACCGCCCAGCTTGAATAAACCAATAGATTTTTTCTCATTTTCGACAGGTTAAAAACCTGGTACATAATAATAGACAGCTAATAATCATGCCCTAAGTAGTCCTGAGAGAAGCATATTTGCTTATAATACAACGCTCCGATAGAAAACTCCATAGGGCAGTAGGGCAGATGGGAAACTTGTTCACTACTCCGAAGCCACAAAAGCCCCGTACCGATAATTACTGCCTAGAAAAACTCCTTATAAATATCTACCTAAATTTTTTTTCAATGAACACAGCTCCTCGCAATGCCTAGGGTCGTTTATAAGTATGATCGATTCCTCAGGCATCATGTCAGAGACACCCGAGGCACCAGTAGATCCCCGAGTATAAAAAGCCCTTGAGAGCAACCATCCAGTCTATAACTGCACATATCCTCTCTTTTACAAACAATAACTAATCTACTACTTGCCCTCAGAAACGGAAACATCATTTAGGCAAATTGTCTATTCCTTGGCCACGTTGGCTGCTGTGTTATGCCCCTCTTGTCTTTGGCGCCTCTCTACTAAAGCCCATCATGCCCTCCAACCGAGGCGAAACCAACAAGGCTAGACGAACAACGAAACACATGAAAAGGCGCATAGACAGCCTCTTGTCTGAACAGCGCGTAGACTACACGAGTCTATGTATCATGTGCAAGACTTCCCTCCGATGCACTGTCGGAAGACCTTTACCATGTTCTCGAGGCTGTCGCGAAAAGTTAGAAACTAAGCCATTAAGAACGCGCCTTCAACCCCTGCTTCTACATCCTTCAGCCCTCGATTTTCTCCTAGGTTGTGTATCAGCTGCAGGATCAGTAGCAGGATCATCCACCCCGGAAAACTCGCCACAAGATGCCTCTACTCCTAAGATCGCAAACAGGAGAGTGCCAACCCGACATTGCCTACCTGACGGATTCCCATTAGAACATAACATACTTTCAGCAGTCGTAGATTCTTTCCCTGAGATTTCGGCCACCACCACGGCTGAGGATCTAATCGGCACCGGGACCTATCAAGAGGAACGGAAAATCCTACTCAGTTGGCTCTGCACCAATTTCGAGGGGACATTAGTTCCTACTTCAGAATCAGAACATATCAAAGAGATGCCCGGAGAAGCCCAATTCGTGCTAGCGAACACCAATATGGACCGCCAGCGTGTTTTCGAGGGCAATATCAAGGATAATTGTCCACCCGGCGGATGGGCGGCGTTTCATGGCACACCGACAGTGCATCTGTTAAGCATACTACACAGTGGACTAAAACAAAGCAAGATCACGGACGGCTCCGTCTGGATCGCAGCGCATCCGACTATATCATTAGGTAGGCAAACTTTCTTTCGTTCTGTTTCATGTCTAAGGTACCTATTTATTATTGTCGACAATTTCGAGAAGTTTTCAGCATCTCCTTTGTTAATCATGTTTCAAGCACCATCGAGTACCATCGGTCGGAAGCCAGTTAGATTCAAGCAAGCTAAAGAGGTAATAGCTAATTGTTGATATCAGGATACATAATGAAATACGGCCAACCCTGGACCGTATTCAAAGGTTGGAAGAACAGCGCATTCCAAAACCATATCGTCTTATTCGGCGTCGAAGTCGCGACGCGGAGAACACCCTTCCAAAGAGCGCAAATGCAGGATCGTGCTAACCAAACAGCAAAATGCAAACAGGGCCTAGTGATGGTTAAATATGTTTTTCTACTCCCACCGCAGAGTATTTTGCAGAGCACCAGACTTCTACAGCCTAATGATTTTAGCAGCATAACCCCAGCAAAAAACTTGGTACCGCCCGGCGATAAAGTTTGGCCGGCTATGGAGAAAGTCTTTAATCAGATTCATACGCAGGGGATGACAAGGCACAAATCTGTATACTACCAAGAATTAAAGTCGGCCTCTGAGATAATAGACGATTCTCGACCCAACCCTTCCGAAGGCGATGATCCGAGTCATTTAGATGACCAGCCAGACACGGAATCTGAAGATATGAAGCGCCTGCGTCAGAAAAAGAGAAGGAGAGATACGCCATCTTAGTGCTTATCTTCATATGCTCGTAGAGAAACTTTACCTCTCAGTATCTCCTAACTAGAGGATGATGGAGTGGAGGGCGCGGATCGTAGATGAAGTTGCTTTCAGTCATCGGTTATATTTCATTCTTTGATAACATACCTAAATAAACTAGACTCTCCCACGATATTGTTGATCATTTCCGAGGAAGAATTTGATAATGTCATTGACTTTCAAGCGCATCATAAATATGTCAAACTGAAATCTGCCTTCGTGATAACCACCCGTTGTCCAGATGCTCCTAGAGCCCCACTTTCCCCCCTAGCCGTGTGCCTACCCCTAATAGGGGGACCTAGGCACCAAACCCCACCGATTCATCAACTGCTCCATAATGTAGTTGCTAGCAGCCTAATAGGTACCTAATAATCCGCTACCGCCCTTATAGGTATTTTACAGAAACTTTGTTGTTAGCCCTGAGAATAGTGTGGTTGATTTGGCGAGGATTCTCCCTTATAGGTACGTCCTTGAGTACCCGCCCCGCTCTAACCCCACCTAAAGGCATAATTTAGTCGTATGGAGATTAGGGGGTATCTTACGACGGCTGGCAGATATTCGAAAATTCATTTCTTCCTTTACAAACACAAAGAGTGGGCTTCTCTAATACCATATGGTCCCTTCGATTGCATGGTGTTTGTCAAAAGATTCACGATGAACAATATTCTAGATTCAAGGAATTCAGAAATGGTCGTGGTCATTGTACCTCAACCGCTCTACCGCTCTACCGCTCTATGAACTGAGATCTTTGAAGAAAAAATATTCATTCTACTAGGAATCACAAGGCGGCGTTTCCTATCTAGCCCTTTCTAAATTCAACATCTTTTCGAAAGATCCAGGAAGTCCCATCGACCGAGACGCTCTTGTAACCCAATACTCCTTCTACGAATGACAAGACAATCATCGGCGACACCAGGAAATTTGGGTTTCGATCCTCAACAGACAGCGTTAAACGGTCATATGTGAGACCAACACCAAATGAAGATAGATGCAAGTTAACCTCGACCGCGGGGGGCTACACACATTTTTTATTTATTAGACATTGAACCAATTTTACGGCTCGGCCGCGGGGGAGCACTTACATGGTTTATATTCTGATGGTTTACCTTGCACCATCTCTTCAGGTAACCCGCCAGTAGTTGTAATGTCGGGCTATGGCTACATTGGACCTCAACAATCGCATTTCCCCCGCCGTAAACCGCAAGGTGATACGGCGGCTTCAGAAGCAACTCGTCTGGGCGTGGCAAAACCCTGATATCTGGCAGTACGTCGAAAGGCTGGTGCGGTGCTGTCGCTGCCGAATTTTCACCTATCGTGTCTATAGATAGGTTCGCCCACTCATCCAGGGATGCTTGCGGATCGTTGAAACAGTCTAGGAGCCTAACCTTGAATAGCGACTGCATCTCAATCGGTGATTGCATCCCGCCCTTTGGAAGGTTGACATCAAGCCCTACTCTCGTTGCCGACCAAAAGACGACTGGCTCCTTTTTCTTAGATACCTATTCCCAAGCTACGTTAATAGGCACTCGTTTCAATTATGTGATTACCTAAATAGCCTTACATCTATAAAGAGCCTCAAACTGCCGCCAGCACGCTCAAGTAGAGTGTCGGTCCATTCGGTGCTGATCTCGCTATCCAAGATCTCTCGCAGTACTTCAAGGAATGTCTGGACTCCTTTTGCGACCGAAGGGACGAATATGGACCTATCTGGATAGCCATCATCTAAATTAAGAATCAGAAGATCCCACGCAATCTCGATTGACACATCGATTCCGAGAAGTTCGCTCACGGCAGATCGCGCGGTTTGAACGGGTGCATCGGCCCTGTCCCAATGATCACGGATGCCGACCAGTACATTTAGGGGTCTGTGTCTACCTAGGTTAGGTACTCAGTAGGATGAAACTGCCATCTAAAATCGATTCGCGAGGTTGGCCCTGCTTACAGTCTCGGAGATGACATTGTGGTCGGATATAATTTTCATACAAGTTGACATCTAGATCCAATTATATTGATACTCTTAGGTTCCATGATTATTTTGGTTTGTCTTATACATAGCTGAATCCCTCTATTACGTTTGGTACTTCCTATGCCTTACATATGTAGGTCTCTGATGATAGTAGGGTGGCCAGTAGATAGCCCTATGAGTATTTCGCCTAACCAATCATATATGCAGGCAATCGCCCAATTCGGCATATTTACGCTTGGCTCCACTGCTATTTGCGACCCCTGAGTCCGCCAAGCCAAGCTGAAAGTTGGAGTGGGAACCCCTGCTAGGTGCTGAAGAAGACCCTGAAAGTATCTCGAGGTTTTACCCGTTCATAACTTGTCTTTACGAGCGTCTCTAGACTTGCTTCAAACTTCCCTCGTCGCTTTTCAAGAGACATTGGTGAGTTTAATTGCATCGTTAATCGACATCATGGAAATGTTGGGTGCCGATGTTCTGCCGATTTGCCAACTGTTCTCTCAGAAGCCACGTACACGCAATCCGTGCGGCTGAGTATGGGCCTACGAACTATGGCGAAGAGCTAGTAGTATGCTTGGCGAAGCCGCTAGAGATTCCTCAGCCTTCAGTTTCATCTCCGCTCTACGGAGCCGGCTACTCGCTCGGGAAAATACTTGTCTCGGACCTTTGGGCTAAATACAAGGTTGACAGACTCAGCACGAAGTACTCCGGAGATTACAGCGTGTGACATGTGGAACCTTCTTGCTATCAATGTATAGTAAGAGTTAGCTCAAGGCGTCCTCATCGGATGAATGGGTGTCCTTGTTGGACACCCAACCGACTAGCCGCAGGCTGCCGGAATGGAACAAGAGCATTGACAGAATATTGCTACTTAAAGACTTTCAAAGCCCAGTTAATATTGCTATGTTCTCAGGATCACACAATCACACAGATCCCGACTCGCAGCTCATCATACGACTCCCTAAGTTTTAACTATTACGTTCGAAATGTCGAAGCTACCGCCTGTCGAGAAGCTACCCCTCGCCCTACGTAAGAATGGTGAGTCGAAGATGGATAATACTTCTATTCCAAGGCTAATTAGAACAGTCCGCGATGAATGGGATAATAAGAAGTCAGAGATTGAGCAGCAACTCTCAGACATTCTCACCATCCCTTGGACCATAGACGTGAACCCTAACCAAATATATGCCTACGCCACGGACGGTTATGCGAAGGAGTCCTTAGGCAGTTGCATCGCTAGGTGAGCATTGAACCCAACAATCACAAACTCCTTACTAGGTACTATATTCACACCCGTCTAGCTACATTAATGGCGCCATACATAGACTGAAGGAGTTCGTAGACTATTCAGGGGAACAAGGGCTCAACGAGCTAAATACCATCTGCCATGCCCACATCCTGACCATTGACTTGGACGATGCCAAGCGCTTCTCGTGTTGCGGCGCGGATATACACGATGGCAAGTTGCGCATTTTGTTCGCCCCGGGCCGCCTCGGCAGCAACATTGACGATGCTCTCAACCGCGACATTCTTCTTAAGGCCCTCAACGAAGCTCCCGCGCCCGCATCCGACGGCGGGGCAACGCTGAGCTTCGCAGCGCGGTCCGACATCAGCAGGGAATACGAGCCCAAGGCTGAGGAATTGCGGGCCCAGATCGCGCGAATTCTGGAAAAGCCTGACATCAAGCTCAATCCCAACTTCGAGGACACTTTTGCCAAGCTACAGCAGGAAAGCAAGACAAACACCGCTTTCCGATCCGATTGGGAAAGCCTCCTAGGCTCCTTTACCCGGCTCTACTTCGAGGGGCTCGTCAACCAGCTCAAGTATCAAAAATTCGATCAGGATGATCTGCTGCGGGAAGGATTCCACGAGGCGGTTGATAAAGGCGAGATCGCTTTTCGGGTCGTGGATAAGCTTAAGAATGACTCGTACTGCGAGTGCGAGGTTGAAGGGGGCGTTTTGTACCTGCAGGTAATATCACACTTATCCATCAGCTTGCTTTTATTACTTGGAGAGGTGGAGGCTAACAAATGGGCAGTGCACCAGTAAAACATGGGGCTCAAATATCGACGATGCTGCTCGACACTTGGTTGACAGATTGTAGCACATGGAGTCTACTGCTAAGATACCGGTTATATTCATGGGTGAGATTGGGTTCTGAATTTAGGTATGGCAGATATCACACATGATTGTTCCTACAAATACAGGCCAAAGAGGGTTCTTCGCTTTGAATATAATTCCTTTTACATTGTACTATCTAGAGTAGTCCCGTGCCACAACTATATAGAGTACCTACGTAAGACACTAGGTATTGACAGTAGAAACGGAGCGATTATAACAATCTGCTGTAGGTGACACAGCGTCTGCAGAGTCTGCTTTCAGGTATAGGACAAGGCTTCTCCTATAGCTCGTACAGTTGGTTGCATAAGTCAATAGATATGCTCACACCTCATATGTCGTATCTTTCAGCGTGCCAGGCCACTAGCCTCTCTAATGGCCGCCGATCACTATGCCTCATTCTACAAGTTAAGAGATCCATTGTTTAACCTTCGCAGGACGGCAAATCCTGGGAAAGGAGGATCGTTACGATAATCGGCGGTACTTTGGCTACCTAATTTCTCAACGTTGGAAATAATTATCTGGGTAATTATAGTAGGGTAGACAATTCCAGCCTCATTACACCTACCAACCATTTAGGCTCCCTCGAGAATTTACAGGTACAAGTAGCTGCTATTATTCTGAATAATTCAAAATAATACCCACCCAGTAGATTTATCATATTATAACCACAGGGAGTTTATTCCGACACCGTTCTTACATGGGTTTTCGCTTCAGCTCCCACCTTCTCTAGATAAGAAGTAGGTATTGAACGCTATACGAGTGTCATTACTTCTCAAGTCGTCGCCGAGACAATCCCTTAACCCTCATTTTTATATTATGGGTTTCTAAAAACCAACCATATATCATAGTTCCAATTTTCCGCACTACGCTTTATGCGAACCACCATAGAGGGATACCAGAAGATGCAGTCTGACGTCAACAGCGCTCAGTACTCACAGGTCTTGTCAGAAACATTCCATCAGGAAATCCAAGATTTAGAAACGGCGGCGAAGTTGCGAAATAATAGGCTACAGGAACTAGAGAAATGGGCTTTGAATGTGGAATTGGTGGATCCTCCTGATTATCACATTGGGCTTGATCGCCATAGTTCTAGTATGCGGTCTCGTGAAAGACTGTGAACATGGAAGCACCAAAAACGGACGCTCGTACTCGTGGAATTCACAGCTTGAAACGTAAAGGGTCCTACGAGACTATTCAGACCTTCCTTTAAGCTTTAGCACATGCGTTTAAAGGCCTGTCAGCAGGATCGCAAGACTTATCAGCCAATCTACTCAAATTAATTCTTTATACATGCGGTGGCTTTTGCGATAAATCGTGGCGTTATTAGGTGTAAGTAGGAAGCTAGGGTATTTTGCTTGTAAACCTCCCTGGCGGTTACCTATGGATCTATCTAATGACGGTGGAGGCCGCTCCGGATTACCATCCCTCATGACTGTAGCAGCGGGACTTTCGGTGGAGTGTTTACTCAATTGAACTTTAACTTCGTTTGTCATCTGGGCACGTTCACCGGACGATTGAGAACTTTGGTGTTTGCTATGGTATGGCCCATTTAACACCATCCGATTGATCAGATTGAATATATCCAATACGTTGGATACAAAGTTAGAACTATTGCAATAAGCACAAAACCTTAGTAGTTCTCACCGGAGATCAGGCCCAAATACTTTTAACGTAACTCATCACTCGCCCTCCAAGAAAAGGGGGAAGGCAGCAGCAGGACTAAGATTCCCACAAACAGAACCACGACTTATCAACCTAGCCCAAACTCCCGCTGTACCTCTTTCTCTTGAGTAAGCTCATTCTTCAATAGAACCAACATGGCCGCGACTACTATCTACTCTGTGATCCGACGATTACTTGACTCAGGCGTCTCATTCAAAACCCCCTTAGACCCTGATTGGACTGCATACTCATCAACCTACAATATTCGCCTCCCAGTCACCCCGGCGATTGTCATCATCCCTAGCAACCCCCAGCATATCCAAGAGGCGATCCTCTGTGCACGCGAGCATGGATTCAAAGTTCAAGCTCGATCAGGCGGGCATTCATATGCCTCATACGGCAACGGAGGATCGGACGGCGCAATGATAGTAGACCTTAGAGAACTTCGAGATGTCAACCATGAGGTCTGTCCTATTGTAGTCCACGCTGGCGCGCGGCTAGGAAATATGGCTCAAGAGATTTTCAAAGGATCCGATCGCAACTTCGCTCTTCCCCACGGCACCTGCGCAGGAGTCGGAGTCGGAGGTCACTTCACCCATGGCGGGTATGGCTTCTTCTCCCGTGCCTGGGGTCTCGCTATGGATCGTATCGTGGGAATGACTGTCATAACTGCAGATGGTAGCCATGTCACAGCCGATAGACAGCAGAACCAAGACCTATTCTATGTAAGTTCCCAGGCAACCGTCTGACCCGTACCCTCAGTGGAACAATTGTGTTGACAATAGGACTTTCAAACAAGGCGATGCGAGGCGCAGCTGACTCGTTCGGCATCGCCAGTTCGTTCTCTCTGAGCCCAGTATCAGCACCAAAATCCATCGTACACTGGAGCGTCAAGATTAGTGATGCGACCAAGAGTGTCAGGCGCGCTGTCCATGCGTTCCAATACATCCAAGACTTCACTCACAATAAGCTTGCCGTCGATCGGTGGTTAGGACTCTCTTTGACTCTTGCCTCTGATTACTTTGCGGTAGATGGAACCTACTTAGGAACCCGAGCCAATTTCGAGGATACAGTCTTGTCAGCATTGGTAGCGGGCCTTCAAGAGAAAGCGACTGTCGAAATCAAGGAGCTAGATTGGCTCTCGACGCTTAAGCTCCTCAACCAAGACCAAGACATTAGCATTTCGGGGGAGTACTCGGAGCATTCGAATTTCTTCGCCAAGAGTGTTGTAGTACCCGATCCGGGATTCAACGAGGAGGCAATGACGAGCTTCTTCACGTTCCTCCTTGACCAAGGAGCACACGCACCGGTCCCGTATTTTACCATGATTAACCTATACGGCGGCCCCGACAGCCAGATCAGCAATAAGGACCAGGACTTCTCCGCCTATGCCCACCGCGATGCGCATTGGGTTGCTCAGCTATACGGCTACGTAGACAATGACAAGGTATTTCCGCCGGAGGGCCTCGACTTTATCAACGGACTCGCCAAGTCCATGACGGAGCATCTCCCGAGATATGGTTCCTATCTGAATTACGCCGACCCCAGCTTGACGAGAGAAGAAGCGCACAAGTTATACTATGGGGAGGAGTTGTATAAGAGCCTGAAGCTCTTGAAGCAGAAGTGGGATCCGGATAATGTTTTCGCGAATCCTCAATCAATTTAGAGGAATAGGGCGTCTAGATGACTGAGTTCCACTTTCGCAGGCATTTATCCGATTTGCATATGGACCTTGCGTTCGGAAAGCCGTTTTACCTAGTAAAAGGCGCGAAGATAGTTTCACTGAGGAAGGATTGTTGGCATTCTGCTGGCAAGATGGTATTCAGCTACATATCTAGGTAGCTTCGCCAATAGAAAATTGCCGTGCTTTGAAACAAATTCTGCGATACACGATTACAGTCTTAGCAGGCCTCAAAAATGTGTTGTTTTACAGGGCATTTGCCGCTACTTTAACCACTATAAGTGCGCCAGTGTCTAGTCCAAACTTTCATACCACCCAGGGACCAGCCCAGCCACACCTATTTTACTAGGGCTCGCTATCGATAAGGTTGTCGCACATCCTCTCTATGTCGCCTATGTCGACCTGCCAGCTTACAACATCATCTCCTAAAGACAGGTCTATCTCTCTCACACAACTCCATTTATCCTTCTATACCCAGGTTGATGGTGACATGGAGTCTCAAAACCACCCCCCACAACCTATGCGACCTCTAGGACGGCCCGTTAATTACTTCTCGCGAGCGCTGACTGCGGCCTCGTACCCTCTGCGAGGCATCTACTACTTCCTACGTCATCCAGCATACTATCCTCTGTTCATCAGTCGACTGCTCCCGCTCTCCATTATCTCGCTTCTAGTGTACACGATTCTCTTTACGTTCGCGTTCCTACCTCAATATGCCTTCTTGGCCATATTTCATGGCTGGGGCGCGTGGATCAATGCGGTGGTGCTAGTTCTGGGCGAAGGTCTAGTCATCATTCAAGGGTTGTTCGAAGGCTTCTTCGTTGATGAATGTCGCGTGGATGTTTTTGATGTAAGTTTCTCTTCTCTTCCACAGACAATTGTAGACTATTACTACTAGAAATATCATCACGAGGTTTTGGTCGCAAAATCAGACTGACATGTGATAGGCAACGCTCCTCGACCAAGGCTTAGACAGCCTCGTTGCCCCGCACCGACTTCTGTTCCCAGATGCGCCTAATTCCGTTAAGAAACTCGGCAAGCCGACAACCTCCGCTGTCTACCAACCATGGAGCTTGATCCAGATTGTCGAACTGATCGTGTTCTTGCCGCTGAACCTCATCCCATACGTAGGGACTCCGGCCTTCTTAATTATTACGGGGGCCCGATTAGGAACATTCGCGCACTACAGGTGGTTCAAGCTAAGGGGCTTATCGAAAAAGGAGCGGAAAGCAGAGATCAGGAGCAGAATGTGGGAATACACATGGTTTGGCACCATAGCGATGCTGCTCGAACTTGTCCCTATTCTGTCTTTCTTCTTCCTGTTGACTTCGACAACGGGTGCTGCGCTCTGGACGGCTAAGCTCGAGCAACAGGCAAGAGGATCGGCGACTCGTCCTACTGCCGCTACCGCTGCTCCGACAAACTCTCAGGAGCATGGTCCGGACGAGCCTCCGCCACCATATGTAGATGATCCCGTATGATGATGAACAGCCAGACTGAATTGATTGATGCGTTACAACTTCTGCCCCAAGCTTCACGTTTTGGTAGTGATATTTTGGTTCAGGTCCCCTGGCATTACCTAGAACTGTAGGTTATGTCTCCAGCAAATGTTAAACCCCAAGCCGAGTATATTTCTTCGTCCATGAAGTCACTTGACCAAATTCACCTCTAGGTAAAATAGGGGAAATTTTCGTATCAAATGCTTACCTACAGGACGGATCCATACATCTCACCAGTAAGTACTTGCATGTATCCTATTATTCCTTCCTACATTCTCATGAGGCAGTGCAAATCTAGAACAATTAGGAAGCTCATTCAGAGACTTTAGTTGATAAAACAATACAGGATACCTACCTGGCAGCCATCACCGTCCAATCCGTGGAAATCTAGTGATACTAGCGGGAAATAGAGAACCTAAATAGGTAGCTACCTATTCATCCAGCTCCATCAAAGACCCTTTGCAGAATCTAGAAAGCCTTCGATCCATGTTGGCGGTCCTCAAAGAGGCGGAGATGGCTCGTCCGAGGCTACTCCCATCTACTAGATGCTCAACATGGCTAACGCTCCAACCCTAAAGTGTCAAACTCAAATCCTTGGGGAAGGAACTGCGGAAATGATACCACAAGGTCTCGATTGAGTAAGCGTTCCTCAACAATCTGTTCATACACAATCTTAGAAGGCACTGCTGATATAGCCACGTCATAGTCGTATGACACAAACATGAACTCAGGGTAGCACTTTCGAGTGAAAACATAGGTTCCTACCCATTCCTTACCTTATAGCCATGTTTCTGTCAGCATCTGGTGTCCATGATGCTGCCTAGTATATATGGGTATATGCAATCGAAGTATGCCTTCCGTCTCCCTTCGTGGGTAGGTTTTCGGTATAGGACACGGGTAATGTTGTAATCAATCAAGACGTTACCGGTTTTTGTCAAGCAACGTTGAAATCTATCCTGATTGTACTACGGGAGCTCCTGCTTAGCTCTCGTCGACACTAGCATTGTAGCGTTGCCTCTTTGAGCATCTCCTACTATCAGGAGAGAATGAGCACGAAGGCAGGGGCAATGTCGAAAGCAGGTTTGTTAAACTTGTGCAATGACTGAATACCCCCCTGCCTGTTGACTGTCGAGACTGCCATGTTAAGCATATTATGACAAATGAGATGAAGTTAGCGCTTCACGTTAGCAGCAGCTTCCGTCCCATTTCAGACAACAGAGAGCATTCGGGAAAGCACAATAGAAGTAGCGTTTCAAACACAGAGTTTCCCATTCTCTCAATCCCAAGTCCCCCAATCTTTTCGTTCCCCTCACTCTCTCTCTTCTCCATTCGCTCTCTATCTCTCATTCTCATCGTGCTTCTACCAACTATTGTCATTCATTAGCCGCTATCTCACCCGCCTACTTAGCACAATCTGGACTGTAGAACACAACCAACGATGCGACGGAACGCCCTTTTGGGCATCCTTGGGGGCCTTGGGCTCGTGGGATCGACCACAGCTCAAGCTTACGGCAATGGGTGAGCGATTGACTGAGTGGCTAAAGCAGCACAATGAGCTACCTCTTCTCCCACCTAGCAGAAATTGCTAACTTATTCTGGCAGACATTCGACTGGTGGAGGTGGAAACGGAAACGGAAATGGAAATGGTGGTGGAAATGACGCTGCAACCTGTCCCCTTGAACCCAGCACCGTCTTCATCACTGTCACTCCAGCTGAATTACCCACCATTGTGTCTACCCTCATCTCTACTGTCGTTTCTACCGTCGCTCCAGGAGCTGGCCAAGGTGGCTTCGGATCAAGTTCTGGTACCAATGGTTTCGAACCTTCTACTACACCCCATGCCTGGTCCCCATCTAGAACAATCACCGTCCCATGCAGTACTGAATCATCTGGTAGTGTCCCTTGGACCACTGATTTCCTCACTGTCACCCTACCTCCCGTTTCTGGTGACACCGACTCTTCAAGCGCCCTTTTCACCTACACAATTGTGAATCCCCCTCATTCGGGATCATCTGCATCCATCCAACCTGGATCTGGTGCAACGGGCAGCGGTGGTGCCGGAGGACAAGGTGGTCAAGCAACAGGGGCTCATACAGTCTCGACCATCTATCCTGGCCCATTCGGTATTTCTTCTTCACCAACCCAGTTTCCAGCCACTGAAACCGAGTACCCCTCTGGTGGAGGCAATGGGGGCAATGGAGGCAATGGAGGAAATTCCCCATTTGCTACCATCACAATCACAGCTCCTGGAGAATCGCCAAGTGGTGCTGGTCAAGGCGGACAAAATGGGCCAGGCAAATCCCAGACCATTCTCGTGACCGAAAGTGGTCCGAATGGCCCAAAAAGCACTGAGACAATCATTGTCGTATGGCCTTCAGAGTCCGCTGGAAACCCTGAAGGTTCAGGTTCTCAAGGTGGGCCAAATGGTCCGTGGAATTCCCAGGCTACCGCTACCACAACTCCTTGCGAATCCACTGGCGGTGCCGGAGGCTGGGGCTCTCAAGGCGGAGCAGGTGGCCAAGGAATGTCTGAGACTACCATTTGGACCGCTCCCGAGTCTGGAGGTGGTGCCGGAGGCCAAGGTGGTCAGAGTGTTCCCCAAACCATCACAATCACCGCACCAGGCGAATCACCAAGCAATCCGGCAGGTGGTCCTGGGGGTTCTGGAAATTCGGGAGGTGTGGGCGGTCAAAGTGGCCTTCAGACAATCACTATAACTGCACCAGTTGGTGGTTCCCCAAGCAACTCTCCAGGAGGCTCTGGAGGTTCCGGAGGCTCTGAAGGTCCTGGAGGCGCAGGCGGACAGGGCATCCCTCAGACTATCACCGTGACAGTTTCGGGCGGGTCACCTAACCATCCTGAATCCTCGCCCTGCCCAGAAGAGAGCGGGTCTGGCTCGTCTTCCAATCCAAATGCTATCACAGTTACTGGCTCGGGAACCACTCCGGGTGGTGGTGCTGGTGGACAAGGTATCCCACAGACGATCACGGTCACGGCCCCAGCAGGTTCTCCGAGCAATGCCGGTGGTGGCTCTGGAAGTTCTGGAGGTCCTGGAGGATCCGGTGGTCCGGGAGGTTCAGGCGGCTCTGGAGGTTCGGGAGGTCCAGGAAGTGACAGCGCCTTATACACAATCACTATAACGGCACCAGGAGAGTCACCAGGAAGTTCCGGTACTACGCCGTGCCCAGAAGGTGAATCTACTCCAATTGTCATCACGATCACTGGCACCGGCATCACACCTGGTGGGGAGGAGACCATCGTTCTCACTACAGTGGGTGGATCACCAAGCAACTCTGCAGGCGGACCTGGAGGTGCTGGTGGCCAAGGAATTCCTCCTACAATCACAGTCACAGCTCCAGGAGGGTTACCAAGCAATGCCGCTGGAGGGCCTGGTGGTTCAGGAGGTTCAGAGGGCTCACAAGGTAAGACTATCTCTGAATCCTTTTCACAGGATATCATATTGACAGTAACAGGCGGATCACCAAGCAATCCTGCAGGTGGCTCCGGAGGTGCAGGAGGTCAGAATGCCCCCCAGACTATCACAGTGACAGCGCCAGGCGAGTCGGCTGGCAATCCTGGAGGATCACATGGCCATGGCACAACACCATGCACAGAGAGTGGATCCGCTACGACTTCCCATCCAAACACTATTGTTGTCACAGGCACTAGCAATGGCGCAGGCAACGGCAATGGGGGTAGCGGTTCTTCACCGACAGTGGTGACTGTTACTGTTCCCGAGAACGCATCCGGAGGACCTGGCGGCAATGGAGGAGGTAATTCCTTGCCGACTGTATCTGGCCCTGGGGTTTCATCAGAAGGACCCGGCGGTAACAATGGAGGTAGTGCCTCTGTGCCAACTATCACTGTTACTGCTCCTGGAGGCTCGGGAGGATCGAACGGTGGTGCGGGAGGGCAAGGTCTTTCGCCAGCTGCCACTGGCGAGTATACCGTCACCGTTACAAACCCAGGTGGTTACGGAGGAAACCCTGGAGGCCAGCAATCTGCTGGCTCTGGTGCCGAGGGCTCTGACGCATCAGGCAATACCGGCGCCGGTCAAGGCGGCATTTCTGGCACGGCCACGCTCACCGACTCACCTCCACCTGGCGGATACGGAGGCAGCCGCCCAACTCATGGCGTGAGCGGCTCAGGTTCTCAACCTGGAGCCTCAGCCGGCGCCGGAGCCGGTGCCGGAGGACAAGGTGCAGGAGCGTCTCCTTCGGAGACTATCACGGTGACAGCCACCAGATCAGACCTTCCAACACAAACTGTCACTATTCCCCAGGGTCCATCAGCATCAGGTATGATTATTTCCATTATCAGTTTCAGATATCAACTCTCCCGAGGGTACGCCAGAATTAGACAATAGCTAACTATATTTTTTCTAGGTGGCGAGGGTTCTGGAGCTCAGGGCAACTCATCTCCATGTGATGAGACTCCTGGCACCGGTGCATCGGGAACTCTGGCAACGAACACCTTCACTACTTCACGAGCCCCATGGTCCGTTGTGCCAACCAGCGGATGGAATGCAACTCCCACAGAGCCCACTCCTTCAGTGTCCCTTCCACCTATGCCTAGTTTACCACCACCTGTTTCAGAGGCACCAGAGTCCCCATCAGTTTCTGAGGGTGCATCGGAACTTGCCACTGGGGCTTCCGTTGGGTGCGTGGAAATGACCACAATGACAATGAATTCAAGGACATTCTCGTGGTGTGCTCAAGTCGCAACAGCGCGCACCATTGACGTTAGTGCAACGGGGCTATCACCAAGCGTCGTAGCCAACCCAACCAGCAATGAGAATGCAGCCACTCAAACCGTCTATGTTTCGGGTTCTCCTGGAGGATATGCCTTTTCCGCCCGAGACAACATCGAGTTGCCTGGTCCATCCACCTTGTCAACAGTCGTTGTACGATCGACTGCCTCAACTCTTGCATCGACCACTGAGAGTGCAAGTGCTGCACGAACTACTTGTGGAAATCAAGCTGACATTGGTGATTTCACATTCAATGTAAGAGACAGATATCCCCGACAGCAACACTGCCTATACGATAGCTAACAATATTACCAGTTCGACGATCTTCCACCTCTTGGATCTGGTACAACCCCTCCTGATGTCGGACCGATGCCGTTGTTCAGTCCTTATCATCGATTCTATTTCTCAACAGGATTTGAAGTCGTCCCTCCACCTTCCGCTCCATTCGACCCATCTTCTGGCAAACTGATGATCCAATTCACGCCATCGTCAATTTCGAACATTTCCGATACTGATGTTCCTTCTGATACGGCCAACATTAGTGTTGGGCCTCAGACATCCTCGCCTTGCTTCCCATTCAATTTCAACGGCTTTAGCCTTGGTTGCAACTCCACTGGTTCTCCCTGCGTTTTCAATTTCACTGGGTTCCGATTCGACCAACATTCTCAAAAGGAGAAAGAGGTGGCCTGGCTGACACTCAACGTTGCAGCATGCCCTTCGATGAATCACTGTGAACTTATCCCAGTCACATTCACAGGCTTCGAACGACTGACATCAGTTCAAATCAGCTTGAAGGTGGATGATGAAGCCAAACGGTGGTGGGCGGATGACCTTTCTCTTGGGTGGTCTGACAACCAATGTGACACAGCTGTCTGCCGATCCAAGGTGAGCAATACTGTTCGCAAGCGAGATGGAGCTTCTAGTCGTCGAAGGGCGGCATCGCGACCATTGGACTTCGCATTGTTCCGTGGTTGAACTATAACGCCAGTGTGCCGTAGGTGGGAACCCCGTACTAAAGTATTTGATCTAGTTTGCTACTCACCAGAGAGTTTGCTTGAGATGTAATAGAGGCCCGATTATAGACGAGGTTATGGCCTCGGTCTATGGGATAATGAGTATGTGGAAGAAGATTGAAGAGATGAAATCCAACATGGTGGAAATTTTGGTCGAGCGTCTGTCTTTATGTACTATCACTAATAGCCTAGATTAAATTAGATGAGCACAATGTCACTAGATGTATCTGCCTACAAGGCAAACGGAGTGTCTTTGAAGATCGAGTGACGGATCGAGTGACGGATCGCCCTTTATCATGTACGTTCGCAGCGCTCTGTCTGACCAATATCAGTTTTCCTCCTGGTATTGCTCAGCTTAGACATAGAAAAAGTTCATCATGAATGGGCCATGATAGGTACCTCTTAACCTTATCTCAATATTAGGTAATAAGGTAGCTATTCCTACCTACCTACCTAAGTACCTGGTTAAAAGTGGCTGGAATATCACTGTCGGCCCATACCGAACAGCCGAGCTACCAGCGACATCGGAAGAGCGGATGGTTAATATGGTGTTTATTTGCGAAGCCACATGGGGGATACAGTCCACATCTCGATACCTTTGAGTCTCTGTTCACCAGCCGAATCTCGATATACCCAACCCTTGTCCAACTTGCTGCGGTTGGGGGCAACCCGGGTGTGGGGCGGCGTTAGAAATTCCGGGAATAACACACCGCGGCACATCAAATGGGTAACTATTCCCATACACTTCGACCTGGATAATAAGTACATATGTAGAGCTAGCTCTGTTGCGCCTGGAACAGATGAGTTCATGATGAAAACGTCCTCATATTATAGATGGTTGTCCAGGGGCTGCCGTTGATATACACCTCCGTGGTTACGCAGACTCGAGAGTCACGACGAATCAAGCCGAAGGATACGACTTCAAGGTTACATTGGACTCCTTGGGCAAAGTAGGGCAGCCGGCGATGCTTCCGTTCTCCATGTTTTCTTACCCGACCCAGGGGGACGGCAGCTAGTGTAGATTACTATGCAGCACATATCCCCCATGTTATCAACAACACCGGGCTTTGTTTCCATTCCCCGCTCTAAACCCCTTGGAGCTCCAAGTTCCACTCGCGTGGTGACTACCCGATAGCCGATGGCCTCCGGGGTTGAAAAATGGAGCGAGACCACTGCTGGTGTGCCGAAATTTTGTGGACTTTGGGTCCTTTTGCTTTATTCGACGCCCTTTTGACTCATCACAATTAGCCTCACACGACATACGGCTAGGCTTAAGGGCTTATGACAAGAGCTATATCTGAAGGCAGCCGGGACTTGATTAGATTAAGTCATCGAGAGGATAGGCTTGACTAATGAGAGAAATTAGATCTTGTTCAAAATCTGTGATCTTTTGGAAATAAAGCAAACCCAACCAAAAAAATATCGCGACTAATGCTTGCTTACTAGCTAGACGTTTAACGTTCCAATTGCTTCTTTGGAACAATGCCGTCATCCAAGTCGCCTAGTTCCAGCGATGGTGAACTGCCTATGGACGTTGAAAAACCCGCAGATCAGATTCCCGCAGAAACGGAGGATCCGAGCCAGAGTAAGAAAGATGAGGAACACGGCGATGAGAGCCCCACGGAGGAAGCCGATAATTGGCAGATACAACCCGAGCCCGACATCCTTAATACGGAGGCCGATGGTATGGCCGGAGCGGTCAGCCGGGTGCTGAGTAGGATATCGACGAAATCGAGCTGGAATCCCGGGCCGCCGCCGGATGGGGGACGAGTTGCTTGGTTGGCTTGTAAGTCCCCTTCTCCTTTTCTTCGACTAATGGTGTCTTCTAATAGAACATAGGTCTCTGCGGACACTTTGCCATCATGAACACATGGGGCTTCATCAACTCATTCGGCGTGTTCCAAACGTACTACGTCTCGCAACTAGGCCGCCCGCCCTCAGATATCTCGTGGATCGGCTCTATCCAAGTGTTCCTAACTTTCTTCATCGGCACCTTCACAGGGCGCTTAACCGACGCCGGTTTCTTCCGCCCCGTTGTCATCTGCGGCACTATCTTCATGACCCTCGGCATCTTTAGCACGTCGGCAGCGACGCAGTACTGGCAGCTCATCCTCTCACAGGGCATATGCATGGGCATTGGTAGCGGCTGCATCTTCTGTCCTTCGATCTCGACCGTCTCCACATACTTCCACAAGAAGCGCTCCTTCGCCATCGGCATCACGGCCTGCGGCTCCGTCACCGGCGGCCTCGTCTTCCCCGCCATGGCGCGCCAACTCCTGCCCACAGCGGGGTTCGGATGGGCCGTCCGCGCGATCGGCTTCGTGCAGCTCGGCACGCTGCTCTTCACGATCGCATTCATGAAATCGCGGCTGCCGCCGCGCCGCAGCGGCAGCCTCGTGGAGTGGGGCGCGTTCCGGGAGCTGGAGTACACGTTCTACGGGGCGGGCATGTTCTTCAACTTCTGGGGCGTGTACTTCGCCTTCTACTACCTGGCCTCGTTCAGCCGGGCGGCGGTGGCGCCGACGCTGAGCTACGTGGACTCGCTCAACCTGCTGCTGCTGCTCAACGGCATCGGCGTGGTGGGGCGGCTGCTGCCGAACCACCTCGCGGACCGGTTCGGCCCGCTCAACATGATGATCCCGACGTGTCTGGCGTGCGGGATCGCGCTGCTGTGCTGGATGGCGGTGCGCACGCCGGCGCAGCTGTACGGCTGGTCGGTCGTCTACGGGATCGCGGCCGGGTCGCTGCAGAGCTTGTTCCCGGCCGGGCTGAGCTCGCTGACGACGGATCTGAGGAAGCAGGGTACGAGGATGGGCATGGTGTTTACGATTGTGAGTTTTGCCGTGCTGACGGGGAACCCGATTGCCGGGGCCATTATCGGGAGCATGGGGGGACGGTACGAGGGCGCGCAGGGGTTCACGGGCGCGTGCTTGCTGGTGGGGATGGGGTTCTTGATTGCGGCGAGGTGGGTGAGGATGAGGAGGACGGGGACGGGGTGGAAGGTTAAGATTTAATAGTGCCTACCTAACCTATACCTTAGGTACCTCATTAGGTATGTGAAAGGTCTGCTGTAGGGTGTGGTTGAGGTTTTGACTTGGAACGATATGAGAGGATTATGGGTTGGAGATGAGAATGAAAGAGTATGTGGCATGACAGGACACACGGCTTGAGATGATGATGATGATGATGATGGAAGTTTTACATATTATAATAAGACCGAGGATAGAATCTGGTCTAGATAGTCGAGATTGTATATAAAGTTAATAGGTACATAGGTAGATACTATTGTATAGAAGTCGTCTTTAACTTCAAATGTTGAATGTAATAGTGGTTCAATAGAAACTTTTTATAGTAGGGAATGCTATCGAGTCGAGTCGCGTGTTAAGTGGTAGTTAGCTCACTATTGCAACATAGCGGGAGCAGTTGGCGACATCTCAATCTAACCCAACCCAACGAATTAGCATTCTGCAGCTCAATTGAACATATTACGATAATAACAGAATCTAAGAAGCGGTTGAGTGATGTCGATTTAATCGTGAGGAGGGTTACAATGAGAATAAAAGTGAAGTATCACAACATAAATGCTCTAAAATAATAAGGATGACGAATGTTGCACTGCAATGAGATGCCATCTCGATATGTAGCAGCTTACCAAGTAGGTACCTACAGCTCAGCTATAGCATCGCCCACTATAAGGCGTAGAGGCGTACTTCGTCTTAGCTGCCTACAGGGGTGATCCCCAGCTTTTTCAGGGGTGAGCCGCCATGCTATTGGTCCCCCCGCAAGCCATCGTAGCCATCACTCCAAGGACGCTCTGCATGAAAGTGCAATTTCAAAATGCGACGCTGTTATTCCAAGTTTTCCATGTTTTGGATAGAATAAAGAGATGAGATGTCCGCCGCCGGCATGTCGGTGGTTTCTTGTAGGGTCGCGCTCGTTAAGATCGATCAACGTTCCGTTCTTTCGTGTGTAGCATCGGTGTCGAAATGGATCGGTAGTCACGCGGGTGATGCTACGAGATGCGTATCTTGAGTATATTCGTTCTTGCAGCATTGGTAACAGAGGCGGCTGCAGAGTGTGCAACTGATGAGTGTCTTCAAGGTGAGTACCTATTAAAAGCTTCGGGTACCTCAATATCTTTAGCTGACTCTAAAAACCTAGCTCTGCAAAATGCACCGGTATCACTGAGAGAAGAGGATTGCAAATCGTTTGTGCGAGTTACTGTCACTTCAGCTACGAGGTATCGTGTTTTAAGTCTCGATATAATACTAAAAATAGGACTAATGATGGAATTAGTACTATCTTCAGTTCTTTCACATCTACCACAACCGGTACCACAACTAGAACAACTACGCATCTGCAGACTGTATCTAGTTCTACAGAACCATCAAAACGATGGTTACAGCAGCATGAAGTTCTTAGCGTGCTGTTAGGCCGAGCCAAAAGTAGTAACGGTCCTGTGACTGCGAGAGCTACAGCAATACCGGCATATGCTTCTCAGTGCGGTTCGTCTGCGGCGTATGAGTCAGCTTGCTCATGCCTTGGTGTTTTCCCAATGACAATAACAGCGCCAGCGCCAACGCCAATCACGACGCAGGTGCTGCAAATTGTAGAGTCTACAACATTTACGACCATTCACACGATCAAAAGCTACCTATATGTTACGGGCAGCCACAATAGCTCGTCGCAGTTTGGGAATTCGACCAGTAGCAAGTTCGGTAACTCGACACGTCTTTTTCTGAATGCAACAGGCTTGGCAATATCTTCAAGCTCGGGTATCCTTTCAAGCCCACGGTCTGCCCTGAAATCGAATAACCCAACGACGTCCAGCGGCAAGTACAGGCTGAAGAGCCCTTCGATAGCAAGCTTTACATCGAGTACTAGGGATGACTCCGTATTCGCTACCACTTCAAGCACCATCAGCCCTACTGTCACTAAAGCTAACACATCTGCCCTACTGGGCAATGCGACCAACTCAGCTGCTCTCAACGCAACAACTAGCGTTGGCAAGTTCTTGAATTCAACCATTGCTGCAACTCGAACTGGCGCTCCGAGCGCATCGGGATTCCATAGCGGTACAATTGGCACCACCAGCATTATTTCGAATATCACTAGTTCGGCGCTGTTCCTCAATTCTACAGAAGCAGCATTCGCCAACACGACAAACGCAGCGCAATTCCCGAATTCGACGATCTCAGCCCCGTTTATGAATATTACCAGCGCTCCCTCCCTAAAGAACAGCACGGCAGCACCGTTCCTCAATACCACATTAGCACCTTTCCTGAACGCCACCCACACTCCACTCGCTATCAACGCAACAACCACCGCCCCTTTCCTCAACTCAACCAGCACGGTCCGATTCGCAAATACGACCACGACAACAACCCCGACGCCAACGGCAACCAGAATTTGCGAGACAGCGTCGAATCCCTTCGCGGTCCGCGTCTCACAACCCGGCGGGCTCTTCGACGGCTGGTACCTCCAGCTCAGCGGGGATGGAGTTATTTTCAACCCATCCATCGACCGCGCCTCCAAATTCAGCTTCGACTCACAGGACGAAGGGAAAAGCCACTTGTGCTCGTTTAGCGGCACCGGGTTAGTTGGCAATTCGAGCGCCGTAGTAGCTATTGCCGAGAACCGGACCGATGCGACGGGCAGCGCGGTGTACTTTGTTGATCCGGAGGTGTTAGAAGTTATTGATAATGACCAGCATCAGTGGTACGCACCACTTGAGTGTAATGGCGACTCGGGCGGAAATTCTGGGTCTGGGTCTAATCCCGTGTTGAATTCTACTACGACGAGGGTCGCTGCAAGGTCGGATTCAACGTTAGCTTGCGCGCAAGGGAATAAGGAGTACTGGGTCGGGTGCGGGTTAGGATTGGACATAACGAGCGATGGGGATGGCGTGGCGGTTGTGAACGGGTGGAATTGCACCGCGGTAACGCTGTCGATCGAGTATGCTGCTTCATCTTGAGGTTATATATCGTAGAAAATGAGATGAATGAAATTTAATGACGAATAGCACGGGTTTTTACCGTCCTCTCCTCATTCATGGTGCTCAGAAGGAAGCTAGGGTGTCAAACGCAAATTCTACACGCGTCTTCGTCTTGCCCGTTAAGAACTGACAGGACAGCAGAACAAGCAAAGCAAAGAGGCACGGTAAGACCACATCGACCCAAGGATCTTCCGTCACATTTAGTTACCTTTAGGTTCTCACTTCCAAAATGGAGAAAACTTAAAGGTCGAATATGGAGAATACTTTCTGCCTCTTACGCATTCTTGGAGCAGAATCTACTTCGGCGAAGTTCTCGGACCCGCTGGGCAGCTGCCGTTCGTAGCTCCTTGAGCCATACTCCATGCGTGCAAAGGTGCGGTATCGTTCATATACACGCTCGGTGCCCCTAGCGGGAGAAGCGCATCCAAGGCTCACTGAAACGAAGGGTTGACGTGGGACGACTTCGCGATTATCAAAATTAAGAGCCATATTAATACCCTTCACACCTTGCGCAATCAGGTCTCCATCCGACCGCAATTGGCCAATGTAGCAATAGAGCAAGTAACCCCAGTCTTGAGGGTCGCCGCGGCCTTTCTGGCGGGACGAATTCACGGCCATTTCCACGGCCGTCTCGATCATGTATAGTGCGTCAGCAGACATGGCACTGTCTAGCTCAAAAGTCTGGGCTCCACGCCGACGTTTTTTCGTGGGAGGCTCTTCTGAAGCAAACAGGTTACTTTCTAAGGTCATGAGATTGATGGCTTCGCTGCAAGAATATGCCGACTCCGAATTGAAAGAGGCGCAGTTCTCACTTAGTGACAGCAGCACAGCAGCGGGAGAATCTTCTTCTCCCTGCGAGTACCAACCGAAGTCTTCGACGGGCTGCTTCCAGTTACCACGCCAGTCGCTCTTCCTGCCGGCAACGTCGTATACGGCAAGAGATGGGAAACTAGATAAATACGGAATCGATTTAATCGTTGTGAAATCCTCCCCCCAGATTCTCAGGACTCGGAGGACTGGGAACGCATCTGGCTCTCGGGCCCACTCTCTGATCACGGCGTCGGTGACCCGAGGGAAATTCGGGGTTTCTTCCAAAGGGCCTGGATGCAGTATCTCAAGCACGCCGAGATTCTTCAGCTTCGTGAGCCCTAGAAGATCATGGGTGCTGATCGAGAGATCGCGACCGCAAAGAGCCAGCCGGACGATAAAATCGAAAGAAGCCGACGTTAGCGGATTCGTGTACAAGCTCAGGGGCCCAGCCACGCGTTCGACCGTATGCCGGGATTTGAAGAACATGGTAGGCATGGTCCGTAACCTAAGACGGCCCCAATGGTCTTGAGAAAGATGTTTTGCAAAGATCTTGTAGGACTGCAAGGAGATTTTCCTAACGCGTAAATAATCAGCATGAGTAAAAATGTAGTGGTGGGAGCAAAAGGACGGACTTACAAATGGGCCTTGTCCATGTACTCGCAGATGCGATACGTTAGGTGAGGAGGGACATTGTCAAAGTCCTCTACCTCGCAGGTGCTTAGGTGTTTGGCGATGACCTTGACGCAGATATCGACAAGACTTGGAACACCCTTCACGCTACGGCCTGATTGCGCCTGGTCATGGTTGAAGGGCTGTTCACGATACCATTCCGTCTGGCCCTGCCTGGTTGGCTCTACGGACCATTGAGAGTAAGATTGGCCGGTCTCCCTGTCATAACGGAGTGAGCGAATGGGCATCTCGATAGCGACGAGAGGATCCTAGATCGGCAATGTCTAGAAATAATCTCAACTACCTGAATCAATTGGCCCTCGACATTAGAATGGAAATATGAGTTTATAATTTCATAGATGAACTTGACTGTTGCAAGTCGAACTCGCGTCGGATTCGTGTTGACATTGCCGTCCGTGAGCTGTCGCAGGGGGTTATTTGGGCGAGCTAGGCGCTAACCTTGGAACCTCGCCCCCCACTGTATAATAGGGACCTCCTAAGTTAACGACTATCCCAGATTTGTTCAGTTAATATGAGCATACCAGGTGAGGCAGAGAATTTATATATGCCTACAAGTTTTAAATAATAAGCGCGGCTACCACCATGAATATAAATTTCTAGAGTCTTTTTGAGTATGTAGGTATAGGCCTAAGTACACTGAGGACAAATCGTTTCCTATTGTCTATTCGAAGGAATAAGCCGCACACCAGTTTAATCGAATAAAGCCGTCGGCTGAGCAGATGCGTAGGTAGTAAGTTCCCAGGTACTCTCCCGATAATATATAAGATACGTTGATAGTTACTCACATTAAGAGTACATGTATGTAGAACCTTAGGTACCTAACTAGGGTAGACGGCTCTGAGCCCTCATAATATGGACAGTTTCTGTACAGAAAATCGCACCGACCCAGCCGCATTTACAGCATAGGCTTAAGGTCATCCGCAACGCGGAATGGCGCTTCAGTCTTGCTCTTTATCTCCTCTACAGTTACACCATCCGCAATCTCGACCAAGGTGAGACCGTGAGCAAAGTCAACATCAAAGACACCCTTTAAAGGAAAAGCCAGTTAGCGCCAAGGGACGACAAAAATGCATGGGCAAGACACTTACCAATTCCGTGATAATCCTGGAAACGCAGGCCCGACCCGTCAAGGGGAAGGCACATTGCTTGACAATCTTAGGGTTGCCCTTCTTGTCCGTATGTTCCATCGTGATGACAACCTTGGTTAAGCTTGGGTTGCTAACTAAATCCATCGCTCCGCCGAAACCCTTGACCTTTCCGGGTAACATCCAGTTCGCAAGGTCACCCGTAGCACTAACTTGCATAGCTCCTAGAATGGTCAAGTTTATACGACCGCTACGGATCATACCGAAGCTCTCCTCGCTGCCGAATACTGCGGCACCCGGCTTCAATGTTACGGTCTCCTTTCCGGCGTTGATGAGGTCGGCGTCCTCCTCGCCTGGCTTCGGGTACGGGCCAAGACCCAGAATGCCGTTCTCAGACTGTAGCTGGACTTCCACTTCGGGGCCGACAAATCCAGGCGCAAGCATAGGCATTCCGATGCCGAGGTTGGCATACATACCATTCTTAAATTCCTTGGCAGCTCTGCGAACGATTCTTTCCCTCTTGGCTGCCGTGTCGCCAGAGCCCAGAGCTGCCTTCTTCGCATCTGCGTCATTTTCGTCTTTCGTCCAGGTATACTTTTCAATAGGCTTGTCCGCAGTGCTCTGAATAATTCTCTTTACGTAGATACCTGGCAGATGGATTGCTTCTGGGGCGATCTCACCAGGTTCGACGATGTGCTCGGCTTCAACAATGGTCATCTTGGCGTTCCTGCCCATGGCACCGTTGAAGTTGTTGGCGGCGAGCCGGAACTGGCAGTTCCCTAGCTTATCGGCCTTGTAAGCCTTGACAAAGGCATAGTCTCCAGCAATGGCATGCTCCAGGAGATACGGTTTGCCATTGAAAACCTTGACGTCCTTCGGATACGAGAAGGCATCGGGGGTTCCATCGCTTTTATTCTTTAGGGGCAGCTCGCCAGTCTGTACCACGGTGCCGAAACCTGCTGGAGTGTAAAAGGCTGGAATACCCTTGCCGCCTGCGGCACAGCGTTCGGCCAATGTACCTTGCGGAGTGAGTTCCAGCTCTACTTCGCCGGTTAGGTACATCTTCTCGAAAGTCTTGTTCTCGCCAATGTAACTGGCAATCATTTTCTTGATCTGTTTGCTCTGCAGCAATGGGCCCAAGCCGGAGGTATCTGTCCCCGCATTGTTCGAAACTGCTGTGATACCCGTTATCTCGGGCTTCTTCAGAACTTCGTTGATTAGTGTATCCGGGACACCACAAAGACCGAATCCACCACATAATAGTGTTATGTCCGATTTCATGTCCTTCAGAGCCTCAGCGGCAGAGGGGTACACCTTGTTAATCTCGGCACGCCGAGACGTCGCCGAGAATGCCCTCGCAAGTATTCTGGTGTGCTATAGCAGTAGATGAGGTCAATGAAAACTGTGCATTTCAGTTGTGGCTTATTGAGATCTTGTTGTCCACCTACATTCGAGCCATAGCGAGAGTATGCTCTCAATGTTCTCATACACACCGCTGCGGAAGGCATTGCGACAACAGTTAATTCGATATTCTACCTAGGTATGTGGGTAGCCACGGAACAATCAACCATCAACCCTCGAGCTCAGGATACGGATCGTAACAAGTGTGGCAATACGCCAATGATGTTGCCAAAGCAGTTAACAATCTATATCATATTCTACGTCAGGTATAACAGTAGAAGAGATCGGAATGCTTCCCATCTCTGTCTGGAAAGGAAGTCCTCGATATTGTCCTTGTTTTGTCTCCGCGCTCGGCACGGAAGCTCTACTCGGCTATGAATGGATACTTAACAGGTAGCTTTTCTAACTAAAGGAATAACATGTATCCCTACCCTGATACTCCGGGTTTCTACTACTTGTCATTCAATGCAACTACCCGCAGTTATGAAGAAATGGGGCTTAGTTTAGTTGGTCATGGGATAAATTAGAGGCCGTAGTTGCTATGCTAGGGATAAGCTGGCGGCAATTAGAAAATCCTCGCTTAAGCCCATATACCGCAAAACCCGCAATTACCGGTACATGGAAAGCTCCCCTACTGCCGCCTTGTTTACTTCGGAAAGTAGCGGCAATAATTCTCCAACATATTATGTGACCACGTAGGTTCCACATTCATCCGGCGAATAGGGATTGGTAAATGGCTCCAGAAATGAGGGGCCCGCGGGTATGCTAGGACTTAATTGGTCTGTCAACTTCAGCTCCAAAGCCACATGTTATTAAGCCACAGCAAGGGTCCTTATCGATAAGTAATGCATGGGAATTTTTTTGAATTTCTCTGAACTCAGGCGCTCAGACGTTGATTGGCCCTGATACAAATTCCTCAAGTTGTCGGCTTGGAAGGGACAGAACTTGAAGCCGACGACAATATATATTCACTACCATTTTCCCCTTCAGGCCCGAGGAGTCACCATGGAGGAAAATACAGCAAAAAGGCGAAAATTGGACCATGCAGACAGCGGGCCAACCTTTGAAGCCGCGAGCTCGTCCGCCTCGTCGATGGGCGCTTCTGGCGCAAGCGCTTTCATCTTGGAGACCGAAGAACTGTTGAAAGAGGTAAAATACGATTATAACAAAACATCCGCTAGCGTCGAAGATACCCTACGACAGTTCAAAGACATAATTGAGGCCACCGATTCCCATGAACCCCTTCCTGTGAGTCCGTTCCTATTTTCCCGCTTGAAGTTAGCTAGGATCTAATTCGTCTTTCTCGTAGATTGGTGAAGTTACAGCTAAATTCGAGAAATCGAACCGAATTACTATCCCCTATCCCGATCCAAAGCCAGCAAAAGATTCTCCGTATAAACTCTCCTTCGAACCACCAGCTCAGATCAACGTGGTAGGGAGCTGGATTCTGAAGACCAATGTCAAATCTCAACAGGACCTGGCCGTGGATATGATTGTCGACATGCCCGCGCCCATTTTTCAGGAGAAGGACTACTTAAACATGAGATATTTCTACAAAAGGGCGTATTACTTGGCTTATATCACCTCGGCACTACGCCAGGCACTGGGCAACACCACAGAATTCGTTTTCGATCATTTACACGGGAACCAGCTATTGCCAATACTAGTCACTCGACAAAAAGATGTCTCTGACAAGAACGGTTCCCGAAGCAATTCAAAACCAGCTATCCGCGTAATTCCGTGCATTCCAGAAAATTACTTCCCAGTAGCCAGACTTACGGCAGTCAGCAATGCTATCCGACAGGGTAAATCCGAGGAGAAGAATACCGAGGACTCCAAAGTTCCTACGCCTTTCTACAACACAACTCTGAAAGCTGAGAGCCAATACTCGTCGTACCTGAAACTACTGTACAAAGCTGCGAACTCCTGTGCTGCTTTCAGAGATGCATGCGTTTTAGGTCGTATATGGTTGCAACAGCGGGGATTCGGCGGTAAAATAAGCGATGGTGGCTTTGGCCATTTCGAATGGGCCGTCTTGATGGCTCTTCTCTTGCAGGGCGGTGGTCGGAAAGGAGAGGCAGTCCTCTCGCCTTCACTGCATAGCACTCAGCTATTCAAGGCGACTTTGCAATATATTGTTACGGCAAACTTGCAGAAGAAAGTAGTGATGATTGGCAAAGACGCTCCCAGTCAGGAGACCCTCCGTCAGAGCATGCCAGTCCTGCATGACAGTGCCCATGGGATAAATGTCCTCTACAAAATGACGCCTTGGTCTGTTGCATTATTAACAGAGCAGGCTAAGTGGTCTCTTTCCGCCATAAATGACAGTCCACTCGACCAATTCGACCCCTTATTCATCATCAAAGCCGACCAGCCCCTACAAATGTTCGATATGCTATTAAGCGTTCACATTCCCTCTTCAAAGGAAGGCATCGAATCAGTTGATCGTAGAGGATTCATTTCCGATTTCAGCGCCAAGTTGTATCATACGTTGAAACGGGCCCTTGGGGAACGAGCTCAATTAGTTCACATCGACATGCCAGATGGAGCTGCATGGCCAATTTCTTCCTCGGGAACGAAGTCAGAGAGCAAGACTCTCCTTGTCGGAGTTGTTGTAGATCCCTTAAAATCATCTCAAGGCCGCGATTATGGCCCCCCGTACGAACAGAAGAAAGAGTCGGCTAGGTTCCGCGAGTTCTGGGGTGAAAAGGCAGACCTCTGGCAATTCCCCGATGGCAACATTGTCGAAAGCCTCGACTGGACGGAATTTTCTTACCTAGGCTTTTCAGGCATATGCGAGGGCATTATACGTTACATCCTTAAGTTCCGACTTAAGTTGAGAGATAGTGATCTTGAATTTTACTGGAAAGAAATTCCCAAGATCATGTCGCTTGCACCCTCGGACAAATTAGCCTTCGATGGGGCCAGACAGGCATTCGAGGTGTTCGAAAGAGATGTCCGTGATCTTGAAGATCTACCACTACATGTGAAGCAAATAGCGCCCATCGGCCCGGATCTTCGGCGCACATCGCTGAATGTACCAGAATTCAATTTCCGAAAGCCTCTTCTACAGCCAATGGAGGTTGTGGTTTCTTTTGAAGTTTCTGGCAAATGGCCTGAAAATCTAGCCGCCATCCAAAGAGCTAAGATTGCCTTCTTACTAAAGATTGGTAGCTCATTGGAGGAAGCGAAAGAGGAAATCAAGACGCACATTGGGCTTGAGAGTGCAACTCGTGATGACGAAAACCTGGCGTTCTTGGATGTCGTCTATGAGAATGGCGCGTCTTTCAGACTCCGGGTACACAGCGATCTTGAGGAATCACTTCTTGACAGACAGACGAAAGACAAGACGGTGGAACGTCACATCCGCACGGAGGCTGCCGACCTACTTGCCTCATATAAACGGATGTATACGAATCTACCACTCCACAACCAGACCATTTCCACATTCTGCACTCGGTATCCCGCATTATCCCCTTCCATACGTCTCGCCAAGCATTGGTTCAACTCCCACAAGCTATCATGTCATTTTGGCGAGGAGCTTATAGAGCTATTTGTCCTACAGGCATTCCTCAAACCATATCCATGGCAAACTCCTTACAGCGCAATGACTGGGTTTATGCGAACGCTCTTACTACTCTCAAGGTGGGATTGGCGTGATGAACCGCTCGTTGTGGATTCGGCAGACTCCCTTTCCACATCACAACGACTAGAAATCGGTACTCGACTACAAGCATGGCGCAAAATCGACCCCAACATGAACCGCACAGTCCTATTTGTAGCCACCTCTCACGACGTCAGCGGTATCGCATACACGCTACACGGCCCAACCAAAGTCGTCGCCACGCGGATGACCAGCCTGGCAAGATCGGCCTGCAAGGCGGTCAAGGAAAAGCGCGTCGACCTCAACATCCGCAGCCTGTTCCAGCCGGCGCTGCGCGACTACGACGTCCTGTTGCACCTGTCTCCCAAAATCCTTAAGAGCATCACCCGGGACGATGCGACGCGGCGCTCGCAGTTCGCGAACCTGAGCGAGCAGAACGCGGGGGGCAAGGCGGCGCTACCTCTGGTCGAACCGCCTGCACGGACGCTGCTGAAGAGGCTCAATGCTACGTACTCCAGCCCCCTGCTGTTCTTCCACGGTGCCCCCGATGATAACGTTATTGCCGGCTTGTGGAACCCGCTGATTCATAAGCGCACTTTTACGGTGCACATGCCGTGCTCGTTGAGGTCGTCCGGCGAGAAGGGAGGCGGTGAGGGCGAGTTATTCGAAGTAAATAGGAACGCGATACTCGCTGAGATTGCCCGGATCGGCGGGGATGTTATTGAGAGGATTGAGGTCAAGGACGGCTAGCTACGCTAAGCCCAAGTTTGAGCTAGTATAGCTGGATGGTGTTGTGTGGGATTGAGGTGGAAGGGAATGGATTGGAATGGGGTGTGGAATAAGTGTTTGCATAGGTACTTAGAGATTATAGAAAGGTCGGCGGTGCTGATGATACCAATTCTATGAATTTGAACATGTCTTGTGTCTTGTGTAAGTCTACGCGACATATGTGGTGGTTAGGAATTGATCGAGGATTGTGAATGAGCCTACGTACCTCTCAAGATCTTCCCTTATAAGACAAAAAGTGATGCTGATATCACCGAAATCTGGATCAATGTTCTCCATCCCATCGTCCTCTTGCGTAACTAGGTAACTAGGACAGATACTTCATAACATTATGTAGAACAAGAACAAGATAAATAGCCTCATTTTCAAATACCGGCAAGTAGGGAGTTTGTAGGATCACGACTTACTTCCAGTCTTTATTTCCCCGTCCCCTACTACATCTACATCGACACTTAAATTTTTTCACCAGTATAACTCGGTCTCGAGTCATATTCATAATTAAAATACACTTCGGTTCATGATTACGAATTTGTTGATCAATTAAAGATTCATCGTATGCAACATTAATTCATGACCGCACCCTTAGCAAAATAGCTAGTTAGGTGCTCTCAGTGCTATAAACGTAAACAGGCTAATACCTGATGCCTACCTTGGAGGCATGTGTGACTAAACCAGGAGTGGGAATCATAGTGAGAAGAGTTGAGTGTGAAACCATGAGGAGTAGGTAGGTGGGTAGGTTATACAAAGAGCAGGAGGAACGGATGGTCCAACGCGAAAAAAAGCCAAAGGGCCGAAATTAGAAAGGGCGTGCAAAACAATGCGATGACGGATAGGAGACCAACGTCCTACATCAGCATCAGTCCTCGGGGTACAGCTCCTTCATATTACTAACGAAGACGCCCTGCTCCCCGTCCCACCTCTTGAAGAACTTGCCCGCCATGGGCATCAGGTCCTTGATCTCGGGGGGCAGGACCTCGGGGCCGCCGCGCAGCTCCATGATCTCGATGTTTTCCTCGGCGATAACGTGGTGGTCCGAGCCATCGGTGCCGACCCTAGATATCTTGTCAGACAGAGTACGAACGAAATGCGAGGTAAGCACTTCAAATACGCAATACGTCGCAGCGGGGGGGATGAAGGAAAAATAAAATAAAGTGGGTAGGAATAAAACTCACATGCATCGATAGAATGGCTGGTTAGAATTAGATCCCCGAGTCGGGAAGAACAGATTATCATTCCAAGTCGACACGTTGCCGATGGTCCACCCGAGAATGAGGCCGTGGTACTCGTAGCGCTTATGCCTAAAGACCTGGCCGACGCGGTACTTGACCTCAACATCCCCGTTCGTATCGCTGCGTCTACGGGGGGGCTTAACCTCGGCGTCCATACGTCGGATCTCCTTGATCTGGTCGCGTACCCGCTTAGAGGGAAGCTCGAGGCCATGCCGGTGGCGCGAGGGCGTAGCGAAGGTGTCGTACATAGGACACACGTACTTCTCGACCAGCCAGCAGTCCTCGGGGAAGTACTCATAGAAGTACGTCCGCAGGTCGCCGACGTCCTGCTGCCAGTCCCAGCGGACCTCGTCGTTCTCGGGCAGCACCGGGACCATCATGATGCTCGCCCAGATCATGCTGTACAGAGCGGGTTGCAGGTTGCGGGCCCAGTCGCCACGGTTGAGCTCGATCATGGGGATCAGCTGGGAGAGGGGACGCTCGTTGGTGCGGAAGCTGGTGAAGGATGCTCGGATGTTTTGCGCGGTGCGCATCACGATGAGATCCGTGGCCGTGGGTCGGAGCAGGTTCTCATGACCTGCGTGGATGCCGAGTCTGGCGAGGAAGTTGATTATGTAGTCTAGAGGGACCTCCTCGTCTGATCCATAGGGGTCGAGAAACATGTTCTCTTGGTGGTCCGCTTGTTCTTCAGGAAGAGGGTAGCCGTCCAGCGATATTCCTGGAGGGGACAGAACTGTAGCGTGAACGTGGTTGGGTAGGGCACAAGGGTACGCCTCCATCCCGAGTCGCGAAGCTATTGCCGAGTAGATCGCCGCGGAGATAATGGGTAGTGAGGGATGACGTTCGTCTCGAAGAGCCCTCCCAATCAGGCAGTTGCGGAGATAGCGATATGTCTGCTCTGACGGATCGCTCAATCCTGTCATGTTATTGGAATGAAGCCATCGGGCCAAGGCGATAGCTTTTTGCCGAGTTGTCATCTCGTCAAGATCCAGCTGGGTATTACGAAATCGTGCTGCGATGTCATCTAGCAACTCGGTAATCTACGATGTAGACACACAGAGGTCAGTAGCATGATTAGGGGGTGTAGTGTACCAAACATACCTCATCCAAGTCACCCTCGTTATCGTGGAGCATGAACATATCAAAAGCACCGAGGGCGCGCTCGAGGCGCATGCCACAGTTGAGTCTCTGGCTATTTGTAGTACTCTCATCGTCGCGACGAGCCGCGTACTTCTGATACTTGGCCCACTCTTGTATCGCAAGGCTTCGATGTATACTGTCGAGGACGGAGCAAGAATAATACCTATAATTATCTCTATTAGACCGAACAACACCAAGCACGTATCGCACATCGGATGAGCATACCTTCGCGCCAAAACATCTTCCACCGAATCGGGAACGCGACACTGGCTCAGAAGAAAGTCTTTCGCATCGTAGCCATATTGGCAGATCTGCTCTATCTTCTCCAGCCGAGAAACGCGAGAAGCGACAATTCCGTCGACGAGGCGTGCAATGCGAGCGTTACGTCCGAGCCGTTGGAGATATAGTCGTTTCCAGTCGGTGTCGCGCAAATTTCGCTTCAGTCTCTCTTTAAAGTGATGGTTCGACTCCCAGTACTTAAAGTTACGTTCGCAGTAGAACTTCCACAAGAGAGGTTCTTGTGCGACACGGTTAAAACGCTTCGAGAGGAGTGAGACCTTCGTCAGGGTCTCTTCCGGAGATACGTAGAGCAGTATCTGATGGACGATTTCGTCCGGTAGATCGTCAATAGACGCCATATTTTCCCTCTTGAATGCGAGTCTCTGAGTAGAAGGTAAGGTGTAACTCAATAATTAGTGAAGAACGTTAAAAGGAAAAGAGAACAAAGAAGTTAAACGCAAAGTTATCCCCGAGGCGGCAAGGTTTGCGCCGAGTGTAGCGTACTATAGTATGTAGGGGATAGGAAGTGACGCGAGACTCATGCGACCAACAGTGATTGGAGAAGAGCGTAATGCGAATTTCAATGGGTCTGATACGTCAAGAGTCGGTGATCTAGTGGGGCCTTTCTTGACTAGTACGTTTAAAGGACCCTTTGATCTCACTTGCCCCGCTCCGAATGATGAAAAAAGAGGCTGGTCATCAAGGTTCTCGCCGATTGCGCTCAGACCATGAGTGGTTGTCGCACATAATCAAAAGACGCTAATGCCAATATGGCTAGGTGGCATTTATGTTCAAACTCAACTTTGGAAAGTACTCGCGTACCTCTAGCGTAGTTATTCGGTTCCACTTTGAAGCTCTGAAAAGCTCTGGGCAACATTGAACTTTACGCCCCAAGTAAACACTGCACATAGCGAAAACGCGTCTCCCACCAAAACTGACGTGTAAAGGTGGATTGTAAATCTTTCCTCCAAGACAATTACAATTCAACTCAACTCCATATTTCAATACTCCAACTCGACATTACGTGCTTACTATTATAGAGTTGATTAACTATTCCTCATAGTCGCATGGTTAGTCGAATTACACGCCGGCATATCGCAATATTCAATCCCACCACTTGTACGGCATTATCCTCATCCCACTTCTCCCGCCGTCAAGATGGATACGCCTCGATCCAACCTGGGTGATGCCACCTACCTAAGTAGAGCACCGCCCGATTTCGACATGACACAAGAATCTTCATTCCATTCGCCGTCAAAAGATAATAATTTCCTCCAACAAATGCGAAATGGTCGCGGTGTCAGTTTGCGAACACCTCGTGGGACTAATCGCGCGCCTTTAGGCGATAAGAGGAACCTACCAGGTGGAATTGGCGGCGCAGAGTTCACACCAATGCTCAAGTCCGCGACGAGAAATAGTGCGCGTCGGTTCGGCAAGGAAAATACAAATAATGTAGCCACACCCGCCCTAGGCAAAATTGATGAAGATATGGACATGACGAATGTTCCCGTCGAGTCCTCTTTATATGGCCCTTCAAGAGGCGAATCATACGTCGAAGCTACGCCGCTTCCCCAGGTCGAAAGCAGCAGTGTAGCATCCACACCGATAGCCTTACCACGACGCGGTGGTAAAGGACCATTGCAGGCTGGGAATCAGCTGTCGCTTCGAGAGCAGGAAGAGGTTGTCGATAGAATCGAGAAGGAAAATTTTGGTCTGAAGCTCAAGATCCACTTCCTCGAGGAAGCGTTGAGGAAAACGGGGCCCGGCTTTAGCGAGGCCGCTCTGAAGGAAAACACAGAACTCAAGGTCGACAAGGTCACGATGCAGAGAGAGCTTCACAAATACAAGAAACATCTAGCGTCCGCAGAGAAGGATCTCGAGGCTTATCAGCAGCAAATCTTGGAAGTTCAAGAGAAGGCCAAGAAGAAGTATGCTGATGAGAGCCAAAAGGCCGAAATCGAGGCGTTACGACGACGCCTGGAGGACAAAGATACCGAGATTGAGGACCTACAGCGGCAATTACAGCGTGGGAACAGGGACCAAGGCAGAATCGACAAGCTGAATGATGCGATAGGCGACCTTGAGGCGGATCTACGCGAAAGAGATCGGGAAATCAATGAGCGTGAAGAAGAGGTGGATGAGTTGAAGAACAAGCTGGAAGAGGCCGAAGAGAAATGGAAATCGGCACAGGACAAGATTTCCGAGCTTGAAACACACGCACAGCCTACTGAGGATTCGGGAAAGCTAGACGAGTTACGAGATAAGATCCGAGATTTAGAGGCAGACTTACGAGAAAAGGAAATGGAGATTGACGACCGGGATCAAGAAATGAACGATCAGGATGAGAAAATAAGACTAGCTGAAGAGAAATGGAAGTCCGCCCAAGAGAGGATAGCTGAGCTCGAAGAGAATGCCAGGTCAAATGAAGAACTCGACGAGGCGAAAGGCACTATCGAAGATCTTGAATCCGATATGCGAAAACTCGAGCAACAACTTGACGACATGAAGGAGCAGCTTCAAACTGCGATTTCAGAAAAAGATCGAGCTGAAGCCGACCTTGAGGAACTTCAGGAAGAGATGTCCAACAAGTCTCTCGTCACCAAAGGCCTCTCACGCCAAGTGGAAGAGAAGATTGCACGTCTACAAACAGAAGTCAACCGCTGGCAAGAGAAATACGAAACTCTTGAGCAGGATGCATCGGAGAAAGACAGGTTTGCTACGGAAGTAAAGTCGAGAGCCGAGCAACTCCTACAACAGAGGGAATCTTGGGATCGTGAACGGAAGCTTCTTACGTCAAAGCTAGAATCTGTACAGAAAGACCTGGAGATGCGCACGGATGAAAAGAACCTTTTACAGCTCCGTCACGATTCGCTAGGGGACGAGTCTGCTTCTTTGCAACGGGATGTAGCGCGTCTTCAAAGACAAATCGATGAGCTTGAGTTGAGCTTGGACCAAGAGAAGGCGCATGGCCTGCAAATCGAACGCGACATGAAGCGCAACCATCAGTCAGAAATTGACCGGCTAAATGATGATATCGCTGACCTTCAAGATGAGCTTCACCGAGTTCGCGAAGAAGCATCCGGGGGTCAATCAGCATCGGCCTCCTTGGAGCGAGAAGTTGCTCGCTTACAAAAGCGCATAAGCGAACTTGAGACAAGCTTGAGCCAGGAGAAGGCCCGTTCCCTGCAAACTCTCTACGAATCCAACACTAAGCACAAGGAAGAAGCCAACCGCCTGAACGACGACATTGCTGACCTTCAGGACGAGATAGGACGAGTCCGAAAAGAAGCATCAGGAGGCCAATCCGCGTCCGCGTCGCTAGAGCGAGAGGTAGAGCGTTTGCAGAAACGCGTCAAGGAGCTCGAGACCAGCTTAGAACACGAAAAGGCAAACGCTCGAGTGCGTCAGACTAGTTCTGGTGATGAGGCGGCCTCGTTACAGCGAGAAGTAAACCGTTTACGAAACCAAGTCAGTGATCTAGAGCTCAGCCTTGATCAGGAGAGGAGCCACAGCCGCCAAATCGAGCGAGATGTTCGCAACCAGCTCAAATCTGAGATTGACCGCCTGAATGATGATATCGCTCAGCTACATGCCGATATCCGTGAGAAGGATAACCTCCACAAGAGCGATAGTGAAAAGTGGGCAGCTGAAAGGCGCGACCTGGAGGCCCAGCGAGACCGTCTCGAAGAACGGGCTACTGGACTCGAGAGGACTATCGACAGACTACGTGATACAGAGGGCACGTTATCTAGCAAAGAGACGAAGCTCCAAGACGCCCTGAATAGCGAAGCACAACGCCATAAGAAGGAGGAGGCCGCGCTCAGTCGTCAGATAGATGATCTACGGCAAGAGTTGGAATCACGACAATCTTCACTGACAGCACTTCGTAACGAGATCTCCGCTGTTCGTGAGGACCTTCGGCAAAGTCAGCTGGACTACCAGATTAAGTCTGAGGAAGTAGAGGCTTTACAGGATGAAGTCGAAGTTCTTCAAGCTACTCTGGACGAGGAATCGGAAGACGCTGCTCAGAAGCTGAACGAAGCCGACCGTATGTGCCAAGATCTTAGACGCCAGCTTGACCTAGCAAGGCGAGACCAATCGCAAAAAGCAGGCGATCTCGGGCAGCAGTTAGAAGAAGCAAACCAAGTTTCCGAAACCCTCAGGCAAGAACTCCAAGATACTAATCGAAAGCTACGGGATGTCGAACGTCAATGCGAGCGTCTGAAGCAGGAATCAGAGCGAGCAGTACGGCAAGAGTCTAAGCAGACAGATCGAAAACTGGAGCAAGCCAATCGCGAAGCCGAAAAGCTCAGGCGAGAGCTAAAGCGTGCGACTAAGGAGTCCGAGAAAGCGAATCGCTTGTGCGAGGAATTACGAGAGCAGCTGGAACTAGCGAAGCAGGACCTCGACTACGCCAGTCCACTCTGCAAGGAGCTTCGCCAGAAACTTGACCGAGCACGCAACGAACGCGCCGCCTACAAAGCATCTGCCGAGAAACTAAAGGCCGATTGTGAGCGACTGCAAGAGGGTGCTCGGGAAGCACTGGCCTGGATCGAAGCCAAGAACGCTGAGTCGCCAGAAAATGCAGTCACGCCGTACACTCCGCATATTGTCAAGAGAGGCACCAAGGCCAGCTTCCGGTATGGCGATATCGTCATGGATGTGGTTGACCAAAGGGATCACGAAGCGGTAATCCGGGCGGCGGACGCAGCAGAAAGAAGGCACACCAAAGAGCTCCGCGGTATGGCGCTACAAATGCAGTGGATGCAAGCACGGTGGGAGCGGGAGGCTAAGCTCAGGAACGATGCGGCGTTCGCGAAGAAGTTTTTGGCGCTGCAGTTGGAGATTGCTCATGCTTGGTATGTGTTCTTAATCCCTTTGCCAACCTCTCCTTATTTCCGGGTCCGCTTTACTAACAGCCCCAACAGTAACAAGGCGGACCTACGCATCCTGCGCAGCATACACAAGCAGCTGGGTATCAAATCACCAGACTCGCTGCTTTCGTCTAGGAAGCGAGAAACATCCAAGAAACAACCGAACAAGCTCAGGGTCTTTGCAAATGTGCTGAGGGCCGTGGCAAGGATGAAGATCAGCGCAAGACAGTGGGGCGAGCATGAGAAGACGCGGAAGAAGCTCGTTGATGCGTGGGAAGAGAGCCAGAAAAGGGGGGAGGACCCTAGGGAAGCTGAAATTAGCTGAACCGGATTATCTGGATACCTTGTCTACCCCTGTTCACGTTCTCTCTATGGTGTGTTACACGCATGATTATTTGCCATTATCATTTCTTGGGAGTTGTTTTCGCATCGACCTGCACGCAGGTCTGGAGTTGGTGTGTGGGTTTCCTTTCCCTGCTTCTGAAGCATGAGGACACGGGGGGGGCATATGGCATAGGATAGGAATCATAATGCAGTTCTAAGTTCCTGGAGCAAAACGACGTACGACGAGCGCGAGTGAGGAAAACAAAATAGAGCCTCCTTTTATGGTTATGTTTGCGTACCTTGTAAGTGACTGATGATTTAATCAATCAACCAAGCATGGTTCGTCCTGGTCTATTTGATATACTGTACCTACGTATAAGACTCAACCACACCACGTAGAACAGGAAAGCCGTAATTCTAGGTAGTTATCTATCCCAGTTTAAACAGAGTAGATGGTACATACACCTTTCTTCATAACATAGATTCCCCCTCACCTGCCATGAAGGTCATTTCCTCTCGTGCGAAGAGTAGTAATTCGAGAGCTGAAAGCCAGTAATCACATCGTCATCAATGCCTTACGCTCTTAAGAGAGGTCCTATTTACCACAATCTGTATGTACCTAATCTAGATCAGATGATATGATATTTCGGTATCATAGTAGAAAGGGGCGCATGAGTTAATATAAACAAAACAAACCTCTATCCACCTGGTGGACCGGGGGGGACAACCTAATGACTCATTTCAGCTTAGACAGACAGCTTAGAATAATCCCAGGGGGGAAGGAACCATTGCTTTTTATCGTGATATTCCTGGCATGGGCAGATACGAGCAGTTGTTAAGTAGAATTAATAGACATCCATTACATTACGTCACATTAAGGAGGAGAAGAGTAAGTAATTACAACAGAGGTCGATCCCTTCAATACTTCCCTTCGACTCCTATGTTTCTCTATTACATCCCAATAGTAGTTTATCATTAAGTTTATCGTAGACGCGTTAGTTACCATGGTGGATATACAGAATCACGGTTTAGCAGAGAAACAAGACAAGACACTTCCCCTGAGACGAGAAGAGCATAAAGCTAGATCTTCTAGACCATTTGTACCATCATATAGATTTGATTCTAGGAAGTATCGAAACAGATAGCGCTTTCATTAAAAGGATAACCTAACACCGGAATTATCCTATCCCAACTACGGCCTCCCTCTTTTTATAAGCCTCATCCCTCATCAAGATGAAAAACACGGACCCCTTCCTCCGAGAGCCCCAATGCTAGACCAGAACCATAAAGCAGTAACGTGACGTACGTAACGCAACGCAAGGGAACCGTGGTAGTAGGTGGTAGTAATATGTCGAAAAAACAGGTAATGTCATGCGTAAGTCATTGATTGCGCTGCTACTCGCCAAGTAGAAAACCCATCTGACAACGTTTAGCTCAGATCATGTCACATAACAAATAGCAAGTTGGTGTCTAGAGTTCGTAAGTTAGTTGGCAAAGTTGTGGTGGTTGTGAAACACAACAGGTAGAAATAAGCTTACTCAGCGGGTGGCTGCACGATAGTTGAGGTTTCTGAGAGTACCGTGTAGCCAGTTCGTCTCGGATGCTGTTGAGAAGCTGTACGTAGCTTTGCTGAGGATTTTTCTTAAGGGCGGTGATGAAGGCCCATGACATGGCGCCGGTGGCTTGGGAGGCAATTGTTGCGTCGGCCCTGTTATCCATGTTAGTAAGCTGCAGCATACACCAGCTCATTTGGCGGTGAGATAACAGAAATGAGTAGGATAATTCGTCGGTCACTAAACCGATCGAACGTGACCCGTCGCCCTAGATGCAAAGCTACAGCACCTATTGCTGCACTTTGATCTAGAGCGTTCAAAATAAAATATTATGTACAAATAGCCCCTCTCAATATACATGTCCAGGATTATATGTCCTTCTCACCGCCGGAAAAAAGAAATCTAGACAAATCATCATGAAAATCGTAAAAGTTACAACAAGTGTACATATCTCATAAGATAATCCTAACGTATGCTGTGCATTTGACTCAAGGAGAAGGGGGGTATCAATATGGAGAGAAATTAAAGAAAGGGTATACGAACGAAGTTTGGTCATCCTTGCTTCCAGAGAGCATGATGACATCTGCGGCCGAAGTCTTGGTAGCCATGGCTCTGTGATGCGCATCCTCGCCGCTCGTAGCCTTTTTGAAGAAACCCATGATATTGTTGGCAACACCGCCAAGATCGCCTTGGCTGTACGAAGAAATAACACCCAGAAGACCCTGGCCAGCTTCCTTGGCCAGGTTGGGTTCCTTGAGGATGCCCTGGGTAGAGTAGATGTAAGGCAGGTCCAGTGCTGTGCCGGAATGGCATGAATCGAAAATAGCCGTCAGTCGGACTCCGGCCTGTAGAGGTCGAACCATGATGCGGTGCATCTCGTCGTCGGTTATGTGACCGGTGTGACGGAAGTCGACAGGGTATATAACTTCGTCGTAGCCGTCGGGTTCATCGCCATCTAGGTCCTTGGTTTGACCGCCGTGTCCTAAAAATCATTAGGGTCTATTGCATGCAAATTATACCAAATTAAACGCCGCCGTACCTGAATAGTGGAAGAATAGCGAATCGTTGGGTCTCGCATCCTTTACGAGCCAGTGCATGGCTCGTAGAATGTTCTGTTTCGTAGGTTGGCTCATAGGGTTCTGCTGGTCGTCGGTGAGTATGACCATGTCCTCTCGCTTGTAGCCGAAATGTTCGACAAGGTAGGCCGACATGTTTCGGACGTCATTGATACATCCTCTGAGCTGGCCCCGCTGGCCGAAGTAGTTTATTCCGACGAGGAGAGCTTTTCTTCGACCTGTACAGTTACTGTACTGAAAGGCGTATTCTTGGGGAGCACCGTGACCGAAATGTTGCGGGCCGGTAGGCGGAGGAGGAGGGGCACCATAGCTGCCATTGTTGTACGAGTTGGAGTTCACCGTGGGCATTCCTGCGCCTTAATTGTTAAAACCCCGGGCCCGACAAAGACAAAATCTTCAGCACTATCAGTGTCTTACCCGGTCTACCATATTGGTTCGGAGGCTGGTTATAACCGCCATGTTGTGGGGGCGGGGCCTGACGATGAATGTCAGCGCAGGGCTCTAACTGCAAGCCGGCACATTTGTGTAGCTATTCACCTGATTGTATCCATATTGTTGAGGATGAGGCTGTTGGCTATATCCGTAAGGAGCTTGCGGTGCTGCTTGAGGAGGAGGATATCCGTTGTATTGCTGGGGTGGTGGCCTGAGACAATGTTAGTAGCTGTATTGATTGTCGCTCGTAATCCGAAGGTATAAAGACGGAGTAGCCATCATACGCTTGATAATAGTTGCCGTGGTACTGTTGCTGCGGCGGACCGTATCCTCCAGGATAACCGTAACCTGACATGTCAATAAGTTATACTGTAGAGCGTTTGCGATGTCGTCGAGTTTGTACGTAGTCGGCAAGAGACGGCGGGTAGGCGAGCTTCGGGAAACGTAAGTGGGTTAAGTTCGTGATAGGTAACTCGTGGGGGGTGACAAGGCGGGGGATTTTGCCGTTGGATGGGGGTGGACAAGGTAGGAGGTTCTTATAGACAAGAGTCGACGGTAGTGGGAGGGCCGATGGAGTGGTTCACGATGTTTGTATATGTATCGATCTCGCGTTGGGTATACGTCTTAGATAGGTTATGATGTAGGTATCGAACCTGAGCCGGACTAGTGTTGTATGTAAGCGCAGCCCCATGCTACTACGACCAGGACCATGAGCCTCGAAAGCATTTAATAGAAAAGAAAAATATAATTGCCAAGGACTTCCTAGTTGGGTTATAATTGTACACACTAGCAAGGAAATGTCCCAGCCGAGCGGTCAAGCGATGCGGCGCAGGGGACCTTGTTGACAGGTGCACATCACAAGTCACTCACTTACAAGCAGGGATCGGTGTGGAAAAGCCAATATTTTACGAAGTATCCGAGATGTCGTGATGGTACCGAACCGCAGTTTATTTGCTTGGACTTCTTTCTTTAGTAACCATGTAGGTATGTATGTAAGGGAGTTGGGGTGAGGTAGTTGTATAGGTAGGTAGCAAATAGGTCAGAAAAGTAGGGTCATGGTTGCAACCGGGGCGGATGAAAGCGACCTTGGAGATCTAGAAGCGCAGGTTGTATGTAAGTGGATATAAGTGGATGTATGTGGATGAAAGTAGATGTAGAAGTTGGGCGGTGGTATGTAGATAGAAAGATTAGGTAGAGCATGTATGTACTGTAGGAACTGATACATGTTAGATAGAGAAAGAAGTATTCGGAAATGTAAATGCCAAATGGGATGCCGGGATGGAGTCGTTTCCAAAGTGGGCTTGGAGAACTTTTTGGGCGCTTGCCCACTCACCCACTTTCCTCACCCACTCACCTCCGGCGCCAATGTGGAGGTTTCTGCACGGTTGGGCATGTGTAACCAATCATGAATTAGTAACCCGTCCTTTACCAGTAACCGCAAGGAGTAATAAGCTATCGTCATTCGAGCTAGGACCATCTTTTGGAGGGGTCTAGCCGCGTGGAAAAGTAGAATAGAATAATTAATGAAAGCCTAATCCTAAACAGGTTTAATTCATGAAATCCAGGGTCCCATGGACAAAATTTGTGAAAGAACGAATAAAAATTGAAAGCCACCTGCATTCGGCGATTGAACCGCGGTTTTTCTCTCTACTGTACAAAAAATAACCAATCTAACCAATCTAACGCGTATCGTATTCGACCCGAGCTCTCAACCATGAACCCAAGAATCCAATAGTTTGGCAATAGGTTATGATCCCATAGCGTAAAAGTTCCTTTTGCTCTTTTCTTATTCTTCAGCGCTGAAATAGCTTCAATTCATGCTATATGATCGACACTTATAGCATCAGGTCGAGATAATCCTCGACATGCCAACCTCGGAGCTGAATGGACCTTCGGGATCCTCCTCGCAAAAAGACTGTTTACAGTCCTTGAACGATGCCCCTAACATTTGTATCTCCGCTCTCCGACTATAGGGCATTAACTAGGTATGGCCTATACGGCTGTCACTAGCAGGCTAGTACACGTCAGTACTGTTACAGCGCAATCTCTCTACAGCGTGTGCTTTGGACGAATGAGATGCCCAAGCAGCCTTGTAACCGCAAGCCCGATCGGCGACCTAATAACCACAAATCAAGCACTTATGATTTGAGCACTTCATACCCAATCCGCTTTTGGCATTTTATTCAGGAACTTTCTTCAGGTATCCCGGAGAATCCGTCCGCTATGGCTTAAAGTACCTACCTAACGTTACGGCATTTATCCTCATATTCGTCATGGTTGCTCGATAAGGTACCTGCTTCAACGTATCATGCAGCATATACCTAAAACATCAAAAGATAATGTCCCAGCCTCAAACGCCATAAGCCGCCTTAGATAAGTCAACATGATGTAGTGGGTGTTTGTTCACCTTGGACATGCATAGACGGCCGAGGAAAATGAATTATCCGTCATGCAGGTCGACTCTGGAAGACTCGGGATATCCGAACATGGTGGGCTGACCTGCAGCAACCTTGGAACTTGTCTGAATTTGCTTCTCCGGTAACATCTGATACGCCTGTACTTTCCCACCAGGGCTGCAGTTGCATAGGCACTAGATGCCACACTACCAGATTCTGCAATACAGGGAGATCTTATTACTGTGGTTGAACGGCTATCTGACCCGGGTCTCTTCCCACATCGCGTGCGTTAGTTTGCATATACACGTTGTGGCTGTGATATCGGTTTCATCATAGTTGTGTTTCTTCACTGGAAATTGTTGACCGATATTCGACTTTCCTGAAAATTTTTATGGGGATTGTCTCAGTTTGCCGTTCTTGATGGCGATCTTGGGTAACAGGATCTCCACCATATGAGGTCAAAATTGAGATTCTCCTCGGCTCGGCGAGAGGTAACCAACAAGACTAAGGCGGGAGTAACATCTCATAGTCACACTTCAGTCTTTTGATTTATCCCAAGTGGGAGCAGATCATCAGGTACAACAGACGTCAAAGCTTTCGTCCCATCTTCCTTACAGACGCCACATGCACAATCCCCTAGACACTTCCAGGTGCCTGGGAAGGAAGATGTGTGGAGGAACCAATCGAGGTGATGCCGATGAGCATAGCCGCAAGCCCGCACCGCATCTTCTGCGAGTTAAAAATTTTTCGGGACAGCATGGACCACGATGAACCAGCCTTATCTAGATATGATACCGGGTCTAGCTACTCCAGAGTTGCATCTGCGAGGAGTTTACGGTTCACCTAAACACCCCCCCTGTACATTAGATAACAGCTAGGCCTAAAGGGGCTTAGATATGGGTAGGGTAAATCTGATTTCTAATAGATTTGATTGGTTAGAATTAAAGGTGTGGGATTTACTTATTTACTTAAACTTTTAAGTGGTTATTAATTTAAATTCGATTTTTTTTTCTTTTATAATAATAAAGATAAAAAGATTAATTTTAAAAATAATGCCGTTATTTAATTATAAAATATAAGTAAGTATTAATTAATAATTAATCGTTTATTAATTATTAATTAATCGCTTATTAATTAATAATTAATCGGTATTATTAATAACTTAGTTATTTATAATATATTAATTACAATAATTAATTAAAAAGGTTATTAAAGTATAAATTTTAAAAAATAAAACTTATTAATTATTAATTAATGAGTAATTAATTAATTATTAATTAAAAAAATAAACTTATTATCACTTATAAGGAATTATATTGTTAAGTATGATTAAAAACTAAGGAAATTTACGTTAATATAATAAGTTTTAATGAATTAATTATTAATAAGTAATTAATTATTAATTAATAACTTATTAATAAAGAAAAAGTAAATATAACTTAATAATTTGCAATATTATTTAAGAAATACTTATAAATACGAGATTTAAAATCTTAATGTTAACTAATTAAATAAGATAATATAATAACGTATTATAAGTAAGTGATTAATGCTTTATTAATAATTAATTAATGACTTATTAATTAACCATTAATTAAAATTTTATTAAAATTTAATAAATAAGGTATTAATTAATTAAAAGTTAAATATAAAAGAATAAAAATAAGTAAAGCTTTTTATTAATGATTAATTAATAGTTGATTAATTATTAATTAATTAACGATTTTTTAATCCTTATTAAAGAAATTATTCCTTTATGTTAAAGCAATTAACATCGAATTAAGTTTAATATTAATTTTAATTTTAATTTTAATTTTAACTTTAACCCGTCACATGTAACGGGCTAAGGTAACTTACTTAATTAAGATTTAATTATTAAGTAAAAGATTAAAAAAAACAAAAAAATCATTAAATAAAACTACCTTAAAAAAAAGGTAATTAATGGCTTATTAATAAATGATTAATAAATAATTAATTAACAATTAATTTAAAATGAAAATCTTAACCCACTTAAAATAAAACAAATAGCAAACTTTATTAAAAAAGCTTATAATTTTTATATGGCTTTAAGGAAAAAAGCAAAAGGTAAATTTAATTATTATATTATTAATTACTTATTAATTACTCATTAATTATTAATTAATTAAATTATCTTTTTAAAAAGCTTAACGAGATTTATAAGGTATAAAAGATGTTTAAAAAGCCAAACTTGTTAATTAAAATTAAGGATAATAACAAATTAATCGTTTAATAAATAATTGTTAATTAATGATTAACTAATGATTTATTAATTAAAAAGGTTTTCTTTAAATTTTTCTTTTTATTAATATAATTAATTACTTATTAATTAAAACTTTTTAAAAGCTAAGATTTATTAAATATAATATAAAAAATAATAACAAATATTAACCTATAGTTTAGCTATTAATGACTTATTAAATGAGCATTAATAAGCCATTAATCAATTATTAATTATGATAAAAAAAACGTATAATACCTTATCTTTTATCTAAACGAATTACCCTAAAACTACTTTAAAGCTACCTTAAAGCTACCCTATAACTACCTTATAACTACTTTATAACTACCTTATATTTAATTTAAAGTTATTTTAAACTTATTAATTAATTAAAATAAATAAATAAATAAAAATCTTTTTAAAATAAATTTTAATTATATTATAAATTAAATAAAAATTAATCAAATAAATATAAATGCTTAAAAGTAATAATTAAAGATAAAGCTATTATAATAATTATATAATAAAGCTATTTTAAATATAATTAGCCTTAATAAATTATAAGCTTTAATAATTAATTATCTTTAATATATTTTCTTTTATTATTAAATTTTTAAATAAAAGATTAATTAATTAAATATACTTATTAATTAATAAATATTTAATTAATAAATTTATTAATTAATTATTTTATAAATAAATAAGTTTATTAATTAATAAATATATTAATTATTTTTAAATAAATAAATTTATTATTTAATAATAAATAAATAAATATATAACTTTTTTTTAATATATTATTTTATTTATATATATATATATATATATTAATAATTTAATAATTAGCTTATATAATTATTAAGGTTATTTTTTATTTTATTTTTATAATAATTTTATTTTATATTAAATAATATATTAATTTATATATTAATTAATATATTAATTTATATGTTAAATAATATATTAATAAGCATATATATATTAAATAAATATTAATAAATATATTAATTTAATTTAATTAATAAAAATATTATTATTTAATAATTAAATTTAAAGTAATTAATAAGCTTAATAAAAAAGTTAATTATTATAATTATAATTTTATTAAATAAATATTATTTAACTTATTTTAATAAATTATTAGTTTAAATTAATTAAGAAATAATTATTAATTTAAATTAATTTAAAAGATAAAAAATATAATAAAAATAATAATTTATTTTAATAAAATATTAATTATTAATAAATAAATTAATATTATAAAAATAACTTTAATTATAATTATTATAATTTTTCTTTATTATTTTAATTTTCTTTTATTATTATAATTTAATAATAATAAGATTAATAATATAATATTTTTTATTATATAACTTTATAAATCTTTTAATTTAAATTAATTTATAATAATTTAAAATAAAATATAATTATTTTTATATTATTTTAATTATATAATTTTTAAATCTTTTAATTTAAATAAATTTATAATAATTTATTATTTTAATTTATCCTTATTATTATTAATTTAATAATAATAAAATTAATAAAATAATTAATTATAAAGTATTATTAATTTTAAATAAATTAAAATAAATTTCCTTTTATTATAAATTATAATTAAAAAATTTAAAATAATAAAAAAATTAATAAATTTACTTATAAAAGTAAATATTAAATATTATAAATTAAATAAAAATTAATTAAATAAATATAAATATTTAAAGATAATAATTAAAAATAAAATTATTATAATAATTATATAATAAAATTATCTTAAATATAATTAACCTTAATAAGTTATAAGCTTTAATAATTAATTATCCTTAATAAATTATTAAAATATAATAATAAATTAATTATAATATTTATATATAAATATATATATATATTTTATAATTATTAATTCCTTTTAAATATAAAATATTATTATATAAAAATAAAAAATAAATAGCTTTATTTTTGATTTCTTTATCTTATTTAATGGATGATTAATAGTTTATTAATTATATCTTTTTTACTTTAAATAAACTTTATTTTAATATTTATACCATTTCTTTAACTACTTTATACCTACCTTATAACTACCTTAAAACTACCTTAAAGCTACTTAATATCTACCTTATAGCTACCTTAGAGCTACTTTATAGCTAATTATAAAACTATTTTATAAAAATAAAAATAAAAAATAAAAAATAATTTTATTTATTTTATTTATTTTATTTATTTTATTTATTTATATAAATTAATAAATTAAATTTAATAATTAATGAAATATTAATCATTAATTAATATATAATTAAAGAATAAATAAAAATATATTAATTATTGATTAATTTATCTTAAATTTAATTTTTTTTCCCTTTTTACAATTCTTAAATTTCTTTCTTATATTTTAACTTTTCGCTCATTATTTTGTAATCTTATAGCTTTAATTTCTTTAACTTCTTTTTTAAAATTAAGCTTTTCTTATTAAATTTATATTACTTTTATCTCATTTATTATAATTAAATTATTTAAAGAAACTTAAAACAATAAAGCTTATAAAAAACATAAAGCTTAACAACGTAATAAATTATTATTATATAATAAATTAATCATTAATTTATAATTAATAAGCCATTAATTAACTTACCTTATTAATTAATAATTATAATTAAATATATTATTAAATAAAGCTAATAAAGAAAATTATCTTATGTTTAATAATGAAAATTTAAATAATTCCTTACTTATATTTATTATAAATAAGGGAATATTTAAAGAGATTTAAGTTTTAAGAATTATTAGGTCATTTTTAAGCTATTAACGCTTTACTTATTTTTTAACTATTATATAATTAAATAATTAATTACTTATTAAAAACTTATTAATAAATAATAAAATAAATATTTACCTTATCTTTAGGTTTAATTATTAAATTAATTTGATAAGAAATTAAAACAATAGTTATATTAAACATTATATCACTTATAAATCTAAGCAATTACATAATCATTTATATTTAAAACTTAATTACTATATAATAGTAAATTAATTAATCATTAATCGCTAATTAATGATAATATTTTTTAAATTTACAATTAAATATATTTAATTAAATATTAATATTAATCTCCTTAATTATAACTACATTAATATTAAACTTTTATAAGATTTATATTATTTAATAATAAATCTTAAAAATAAAAAGCCATTTTTAAATAATATTAATTAATATTTAATTAAATAAATATTACGGTTTTATATATTACCTAATTTTTATATTTGCCATTATTAATAATTAAAAGCTTATTAATAAATATAATATAATTAATTGTTAATTAATAAATAATAAAATAAAAATAGCCTTATAATTAGCTATAAAGTAAGTATAAGGTAGCTTTAGGGTAGCTTTAAGGTAGTTATAAGGTAGCTTTAAGGTAGTTATAGGGTAGGTGTAAGGTAGCTTTAGGGTAGCTTTAAGATAGCTTTAAGGTAAGTGTAAGGTAGCTTTAAGGTAGCTTTAAGGTAGCTTTAAGGTAGCTTTAAAGTAGCTTTAAGGTAGCTTTAAGGTAGCTTTAAAGTAAATAAAAAAAAACGAAAAAGATAAAAAAATATTTAATAAATTATTAATGATTAATTAATAATGATAAAAAAAAATTTAAACTTACTTTTTAAGCGCTCGTAATATTTAAGATATTTTTCTTTAAAATTTAAACGAAATAATATTATTAATAATACAAATTTATTAATATATTTAAGGCCTTTTTATTTATTAAGTAATTAATTAATAATTAATTATTTATTAATTTAAAATTAATAAAAGATTATTACTTATTTTAATTTATCTTTTAATTTCTCTTAAGAAATATATTTTATAAAAGCAAATAATACATTATATATACCATTACCAATCAAAATCTAAGAAGATTTCCGAAAGATATAAACTAATACTTAATTAAATAAATCATTAATAAGTCATTAATTAGTCATTAATAAATTATTATATAATAATTAATGAAAAAAATACTTACTCATTAATAATTTATAATTTATATTAATTATAAAGTTAATAAAGTTGGTTTAAAAATTACTTATATAAGCTTATTAAATCTTATATTAAAATTTAATTTTAAATAATTTAAATATTATTTGAAATATAAACTAATATATCTTAATTAATTTAAAGTTTATTAATACATAAATTATAATAATATTTAAAGGAAAATTAATAATTAATTATTTATTAATAATTAATTAATAGGTTAATAATAGCTTATTAATAAGTTAAAAAACTTATTTCGTTAAGATTTTTCATTATAAATAGCTTAGATAATTTCTTAATAATCTTTATTTAATAAATACTTATAATTCATATTAATAATTATAACTTATAACTTTTAAAATAAATTAAATTACTTTTTCGTGAAACAAATTATCATAAAGTTTGAAATATCTTAATAAAGTTCTTAAATATATTAAATTAATAATTAATTAATAGGTAATTAATCATTTATTAATAAATTATAATAATATATTTAAGGTTTGCTTTTCTATTATTAATAATAAAGCCATTATATAATTAATATATTAAATTTTAATGAGAAGTGAATTATTTGATATTACTTAATTAAATAAGTGAATATTTCTTAATTAATAAATGATAAATAAATAGATTTAAAGGTAATATGCCCTTTATATTTAACCCAATCTTATAGTAAAGGATTTTATAGGAATGTACTTAAAATAAAAATAATTAATCAACCATTAATAAGTTATTAAATATTTATTAAAAATTAAATATTAATTAATATTTAGTTTTGAATTATTAATTTAATGAATAATATCTTAAATCTTTTATTAATATTAATTAATCATTTTATTTAATGGTAAAAAAAGATGATTATATAATCTTAAACAAATAATAAATATATAAGGATTTATTTTTAAATCTTTTAATATTAATACTTTATATTTATAGTTATAATTAAGCGTTTTAATTAAGCCTTTACTTTAAGGATAATCTTAACTTATGAATTGTTAATTAATTATTAATTAATTAAGGATTAATAAATATTTAATTAATAATTTTTTATAATTTATTATATTTTTTATATTTGGTTTAATTTTGTTAAGTATGGTAATAAACTTTAAAAAAAATATTAATAATCTTATTTAATATTTAATGCATTAATGAGATATAAGTTATATATTAATGATTAATATAATGATAAATATATTTAGTTAGGTTTGTAATTACTTTATTTAAGTGGTAATTTATATATTAAAGAAAGAATTATAATGTTATAACTATTAATTATGTTTAATTAATGATTAATCATTAATTAATAACCCTTTAATTATTTTATAATAAACTAATAATTATATTATAATTAAAAAGCAATTATAAAGTAGTTATAAAGTAGCTTTAAGGTAGCTTTAAAGTAGCTATAAAATAGCTTTAAAGTAATTATACTTATAAATAACTCTTTAATTATTTCTATATGGCATAAATTTAATTAAGGTTTATAAAGCTTTTTATTTTTAAAAAGATATATTTAAGCTTAAATTCACTTATAATTAATAAATGATTAATAAATTATTAATGGCTAATTAATTATTAATTAATTAATACTTACATTATCACTTTAATATTTATTTATTTTTAAATTATAAGATTTATTCATTCCTTTATTTTAACATAAACCTTAAATACTTATTCATTAACTTTTTTATATTTTAAAATTAATAAATTTATATTTAAATATTCACAATATTTAACGCTTATATATTAATATATATAATAATAAATAAAAGTATCATTAAAATATAAATATTTAGTTAATCGAAAATTTCCATATTATTATTAACAATATTAAATTTAAATTAATTAATAAGTTATTAATAATTAATTAAAAAATAATTAAATATTAATTAATGATTTATTAATTAACTTACCTAATTTATAATTTTCCTAAGATTTTGTTTAAATTAATTAAAGCCTTAAATAATAATATAATATATTTCATTTAAACTTATACATAAATAATTAAAAAGATTAATAACTTAAATAATCATTTTAACTTAAATCATTAAATCTACTCCGTTTAAATAGGTTAATAAAAAGAAGATTAATTAATTAATATCACTAATTTAAACTTAATCTTATACTTTAATTAAAAGCTATAATTAATTAATAATTAATTATTTATTAATTACTTATTAAAAGCTTATTAAAGATTTTAAAATAAAGGTTTACTTAATTCTTTTCAACTAAATTAATATAGTTAAAAGTTAACTTTTTAAAAGCACTAATTAATTCTTCATTAATTATTACTTAATTTTAAAATATCATTTAAAGTAAATTATTTCATAATATATTAATCAATAAAATAATTAATTAAACTTTAACAAAATCTTCGCTCATTTTTAATTAATTAATAATTAATAAATAATTAATTAAAATTAAAATAATATAAATAAATTATATTTTAATTTATTTTATATTTAATAATTAATTACCTTTTAATTAATGATTAATTATTATATATAAAATAAATTTATTTATAAGTTTATATTTTAAAGTTTTATTTTTATTTAATTTGAGAATTTTTAAATAAAAAGTTTAAATAAATAACAGATTTTTCTTTAAGGTTTTCTCTTTCTTAATTAGGCTTAGCTGTTATCTAATGTATAGGGGGGATGTTTAGGTGGTTTGCATCCTCGATACTGTCATGATTTAAGCAGGTACATCGTCTCAACAGGGGTTTGTCCAGCCACCATTACACCCACGCGAACGCACATGCGTCTGTTTACCGCTAGGGGTTCTGCATGCGACTGTTGCCAGGCTATGCTGTATCGATAATTGTCTGCCGGGATGACAAACTCTTCCCCTAACACCCCAAATCCGGCTTCAGCTCACAAGAAGGGTCTACGCTATACCTTTTCCATCTCTTCACCTACGCGTCCATTGTAGTTCTTGACCTATCATATCCCGCCACGGCTCAGCTGCCCGAATAGGGCGGTTGAGGCTATACAGCTATCTATCTCTATTTTTATCCTACAGCTTCGAGCCTCGTTTTTTTTGACCTATCAACAATTACACTCCGATCCGGGAGAAGGGAATAAGAAAAAAAAAAGAAAGCATGGGCCCCGTTGGGATCTAGACGGTGAAGTCGCCGCATTCCTTCACCATCGTAGTCTTCAAGCGCGTCAACTCTAGTCAGCACTAAGTTGTGGAACGGACGGTTCCTCCCGTGGTTCCGAAGACGTTACATAGATCAACGACGTCGAGTTCATCTGAGACCAATCTCCGCCAAGGACTGCATGTCTCACGTTAGACCACGGAGAAATTTCAATTCCCGTGATGCTCTACCGCGATGTTTGATATTGCTACGTCATATTGCTAATCAGAAACATCTACTAGAGGCAACCAAAGCCGAGACATTGATTTCTTCATTATGAATTGGTCTCACGTAGAATTCTGTACAGCGTTGCGTTAGTAATGCGCAGGCTTAGGAAGAATTATACCGCTAGTTCGACGAGATGTTTCTCGAAAGGAACCAAGATTGGCACCTGAGATGCAAAGCACAGATGCCCAACGCTGGTGATAATCTATCCGCATCACGCACATAATTATGCGTTGCTTCGGTATACATATATGGTCGATCACATGATTGAGTCATATAGCGAGTCGCAGAGCATTTGTGCGGACGATCACACGACTAGTTTCTGAATGCTTCACCGAGTCTATGCCCAACTCAAATGCCCATGCGGCTCTATCTACCAAATAGCATCCTTGGGTTTTTGCTATAGGCCCAGCACATGTAGACGACCCAAATGGATACCTGCAATAGCCTATTGGAATAAAACTCCGAAACGATCTACTCTACTCACTTTCACTACACATCTTTGCTGCCTAACACCTCCTTCTGCCGGGACAGGCGAATAGTAACTAATGGGAGGTTGAGCCTTAGTTCTCTCCTTATTTGACACTCGTAGAGACCGACACTCCTACGCATAGCCTCTCTCTGAGGACAATAACTCTATTTCACCGGTGTTCTGACCATCAGCGATTTCCAAATCTTACCTGCAGGACCTCAGTGGTGCAGTCTTGCGATAATCCATGTGTATATTACCCTCACCATTTCGGGGGGTCAATACTTCAACAATATTCTGCGAACCATACGGTGTATCACCGCTACACTGTCCTTTGTGAACTGAGCCACGAATAAGTAACGTGTGCTCCGAACCGGGGAGGATATACGATGAAATAAACGATGTGAATGCTAACATACGCCGTGCCTACTATGCCAAGCTTCATACCTGCAATAAACATGATATGAACGAAGTAAAAAATTAAAAAAAGCAATCTCACGAAAATTAGTGGATTTTGTAAGAGTACCTAAGGTATACCTAATGCAGGCAGGGATAGGGATATAGGAAGGCATGGACTTGCAATCGTCAAGCCTCGTATACCAATTCATAACTGAGACATCCGTATATATATATATATATATATATATATAATACATCGACGGTGATTAAACCATGCACGCCGCCGTTTATATTCTATAAGTCCTCAGGGAGAAAAATTAACGGTGGCTATTGGTCCTACGTCCCATATACCGGACAACAACAATACCGTCCCTAACTACCTACCTAACTCACTCTACATACGGGACATGACATCCCTTAGGTACGCAGTTTTTCATCTCCTTTTCTATGCCCCTCCGGTCTAATCCGCTAAGGTCTACCTTACCTTGTTTGCGCGTTCTTTTCTCCCTAAAGCGGAACATTAGGTATTCAAGGCCCTTCTAGAAGTACCGTATGCATTAGTAGGAGAAAGCCACATAGTAGAAAACAGACGCGAGATCAAGGACAGTAAAACCCCGTGTTATTCATTGTATGCTTGCTTGCTTGCTTGCTTCATTCAAGTTCTATCGTAGGGAGCTAAAGACACTTCGTGTAGTCTAGATCCAAAGAGCGAGCTACCGCCCTCGTCTTTGCAAATCAACTCACCGCAATACAACGCGAGCCCGAACAGGGCTGCACATGTAATTCCGCTCATCCCGCTCACCCCGCTCACTCCGCTCAATCTGCCCGCTCTACCTGCTAGTCCTCAATAAGAGACAGACAGGTCCCTAACCTACCTCACACCAACCGTCTCAAGCGTTCTTCATCTGCACATCCTCCCCCTCTTTCCGCTCCTCCTCATCCTTCCGCATAACCCACCCCATCATCCCCCACAGGAGTCTCATAGCCTCGAGCCGCTCTTCGACGATAAACAAGTCGAACCACCTACTGCGCCACATCTCGAGCTTACCCCAGCTCCGCAATTTCTCTCCGCTTTCGTCTACAGCCACTTCGACGACGCCCTCGGGCTCGCCCCCCAGCACATCGAGCAGCTTACTCGGCACGCGGACCCTGAGCACGCTTAGATGGTGGAACAAGCTACTCAGCACAAACACGTCGTCGTAGTCCGCGCCCTTGACTTTTCCAATAGCCTTGTAGACCGTCTTCTTATCCCAGTTGGAGCTCGGGAGTCTTACCATGCGGTAGCTATCGTAGATGCTCAGGTTCTTGCGGGGCTTCTTGCTGACGGGCTGTCCGCGCATCGGGAGAGGCGGCAACCCCGCCTTCCCCGCTCTCGATTCTCCTGCTCCTCCCGTCGACGACGAAGAAGAAGAAGAAGAACCAGGCTTCTCGGCCCCCTCCTTAGTCACAGCGGCGTCCTTATCACCCACGACGGAATCCCCGTCGATCTCGCGACCTATGGGGCCGCCCTCGCCGCCGCCCCACCGCTTCTCCGTGGCCCACCACTTGCCCTCGCCGAACCTCTTCTCGGGCCGGCCCTCGCGCGCGCGGTGCTGCGCCGTGATCAGGGCGGCGACGAGCTCGCGGCCGAAGTCGATATTGGAGTCGGTCTGCGAGGTGAAGTTGGTCGTGTTGCGCGCGGACACGGCGGCGATGGGCCCTTCGACTATACCTGCGCGGGCGGCCTCGCGCGTGGTCGGCGCCTTGCACAGGAACACGCAGCCTGAGGGGAAGTAGGATGCTATCTGTGCTTTGGGAGGTTTCTTGGATTTCGATGTTGATTTGGACGACTTTGAGTCTACGGGCTCGGATGGTGGTGGCGAGAGGAGTTGCAGACGCGGCTCGACGCGCGGGGGCACGACGTTGCATCCGAAGGCGTAGGCGACGAGCTTGACGAAGGCGGACACGAAGTTGTGTCGGAATTCCGGGGGCATCTGGTGGCCCTGAGAGGTACGGTAGGTGATTCGCTCGGGTTCCTTGGACTCAGGCTTGGGCTCCGGGTCAGCTTCGGAGCGGGTGTTGGATTCCGGAGCGGCGCCGGTGGCGGGTTTCTCGGAGCCGGAGCTCGCCTCTGTGGGACGCGGAGGTAGTGGTGGCGACTCTTCTTCGGTCTCAGTGGAGAGGGGTGGTAACGAAGTGTCATCCCAATACGAGGCCATCAACTCCATCTGCTTGTAGAACTCGTAGCAGTTCCCCAGCCGCGGCTGTTGCTTTCCTGGTTCGGGCTTGATGCGTCGAACTGTGCGGAAGGCGGCCTGGTTAGGTACGGAGAGCTCATCACGGCGCTCCAAGAAGACCCGAGCCTCGGGTGAAAGGGCGCCATTAGAGAGTGGCCGGCGGAAAGTTTCATCCCTCCGTCGTGCCTCGTCCAGATCTACCCCTTCCCAATCTGAGAATTTAGGTAAAAAGGACGGGTCCGGGATGACATCTTCGGCGGGAGCGTCAGCATGTACATGCACTCCAAGCGCGGCGAAGTGAGCTTCATTGAGCTCTGGAGGGCGCTGCAGCTGCTGTAGAAAGCGCACTAGAGATGGTTGGGGATCTCCGTGTAGTTGAGGATTGCATTGTGGCAATCTGATAGGCGTAGGCGGTGGAACGTCCTTAGGTGGAGGACCGATCTCTTGGGACTGGACTATAACAAATAGATGAGATGAAGTCCAGTAAAAGTAAGCACAGTAAGGGTAATTGCGTCATGGTAATTTTTGTAGGATCATGTAATAGTTTCACGACCTTAAGTTGACTTTGTTACTGAGGACATGGAATCTCTCATACAACGCTCTGATTAATTCATGTTTTATGATGGATGTGCATTGCCATATCTTGAATAGTCCTGTCTCAAACCTAACAATAATCAGAAAAGGGACGGTATATGAACTTACCGAGGTTAACTAATGTCCCAAACATTGTTTCGAATACTATAAGTCTCAAGTTCGCGAGCACTTTCTCAGATATAGTAGGTGGTCTAGACAACAGTGTCGTTCACGCAGCGCAGTGAGAGTTCTCGTGCGTGAGTGACACAAGTCTGCTTCCAAGGGAACGGTTGACTAGGCCAGATCAATCAACCGAATACGGACCAAATGTCATGTAGACATAACAAATAATGCAGACGAATCTTTTGGATTTCCTAAAATGGATGGAATGAATATGCTGTAACCCGTCAAGCAGAAGCCTAGAAGCCCAGATGCCTAGATTCTAGAAGACATCATGGGAAGTCCCTGTTGAGATTAGAGCGGGTTGTTGGTTTTAGTTAACGATTGTAAGTGCGGAACTGGTCCCGACTGGGGAAGAGAAGCGACTTGGTAATTGGTCCGTGCACAATGGGCTACTACTGCATAAATTAATTTGTACAACTGTACAACTGTACAATTGGGAAGCGTATACCCAATTATACAGATGCATTGGGACACATGCAGGTAATCCACAAAATACCTACATTATGTAGGTACGTACCTACCTCCAGTAGCACTGATGCTTCTTGCTGTTGGAGTATATGAACAAGAACATCTCTGCGAGGCCGGCTGCATAAGAATTGCTCCATTCTCATTATGTAAAGAAATAAAGGAGCATATATTTTATGTGATATACTTATCTCAATTGATAACCTCAACCTAATCCCTTCTTCGTTTGTCCTGCAGGTTTACTCAGTAATCTCGATTGCACCGAGACGAAAGGAGTCGATGCTCCTTGGCCGTTATATAATACTTTAGTAAAAGCTTCGACTCGACACAATTTGTCAAGCTTAATCCTTCGAGTTTGATGCTCGGTAGATCGAATAAGCCCTAGTAGGTAGATCTACAGCAAAGCTGCACTATATCGTAGCATAATCTCCTTCGGCCCCTCGGCAGGGCACAAGATCCGATCGACCCAAGAGTCGTGTGGGAACTTCAACACGGGCGGATGTGAATATTTGTCGTGAGTCTTGAAACTGGGGGTCGTTCGATGGCTTCTTTTTTCCTCTTCGGATTTGATTCACCGTACAGGCTAAAGGGGACAGGCATCGATTTTACTTACAACTTGAGATAATATTCCAGATATTTGAGATATGTGAGATATTTGAGATACATCCTATGCTCGCATACGTAACATCCCCAACTCGTGCCAAGCCATCGTCGCTCCCGGCCCGAAACATCTGTTTCTATGATGGGTGACTAGGTACAACTATACTAACTATCCACGAAACAAGCCACAGCCATCTTCACAACGGTTAATATAAGGTAAACTCGGGACGATTACCGATAGATTAGTGGAGGCATATAACATTATCAAAAAAGTCTGCTAAGCTTACGACCAGATGGTGTGGCGTATTGATGCGGCTGAAGGAGGCCCCGTTGCTTCAGGTGTGTCGCAAGTCAGGGGTTAAAGTGTTTTACCCCACAACTCGAAAAGGTAATCCTGAGGCTATCGACTCTCCTCAGGGGGCACCATTGGGGGCTTTGTAGGTTACCCCTGGTCTAACCTGTCCCGCCAGTTTGTTTCTTCGACCGCTCAGCCAACCAATGATTACCCTCCATTGCTTTACCTTCAAACACACTATACAGGGTATCGTCGTTCGCAACAGCAGGTAATGGCCGTGCAGACCATTAACAGTGTAGTAGTACACCTCTCGTAGGGTGGTATCTTGGGGGACTCTACTTTGGGTCTCCTCTCGGGTATTCAGAGATTGGCATTGCTTGACCGACACCTTTCTGACTTGGCCCTCTGACGAGTATTAGCCCATTTGTCTCGCTCGTCTGAAGTCACCACCACCACCATCTCTATTCTCGTTCGCCTTTCCACCAAGCGCGATATTCTTCATTTCTAAGCCTCATATTCACAAGCCTCTATTGCGTAGAGCGTTTAATCGCATTCTCCTCTGTTTTTCAGGGGAAAATACGAATCTTGTCATATTCTTCACAAATCATCGTTGATGATCTTATGATCGTAGCCCGGCCGCGACGGCCGCTTTCTTCTTCTCTTCGTATAGCTTTATTATCTTATCTACATTTCGTTTGCCTAGAGTGGCGTAATTATTCTATCTCATTCAGCTTTGCGACTGGTATCGCCTACTCTTGATATTTTACGACAATGGCCTCGATTGTAACTTTCAAAGGTAAAAGGTGTACGGCAGTGCCGAAGAAAGTCAATATCGAGCAGGTATCTACGCCATCTTCGTCGTCTTCGACTTCGACGTCTACAAGTTCCAGCTCGAGTTCAACATCCACATCCCCCTCAATCTTGCCCTCGGCTTCATCATCTACATCTTCATCCTCCTCTGCGTCCATTTCGATCCCGCCCGATTCTCAACCAACTGAAGCTCAAAATCCAGCACAGGCAGATCCTGACTCTTCGACTCAATCCCCATCAGAGACAACTCCGAGCGTAACGAGTACTATACCGGCAAACACCCCCCCTCCACAGTTTGTAAATCCAGCGGTAACCACGACTGCCACACCACCTTCAGCAATATTCAATACCGTATCCGATAGTTCCCCTTTGCCGAGCACCTTACTTATTGCTGATTCTTCTACTTTGTCACCTACTCAATCCGATGACCAGACGCGGAGTCCAGATGGAGCGGCAGGTGACAGCCCATCATCGGCGCCGTCGCCGACTAACCAACCAGGGGATCCGGCTGCTTCAACGAATTTAGATGGGAACACGGCAGTGTTAACGGCAGGAAGTTCACAGGCCACTAACCCATCATCAATTGAAACCGATATAAATGGGGCAGCTCTGCCGGGAACTAAGCAGCAAGTAACCGGCAATGCCATCACCACGGAGCAGACCATAGCGATAGCGGTCGGGGTAATCGGTGGTGTCGTGGCTATCTCGCTTATAGCGTTCATGATCTGGCTCTGGCGGAAGAGGAAGATGCAGGAGCGGAGGAGCACAATGTTGACGCCACTATCTCCAGGTGTTACATTCCGCGGCGACGAAAAGGAGCCGTACATCTTTAGCCGGACGTCCCTAGGGCCAACGCCGCTTCCCGAGAAAGTCTGGGCTACCGTTGGAGCGAAATTCAGAAGTCTGCGCGGACGGGTCAACGACATCGTAGCCCGTAGCAACAGCCCAAGCCCGAGCGTCAACCTCGACAGGGGTAATTCTCAATTCGGCCCACCTGACGCGCCGTATAGTCGAAGTAACTCGCCTGCCGGAGGAGTTACGGGTGGTCCATCGACCACGAAGGGCAAATTCGTGGACTGGTGGGGTCGGTTGGCCGAAGACGGGAATTTCAACTGGCGGCTGCGTGACGAGTCTAAGGCCGACACTACAAGGCCGGATTCGTATACTGTTCGGCGACCAGCAAACGAGGGTCGTGGACCTAAGGTCGGGGCACAGCCCGATTTCCTTACCCTCCTGAACATGGACGACAAGCAACTGGAACGAGAAATAACAAGGGAGCGAGCCAGCGCGAGCGGCAACGGACGCCGCTCGATATCTGTAGGAAATGAACAGCACTTCCTCGGCGGCCTAGGACTAAACTTGGACGACCCCTTTTCAGACGTCAACGCCATAGGCAACAACACAGCCAAGGCAACGCCCATGGTGGTCTCAGCGGCGAACAACCCGTTCTCAGACGCGAACGCCATCACAGCGCCGCGGAGCTCGGCCGGAAACGGCGGACCCGCGACCTACGTGCAGAACATCCGGCGTTCGCGCGGGCACAGCGTAAACGGCGGCGGCATCAGCCGGCAGCCGAGCAACGCCGGGACCCGCGCGTACAGCATATACCGGGAGTCGAACGCGAGCGTGGACACGGTCGGTACGCGGCGCAACAAGTTCCGCTCCGACCCGTTCGATCTCGACCGTCCGGACCTGCTGAGCGCCAACAACAGCATAGACGTCACCTCTGCGCGGGCCAGCAAGGTCAGCAGGGGCAGCAGGGGATTCAGCGCGGCCGGGAGCATAATGCCGATTGCGCCGCTGCGGGTGCGTGCTCGGCAGGAGAGCTTCACGTCCTCGAAGTACTCGAGCGGCGTCAGCATGGGCGACTGGAGCGATCCGGGTCCTGATGTCGGGCCCGCGGCTGCGAGGTACACGCCTAGTCCCGATAACGGGGTCGGGCGACGCGACTCGGATACGAGGAGGAGTGGGGGTAGTCAGGGGAGCGAGGGGAGCGTGGGGAAGGCTCTCTGAACGGGATTCGGGTGACAGATGGATGGGATGGAAGGGGATCGTCGATGATGGGAGCATGAAGCATAGCAATCGTCGTTGTTGTTGCAATCGGTGCTTGACTTCAAAGGCATACATACCAAAAAAGGGGAGGTGGCAGCTCGGAGTTTACGGTGCGATGCATTGCTCTGTTTTTTATTTATTTGTTTGATGTTGGGTTTGTGATACCTGGCGATTATTACACGCTCGCTTACGATACCTACATACTCTAACCAGCCAATGCAAGGGGGAGAAGGAGAGGAGAATGATGAATCCGGATGGGTTGATTGGTGCGCTCTCCCCTGCCTAGCTGAGTGTAGAATCTGTTCCTTTTTTTGTTGTCACTCGATATGATGTTGGGGAGGAAACTTCCTAGTACAATACCCAAGCTAGGGGAATATCTTCCATGAGATGGATGTGTGTAAGTTACAGTGGCTCAATGCGGAGCTAGAGGGATGGTATGATGGATGGGTGGATAGGTGGATAGATGGATGTGGACGGAAGCGCCTACGCAGTAATGTGTGTGAAAAACGTTCGCAGCAGAATACGAAGTATAGCTTGCCCCCTCATAGCCGAATTAAAAAGTTCTGAAGTTCGAGTGGCTCGTCTTGGGGTACGTGCGATAACGCGTGTTGTGATGTAGACATGGGCCGTCGAAGTGTCTATCTATCGCTATAGAAAAAACGAGGTTTCGAAGTAAGGGTTGGATGATTTATATGAAAGACTTCTTGGCTACCTTTATTACCCCTAACTATCATGTAAGCTACCCTATGTACCTAATATATTCTTCATGTCACCACTATACACTTCCGACTTCAGACCCCGAGGAGCCAAGAAGAATGCACTGGAACTCACTTCCGTCCCTACCACCTACCACCTAACATATTTTCAAGACAAGTCATCCACATCCACAGCCTCAACAGAATAGACAGAAATCAAAAAGCGCCGCTCTATTCGGTATTATTCATTCCAATCTATGCCTAGGTATGTATGTATGTATGCGTATACTAACGGCCCGCCTGTCCTATTCCTATATCTCCCTGTGTTTTCTCTTCTCTTCTTCTTATCGCTTTACTCTTTATTTTTTACCCGCCAGCTACCTAGCTAGCTAGCCCAAAGCCAGAGCCCAAAGCCGCCCGCTCACCTTAAAATAAACATAAACGTAAACGTAAACATTAAAACACAGGTAAACACAAAAAAGCAAAAGGGAGTAAAAGGACAAACGTAAACGTAACCATAAACCACAAACGCTAGGTACTGACGCATGCAAAAAAGGAGGCCGATCCGTAACCATAGGTACCACCTACCCAGCCAAAGGGAAAGGGGGGGCTATTTCATTAAATAGGCAACTAACCCGTCCTCGGCCCCGTTGCGCTCTAGCCCGAAAGCCGAGCCGAAAAAGGCTTCTAAGTGTCCGTATAGCTTGTCCCTGCTTCTGCTCCCCCTCCCCCTTATCTCCTCCCTCCTCCTATTACTACTACTGCCGCTGGTGGTGGCGGTGATGGCAGTGGTCTCCCCGCGCCCCTAGTACGGGTAGGCAGAGCACCACCTGTGCTAAGGCTTCGGGACGTGCAGGGTCTTGCTGCACATGAGGCAGCCGTGGACGACGAACAAGGCGACCACGGGGTGCACCTCGAGCGCGGAGCCGGCGAACCAGACGCCTCCGGGGATGTTGTCTTGGACCCAGCCCTGGGAGACCCACCAGGCCATGAGGGCGTCGAGGCCGAGCGTTGTGGGGATGGGCGTGCCCTCGAAGTAGCTGGCCTTGCCGCTGGCGTCCTTAGGGATGTTGCCGCTGGTCGCGGTCACGTTGAAGCGGGCTAGGCGCGTCAGCCCGCAGAGCACGAAGACGGCGAGGAGGACGTGGTCCAGGGTTGTGCGCAGCCCGATGCTGAATGCCACGCAGGCGGGGGCGAGGCCGAAGGAGATCTATGGCGATGGAATTAGTAATGGGTTCAATTGCCCCTCATTCTGGTGCTGTCTAGAAGTGTGGTGGGACGTAGCAGAAAACGGGTGCTTGGGTGGTGATAGTAACAGGGACGGGGGAATGAGACGTACCAAATCAGCTAACGAATCCAACTCCTGACCCATCATGCTACTCTTCTTCCGCCACCGTGCAACTCGGCCATCCATGAAATCGAAGAACAGACCGAAGGGTAGGAAGATCAGCGCGAGGTACAGATTTGTCTTGTCCGCGGGGTCGCCAAGGCAGTAGCGCAGAGAGGAGAAGACAGACATGATGCCGCAGAATCCTGTGTAGAAAAATAACCAATTTGTTAGCTATCATAGATCTCCGGCATGTGTAGGTTTGAATTGTATCTGGGGGGAGATAGTTGAAGCCAGGTTATGAGCAAAAATAAGCTGGTAGGTACCATTTAGTTCGGTAATATAATCCGCCATATGCAGAGCCTTTAGGAGGGAGAAGTGGCCCTTGGTAGTCGAGGAGAGGAGGTCCTTCTGCTTGTCGTATGCTATAGACATAACGGCATCGTCAGTATATTGCCACTTGGAAGCCTGTCCGCTCATAGATAGAGAGGTAGATAGCTTCTAGAGTATTAACATACAAGGTTCTTCCGCAACACTCGCTTTGGACGCGGCGCCATTGCTACCGCCGGATCGTTTCGACATGATCTCTGCTATGTTCTGCTAGACCGCTCGACGAAGCAAGACAGTTGGTTTTCGTTCCTCTCGTGGGTTGTAGGAAGTAGACAGGCTGTCTCTTTCCTCTAGCTCCTCAACGAAATTATCCCGATACCGAACCTCGATTCTTCACCGACCCTTGGTTTTTCGCGGTTGGCAAGTCGCCGTCGAATACTATATATTCCCTAGAAATAATTTGCCAGGCAGCTCGACAGACCAATTATCTCTTTTCCTTTGGTATTAATACGGGCGGTAGAGACAGTCGGGACTGGAATGGCGATGTGAAAGCTATGAATGAAGGCCTGGAAAACCTTGGCTAGGTAGTGTAGCGGAATGGCAACTTTCTGAAAAATCCCATTTTGGACCCTCGGGTAGGCGCAGCATCATTGATGCCGTCATTAGGACACGTCCAGGGTCCGCTAGGCCATGTTGGGTCAAGCGCGGGGGAGGCTTAGCCAAGGAACTGTGACTGACTTCAATGTTCTTGCTTTTTGCTTTGTGATTTATGTATGCTTTGTGCTAGTTGTATTACATGTAGTATTCTGCAGGCCGCCGGTAGGGGGAGTATAGCCGGTAGGTACCTAATGTACCCATGATATCTACTAGCTTAACTCTGATGTTACACCCGACTACATCATCGTCACTCAAGATATTGAAGTCGTCATTCTCTATATTCCGACAAATATTACTTTTCACTTATCTCATATACGTACCTAGTTACCGGCCTTCGAAGTTATATTTGCGGTCCAATCGTTTTTGGCGGAAGATATTCAAACCGATAACTGATTAATCATGCAATATCAACCAGTCACGATACACCACGACGCACTTTCAATATCTTTCTCCAATCTCTCTCAGAGGCTATTAGTTCCTTGATGTTGCTGACTACCTATGTACAGTTGATTTGGGTAGCAACACCTTCGTCTCCATCTTTACCTAGTAGCTCTTCGGTCCGCTCGACTGATGAAAGTCGGCATATTCTGATTATTACTTCGCGAGACAACGTCTCCTGCGTGCCTCTCACGTTTTTATACCTTGTATTGTCCAACTGGTGACAAACCCCACCTATGATTCCCTAGGTACAATCAACCGTTTCCAGGTATGTGAATGATACCGGCCAGCCTGTCCGTTGTAGTATGGCTCACCAAATCGAGCCCGACTCATTCCTTGGACACTCCTATGGTCCGAGATGCGTGTGATGCGGCAATTATGTATGCTGGATGCGAAGCGAAGAAACAAGAGAAAACCCAAGGTGTGAATCCTGTGTATGCCGGGGATGTGATGCCACAACAAACAAATGAATATGCAGATGCCACAGCCCGTCCAACCTCCTGGAAATGTGGTATGCAATCCGTCATTAGAGTGAATAAAGAATGAAGACCTTGTTGTGTTGATGTCTCCTAATTCTCGATTAGGCTTCCAATGCCTTATTATCGAACGATTATGACAGCAAACCCGTCAACCCAGGCTGCGCATGATCCAGATACGCCGCAAACTGTGTAGCCTCGCGGTGGGAGAAGTGTATGACTGAAAAATATTGTTAGTAGGGACTGTGAGTGAAACGGGATAATCGATACGTACGGAGAGCCACCATGCGCATTACCATAGATTGGTGATTTCCTTCCGAGACTCGTCAGGACCTGGATAGCGTCTATCCACTGCCCTGAGCGCACAAAGAAACCGGTGATATACTCGCCACGTCGGACGTCTAAAACAGTCAGACAATATTATCCTCAAATGACTAGCGAAAACTTACCCAGTTCGAACGTATCACCGCCAGGTTTGCCCCCGCGCTTTCCAAATAGTTGGCTAGAGCCATCCTCGTAAAAGAACTCAAGTCCATCCAAGGCAAAACCGTGATAGAACACAACGCGTGTCATGAGTCGGTTCTTCTCCGTAGCGCTCGTAAACATAAATTCTTGCGGCTGGCTGCCTTCCATTTGTGAGAAACCAAGCTTGTCACTTCGATACGCTGATTTGCCAAAAGACAGCTTCAAAGAAGACGCTTTCGAGCAGAGGTTATGGAAGTCATTAATTTCCAGATTCCCACCGCCGTGCGACTTGATACACACTTTTATCTTTGATCGCCGCTTGTCCTCTGGAAGTCTGTCTCGTAACTCTTGTTCAGTTAGAGTGAGATTGCGCTGTACGGAGCCGTTCTCGATCGGGTACTCGATCCATGTGTGGCAGAGATCATCACCCTCCGGATAGATCTCTATGAATGAAACCCCCGTAGCCGCCGTTATTTGAACATGCCCATTTTCAACTGGCCAAGCTTGAACACTTGAATCGGGACTCAGGACCGGATCGTTAGGTAGTCTAAAACAAGGGTGACTTCGGAATCGCAAGCAATCAAGGCGGTGCCAAGTACATTCATCAGCCTGAGAGACCGGGCCCCCCTTTGATTTAGTTCGAGTGGAATAAGCCTCGCGGGATAGGAATGTTCTGTTCAACTTCACATAATCCCTTAACATAACTCCGCTCTCTTGATGCGGGCATCCAAATAAGTGGCCAGTTTCGTGTAGGTGAGCGCCAATGCCAATATTTGCAGCTTCCCAAGAACTTCCTGCTTCGTTGCAGTCATTGGCAACATAATTGGTATCCGTAGGCGTGCAATCGCTGAACGCAGGCACAACTTCTTCAAAAGTCGTAGGGTAGCTCTGCAGACAATGGGATCCAAAGATTGCCATGTGTAAGTCGCCAGCATTACCTCCCAAAGCCGCGTGTCCAGTGATAATTTTCGCGTTCGTATCCCAGTGCGAGTCTAGAAGTAGGACAGAAACGTATTGCGTCTGCCCGGGAAGTGGCTTGAAATAATTCTTGAGCGCATCAGCAGCAATGCCATATAAATCACCTTTTCTTGACGCATTGGGATTCTGTTGCGCAACTTCAAGGTCTCTGATCTCAGCCAACGTCTTATCTGATCGGATGACGTGAATACGCGCTTCCGATCGCATTATGCCCATCTCCCTGTCGCGATAGTTGCAGGCACCCGTGGTCCATTCCTCCTCGAACCTAAATACTCGTCGTCCTAACTTGTTTCTCCACATCTGCTCTGCTGTAAATGCCTGCCAAAGGTAAGCGGCCATTCGGAACTTCCGGATAGCTGTTTCGAGGTTATTTCCTTCTCTCTCAACCCGAGCGGGAACTGCGTCAAAGGTGCCTGGAGAGTCTTTGGCAAGTAAAATAGCAAGTTGGAGAGGCGGCGCATTCATAGGGGGGACCATGTGTACCGTGATATAGGACGAGTGGATCGGATTCGAAGAGCCGCTATTGGCGAGCTTCGGACTCGAAAAATCGAAACGAAGTCTATTTGCGCCGGGCATAAGGTATACCAAAGCTTTAAACTGCGAGTCGCAGACTGGCCAGTACGTGGGTGGGAACCCATCGTCTAGCCTGCAAACCGTCACGGACCCTTCTATCGATCGCTGCCCTGCTTCCCCAACCATGCCATTGACGAGAAGGACCTTTTGGGAGACCTATCAGGCAATTAGTATGCAAACACAATAGGTTTTAAAAGTGATGCCCCGATCTCCGTCCCTTAACCCAACACGGTACCAATATCGTCTTTGACCCCAAGTGCAGGAAATTTCACCATACCCAAGTATTCTCAGTAATGTTAGTCAGCCTAGGAGCATATTGCGACACAGGCAATGAGGATTTGCCGTTGAGCATAGGAGATCCCAGCCCAGCCATTCCAGATACACTATACCGGTTAGAATTGGGCTGAGGTGGTGGCCTATTAGCAGGAATTGGAGGAGGTTGTAGTTGATCTTTTAGCTGTGTATTAAGCGCAGGGTCGGAATTCGCAGTCACAGAAGGAGGTGTGATCGATCCGTTGCTAGGTGTGGTGTTCTGACTATGGTGATCATCGTAACTCGAGGTATCGGTCGAACGATCAGTGCGGAAACTAGCTCGCGACCGTCTTCGAAACTCCTTTAAGTTCAGGAACGAGGGCGCCATGGTGGCTTGAACCTCAGCAACCGCTGGGCAACCGCAGAAATTCCCCAAAGAAAGAAAATTGGTATAAGTTGAACTCAAGTGAAAGAGCTTTGTTTTCTTTTCGCAATGGGTAGGCTAGTTAAGTTGGTCTTATCGGAGCTATTTTAGTGATGGGAAGCAGATAGCCACTATTAGTCTAACTAACGTGGCTAGTGAGCTTCCCGAGAACGAACGAATTAATTATTCAGGTAGGTTATAGCTGGAGGGGAACAAAAAATAAGAAGGCGGGAGGATATCACTTCAGGAGGTAAGAAGTAAATGTTACGTGGTTGGGGGAGATCGAGATAGAACGATGGTGGAGTGTAGATAGATCAACGACGGACTCGAACATGTACTGAAGTTTGGGGGTACCTGGGAAACTGTTACCGAAGTTACATTGACCCGTTATCCTGCTATTGGAATTACCTCAGCATTTCTGGATAGATATCGCAACTTCCCTCTGCGAATTCTTGATAAAAAGAAGATTCTTGGAAGAGATGAAGAAATACAGTTATTATTCTAGTGAAGGGCCGATTGTCTTGTCAGCCAGTAAAGCTAGACAGGCTAGAGTACACGCGGGCTGTTGTACAAGTAAATGCGGTAAATGTGGTCAGCTAGATTAGACAAGACGATCAAAAAGCTGTAGAATGCGGATTGACATGTGTCTGCAGGCGGGATGTTGACGAATTGACGAATGATGATGACGTCGCGGCTGATAAGTGGGTAGTGCTAATACTGGTTAAAGTGGGTTATGAAACTAGTGGGATTCTTTTGGCTTCCTCAAATTGGTCGCACTTGACCTATTTGGAAGTTGAAAACTTGGATACGAGAAGTCGCTACCTTGAATAGACAAGGTATATGTATATTTCTAGCAAGGGGCCGCGAGGCTCTCCCGCTCGCAACAATGACTGATATATTATGCATATATCAAACTTTCCATCCGACAAGGCCAATTCATGTTTTTTTTTTATTTTTTTATGGAAACAATTAAACAACCTAGGTAGCTTACAATTGAGAAACAAGAAGTGCTCGGAAGCTGTCGGGGTGTGCTACTAGCAAATACAGCCCGGTGATACAACAATGTGTTGTTGACAACATACATACTATGTAACTAATGTATGTAGACCTCTGTACACTAGATAGGTACCACTTGGGAGTGCCGGGCCAGGGTTACAATGCGGTTACTTGGCTGTGCAAGGATCTCGATACGTTATGTTGGTACGTTGGTTATTTTAGGTGGTAGAGCCGGCCTTATTATTTCTCAAGATACATATTGATGTGGAGGTGTACCAGGCTTCGGACCACTTCAAATAATGGAAAACAATGGCAACGGAGAGTCCGGTCAAATTGTGCTCGGATCATTGATATATGTTCAAGTACCACAGATCTCAAAATCGAAATGATAATTAGAGCTGTTGGATTGACAGTCCTTTGTGCGCCGGATGATGCTTTATGTGGTGCAGCTTTGACACTATCGGCCCATGCGAGCAGCCGGTGATGTATCACAAACAATACTAAGCGGTTGCTACGAAGGAGTGGGAATAATTAATCGATATACAAATTCGCATAAGCCTAGAAATGATTGCTGACTATTCGCCCGTAGCAGGTTTGATCCGCAAAGATTCCACTACCGTACCTAGGATTAGAAAACCAGGGAAATCAAAAGATGCCGCTGAAAAAAACCACCGCAAAGTTGGAAATGGGAATGGGAAAGTTGGAAAGACGAATGGCATTGCGGGTCACGTTCAGAAAAGGAAAGTATTCATTAAAGGAGGTATTCGTAAGACTCTGCGATAAATGATAGATCACTCAATAAACGAATTCGATACCAACCACTTCCTTGATAACTTAATGCAGGTGAATTTAGAATAGGAAACATTTAAGGTTCTCCCGCGAATACAAATCCGGACCGACCCGACAAAACTCAATAAGCGTTTGTATCACGTTCCTATCTCAAATTAAGCCTCGGGCAAGAGGGGGCTTCTTTGTTAGCAGCGACTTTACAATATCTCATACTCTTTTCGGATGTACTCATGATAATAATGTCTCAAGATCGCAAAAGCCGATGTTCAACTTGAGGCAAGAGGCGCATGCTAATACGGCAAGCATGAGATACTTGTCGTCAGGTGAATATTCTAGCTGTCTAGACGGAGTACACTGTACTGCAAGTTCTCCATGATCAACATTGCTGCATAACCGTGCGGCATGTGTGCATGACTGCCTTACGATACGACCAATTAGTTGAGTAGGAGATAGATATCTGTCGTCCAACGGGAACTCGTATTGTCACTCCTCTGAGACGTTGGAACTGCAAGCGCTCTACACTGCCGTATTTTGCGCTGATGATTGCATAAGGGATACACAATACGAGGTTCGACTTCATCTAAAACTCCATGTTTCTTAATAACTTCTCCGCTGATGCAAGTGGCCCTACGGACTCCAAGGGGGCCGGATTTGGATGTAGTGCGACGTGAGCTCGATTGCGTGTCCGCTTCATAGATACCTCAAATTGCCGCCGTTGATACGTAAGGCTAAGGAAATTTAGTAGCGCGGCCAAGACTAATATTTTGGGGGTTTGAAATGCTTTGAATAACATGAAACGACAGAAAAGAGTTGCTTGAAAATGTTTAAAGTGCTTGCAGTAAAATGCGGGTTTGGCACGTTTTCATAGCCTTTAGCCCTACCTAGTCCGACATGGGTTTAAATTGGCTTCCATTTTTGGATTGAGAGGTTACATGCTACGAAGCTCGTCATATCGTACATTTAATGAGAGAATGATAAAAGGCCATTGCAATCCTCCTGATCCCTCCTCAAATGCTCTTCTCTACTTTTTATTTCCAATTCGTAAATGAAGCTGTATATTTTCTTCAAGTACAATAAGGGAGTATACCTACACATCACTCCAATCCAAGATCTCAATAAGAATAACCATGCAGAACCAGCAGCGAGGCTTCATATTGAATTTTATGATTTGATATATTTGAGCATAGAAGGAAACGTAACCTTCTGTCGAGACACCATCGTAGATCGTACCATATCCAGCTCGCCTGTGTCTTGTCGCTAAAAACCCACCTACTTATTAACCATGTGAATAGGGATACTGAACTATGCAATGTCTGGAAGATGTTACCATATTCACCCTCAACCTAAGCTATAAGAATCTTTCATTCCGATGGTATAGCAGTTGACAAAAAGGGCCCTCCTATCTGTCCTATCTTAACATGTCAAGGTTAAACAGGAACGCTCCCTTGCCCATCGCCTCCTTTCAGAGGTTTGTTGGTCTGGAACCAATGAAAGACTGCGCGCCAACATCACGCAGTTTCGCTAGATGCGAACATATCAGCTGGGAAAGGAAGGGGGAACAAGCACCAGTAAGCGTCGGTTATGGTTTTCAGCATAGACGCCGACCTATGAAAGCATTTCATTTCAGAGTATGTAATTGTTCGCAGGCCGTCCTGCAGCCTGCCCAGGTCAGCGAACAAATAATTGGCTATAAAGTGCACCCCAGTTCACTGAGCCAGATCTTATTGGCTTCCAGTATCTAGCCGGTAAATTAGTGGACATAGGAACCCCCTGAGTATGCTGTGCACCATGCTGTGGGCGATGTGTTGTTGCCCTATGAGATCTAACTAATAGCGGACGCAGCAGTAAGCTCTTGCCTAGCCCTGGGTGCCTAGTATCAAGGGAAGCTGAGCTCGGGCTTAAAACACCAATTTTATTGCATCACCCGGTTTCCACGGCGAGGAATGCAAAGTTTAACCCTGACAAGGTTAGCTCGAGATTATGTACAAGTACCGGGGACGGAACTAATACAATTAGCAGCACCTAGCAATCTTTTAGTGCTAGCTATTTTCCTTGTGGGAACAAGTTGGGAACTATGATCACACCTCCGCCAACTAATTGACTTTTTCCTTACTTCTGCCTTCAACTGTCGTCGTTCATTACCAATACCTACATACCTGTATACATCTATACTTCTTTCCATTCGTTCTTCCACGTTACTGTAGAAAACTTGTACCGATTTGATTTCGAGAGCCATCCATCTTTAATCAACCTGAGGCTCTCATGAATCGGTATCCCTAATACCTAATCCCGTCCATCCATCCATCCATACCTAGTACCTATCAAACATCTTCGATCCTTCCGAACAACCATCGACCCCCCCTTCGCTTACACCAGCAAGCGCCCGACCTACAAGTCGACCCAATCGCCCTTAACCCCCGCAATCTTTTCCTGATAATCACTCGACGAACGTCACTTACGACTCAGGGGTGGATCCTCAGCAAGGAGAAAAAAATATCTAGCCTCTGGTCCAAGCAAAGGAGCATGTCGTCGCCGTTGAAGAAACAGCCGGAGGCTGTGGCAGATAGGGTCCTCAAGAGAGTGGAAGTTAGCAAGGTATGTCAAGAAATTTACTCAACCTGTTACACCAACAGAGTAACATCAAGATCTAACTAGTATTTTTTTCACAATGGCAGATCGCCCGAAGATTACAGGGTCGACTGGCTCTGGCATCATTCAAGACGAAGCATGGCTGGGAAGACTTGTCGCTCGATAACATCGAACCGAAAGTTGAGGAGGAGATCCGAAGAAAACGCCTTATAGACGGCGATGTTCTATCCGACTCCTCATCCAGCACATCCGAACTACCCTATCCTAGCAGTAGAAGACTCATGAGCTCCCCGCTCAAAGCCCCTCTCTTTTCGGATGCCATTGGATCCAGCAATGGCAGCACCGGACATCGCAAGCGCACATATAACATGGCATCATTCGATGTGACTATGTCAAGCCCAACCAAGCGATTCCGAATCTCACCTACTGCACACAAGTCCTTCAACTCCTCACACGGACATGGATCCTGGAGAGGACACCGTCAACTGACACAGTCTTCTCCTATTAAGCCACGAAGGCAACAACACTTCACAACCTCTACTGGACCAGACGTTTCCTTTTTCCAAGGCTCACGCCGCCCCTCGGTGGATTTCACTTCGCCGAACTTTGCAGCACCATCGGATGATGACGACGACCTGTTACCTGCACATTCATTCCAGATCAACCAATCGTCCCCCCCTCGAACACCTCCTATGCGCAGCAGACCGCTCGGCCGCCGAGGCAAGGACAAGAGCACAGCAAATGGACAGAAGTCAGGCGAAGAAGGCGCAGATCTGTTGCTCTATCTAGCAGCATCTCCCTCACCTGCCGTTGGACACTCGACTAGGACTCTAATGGAGCCTCCGTCTACACCCCCTCCTAAGAAGGACCTGGCACTGCCATCATCAATGATGACAACGCCCAATGGCGGCAACTTATTCCCCACTACACCAGGCCAGCCCTTCGACATCTCAGATTTCGTTAACATCACCCCCAGCCCGGCACAGAAGCCTTGGAAGACACCGCTGTCGCTTAGAACGCCTACAGCGAAGACTCCCTTGAGCGGGGCGAGACGACGTCTAACTTTTGATGAGCCTTTACTTTGATTACCCAAGGCTTGGTACGCCTACTTATTACTTAGGAACCCTTGTTGGGATAGCTACGGACGAGATATCATTCTTGCATCTTGTCACTTCGATACTTCGACACTAACCCCCCTTTTTCTATTTGATGTGCAAATGCACATATGAATACCCGGCTCACGCCATGATTACTCAGGATGTTTCTTCTACAGGATGAACGGATGGACTGCAGTAGTTGGTATGTTTGCAACACAGGATGCGGTCATTATTATTTATTATTAGTCGAGGTCAGCAACGCGGAACGCAGGAGTCTATTGGTCACGACACGATACCGATTGTCAGTTGTATTCTGCACTTCTGTATGATACAGCACTTCACGTTGATTTCTTTGTTTTTGTGAGATAGGGATACTGAACCGTTGCTTGGCTCTCGACGACAATAGGACGGTGTTGATAGGGCGGTAGGATGGACGAAACTACATAAGGGATTAGGTAGGGAAATCGGACGGGCATGTATCGCTAGCTCAATCATAAGCAAACAAACCATTATTACTAGCCCGCTTCTTGCCTTCTTCTTCTTCTGTAGCACGCAATCAACATTATCATGAGACTTCGCCAGCCCCGGACTAAAGATACAACAACAATAATAAATGGTGATTGGATGGCAAAAAACTTGAATCGAAGTCGTAGTGTCGACAAAAGGTAGCATGTGCTGGCCCTTTTTGTACCGATGCAGGTAAATTTACGCGTCCGAGATCTGCAAAATGCGACGCTGCAACGCGTCATTAAAAAGACGCGACGGGAATTTTCGCGTTTCGTGTGCGTACATTGGCCAATGAGATGACGTTGAGAGACAGGGATAATAAAGTAGTGTATGGCGCCTAGGGACCCCCGCTCAGAGTTACATACCTACCAGCCTACATATGGTCATGTATCTTGAAAACTCTCCGACTTGGACGGCGATGTGCTGATGTCGCATTCCTGCTACGGGGAAAGGAACTCGGTGATTATCTTGCGTGATTGGGATGTAGTGGCATCAGGATAGCTAATTTGAGTATTTATTTTGTACATATTCTTTCGGTGCTCCGGTGAAGATGCCAAGATTGCCAGCTACTTTGATGCTGAATATAATAAATACCCTTCACTCCCGTTTTGTTTCCTTTATCTAGCGCTTACCGATGGACCGATGGGGTCTGACAAGTTATTCAACTGCCTTACGTACATCGGTAATTCGGAACCGGACAACGGGAATGAAATGAGAAGGCTTTGTTCTAGACCTTGAAGTTGAGATGAGCCAAGCATAGGCGAGAGAGTCTTCATTGACACTTCTCGGAAAGCATCTCTTGCCTAATTCCCTTGTTCCAATGGGGCGTACCCGGGCTTCAATAAGACTATGTACGCAAGCCAGACCGATATCAACTATGGATGGACAGATTAGAGGACAAGGCTTTGCTGGGTAGACCTCCTATTTGATACTCCTCAGATCTTCCGCGATGACGCTATATAAGTAGCCCCTAATACAGCCACTATACTCCTAGTGCTGACCATGAATGATTGAAAAGATGCACTTTGGAGAGTCACAACAGATAGTTGAATTCAGGTTGAGTGAGTATATGACTATGTGTTTTAGCACGTCCATAGCTTGCACTGCACCGCCCTAAGAAGAAGCTAGCTTCAGCTGGAGATTCACATAGTTATAGGAAAGCACGTATGGATGCGATGACTGAAGCACCATGGACATGGTCTGCGGAACATCACTCTTAGAGCCTATCTCTCGACTATGAACGCATAACACCAACGTTGGTAAGTGGGATATCCTTTTGTCCAAAAGCTACGCAGCGAGTTACGTCACAATCGTTCAAAACTCCTCGGAGGTAGGCTCGAGTCTCTGCAGACAATAATGTGAACAGCACAACCCCTCTGTTCAATTATGGTCTACCTCTTGGAGCAACTCCCTTAATACACCCTTCTCAGCAAGTGCTCGCACCCACTGGTGTATAGCTGGGGTGTAATCGCGTTGCCTTCCCCGTATCATCTCCACAGCCTCCTCCACCGCTCCTAGTTCCGCAACATACTGCGCTTCGAGCGAATCCTGTTCCATCCTTAACTCCCAAGCTAGGCTCAATGCTTCCGTGGCTCCAAAGTCCGGTTGACTCATCTTGGCCACGAACGAAGCGGGAAGCTGAAGACTCATAATTCTCTCAGGACTTAGAGTCAGTTGGTCGAGTCTCTCCTCAGAAAAGGTCTTGAAAGGATCAGGGACGGTCCAGCTAGTATTCCCACTGAAGAGTTCATGAAGGGCGTGAGAACAAGCCAGACTCGTCGCGAGCTCCTCGGCTAGGGCGTAGAGGGGTGACCGACAGACAGCAAGAAGGCTGTAAGAGGAGAATTCGGAGTTACGCATCATGCGCTCCTGAATAGCCATGCTCGCCGCATCGAGCCAGGAACCCGAAATGGGACCTACAATAAGCACTTATCAATAATCAAAATTCATCATCGAAATATAGATGAGACATACCAAGACACAATGGCTTCAGCTGGAAACCATCAAGCTCCCATACTTGGCCGTTTACAGGCACGTATGCGATGTAATGATAATTCGTCTCGGTGTTAACCTTCTTGCGCGAAGATCGAGAAGACTTCTTCTGAGTCTTTTTCCTCTTTAGCGATTCTTCGTACTTGTTGTCAAGGGTTAAATCTTCGGCAAGAAGGTCAATGCGCCTATTATTTTAGGTTAGAAACCTTTGTACGGGCAGGTAAACAAAAGGGGGGGGAATTAGGAAGCATACCTCGCAACAGAATTATGTACACTACGAACGAAGTCGTTCTCATCCAGGAAGTGACCACGGTGGGGAGGTGGTAGTCCCATTGTGCAGTCCTTGAAGTCCTGGAGCTGAGTACCCAGGCCAGCCCCTTGAGCATTCATGATGATATTCATGAGCGCTACAGTAGCACAGGCATTGGCAGTTGTCTATACCTTGAGTTAGTGTGTGGTTTATATGCAATCCGTGAGTTTATCGTAACAAACCTGGTTAGCAAACCAAAGATGAGCCGGACAATCTTGACGGTTCCCATCACTTGGTTCGTTATCGCCCTCATATTCAAACAAGAATACGAGCCCATGTACCGGTTTCCTATAACCATTAGCAAACAGCCATTAGTACGGGTTGACGTGCTTACGGAAGGGAATCCAAGATATCGGCGTCCAAGCTGTATATTTCTTGGACCTTGAAATCCTTGGCCCCCAGCTCTTGCAACATTGCGTTGAAGAAGCCCTACACAAAATTAGTAAAACATGTACCGCGAATTGTGGGAATTCTGGTTGGTAAATACCGGCTCGGATTCAAGTTCGACCCAGCCACCGTAGTCCTTCCGCTCATCTAGAGACATTCGACTCAGCAGCTCCTCGAGGAGAGGCCCGATATCTTCAGGGACCATGCTCTCGGTGGCAGCCTGTGCTGCCTTCCTCTTGGGGCGACTTTGCTTGATGGTAGACGCGGATTGGGTGTGTGCCTCATAGGCAGGTACGACGTATTCTTCGTCGTACTTTGAAGGAACCTTCTTGGCTCTGCTTGAACGGCGGATGCCGTTGTTGTCATTGGAAATTGGGGAAACAGGGGTTCCCTCTCCAATCTGCTCGGGTGTGGCCATCGGGACAGTCTGATTTAGGCAGCGGTCTTTGTGCTGACACAAATATGGCGGGTAGAGATGTGACAGATCTGTTAGGAAGTGGTCGGAAAGTGAACCAACTGGAGTCTGGAATCTTTGTTTAGAAAAACAGAAGATTAATCGCCGAATACCAAATTTAAATATGGAAGAGCGGGGTCTGAAGGGAAAAATCTGCTCTTTCCGTCTCTGAAGTTGCAGGCGCGCCTTAGGTGGATAGATGTCCAACAATCAACACCGTACATGCCTTTGGTACATATGTATCTGGGAAAACAGCTGTCACTGAATCTGGCTCTTAGTCACGTCAGCAACTGACATCAAGTTGTTCTTTTTCTTGGTAACAACCAGTACCAACTTACACAAGGTACATATGTAGCTTCCCCTATTAGAGAGTCAACTACCTAGATGCCCCAAGCGCTTCAGGTGCACTATGAGCGGTACAAATACAGTCGAATTGAGAGGAAATCGCTAAAAGAGGCAGTAAGAAGATCAACTCTACCAGGAATTATATTATCCATCCTCTTAAGTTTTCAAACTAGCAGTTTCATGTTAATTACTTCATCGGTAAATAATGACTCAGAGGCTATGAAGCTGGGGGAACACAAAGACTGTCAGTTGCTCGACATCTCATACCTCTATGAATGCATGCTCAAACGTTGCATAGCCTCTCTACTTCCTTTCTGCCTATCCTAATTCGCCTGTAGGACAGATTCGTATAATTTACTTGATATCAAAGTCTCCCAAAGACTTTCCCCCTTTTCTTTGTAGGGAAGTCTTTCCTGGGAGCTTGGAGGGGACAAGGCTACCTTCAGGTGGCTGACTTGTGATGTGATGTGATGTAAGTTAAAGTGATGAAGCTAATGTAACCAGGTAATTTCCAATTGTGAGGATAGATATTATGAGCTCGGACGACGTAATATTCAAGATAATATATTTTGAGAACCGTGGAACTGTGTAATCATTCGTGACAAAGTTAAGATATGTATTTATATGCACCCATCCAACATTTGAATATCCAAGGTGGGATCTCATGCAGGTGCAGCTTCGGTACGAGATACGTCAGGTACTTTAGTACCCACTGCCCTACCTAAACTTGTAACGGCCAACCATTGAGCTTAAAGCTGCATATGAGCTTAAAGGCCCCCCACTGATCCACTCAAGCTTCCGCTGCATACATAACATAATGTACATAGGTGCTATGTACGTACATAGTACTAGTGTACTGTGTAGGCTGCCCCGCAGCTAACCTTTCCGAAAACATCAACAACTGTTGACAGCTGCATGTGACGGTCCAAGCTTTGGCACCATTCAAGAAATTTAGAAGTTCTGAACGCGCCGCGTCCGTAACGTTGGTATTTATTACTGATCAACCCAAAATTTCCGCCCACCTTACATGCTCCGCCAGGTGTTTACATACCTTCCTTTTGCGCTTGCTCAACAAAGCCAACAAAGTCAAACATACCACAATTGACTTGGCTTTTACATACGCCAGCCAAATTCAAGGTGTCCTCCCACAGCCGATCAGCCCTTTGTCGACAATTTTGATTCCCTACCTGACCGACAAACTGATCACCAAACTCACTCGCTTCTGGTAATTTCTGATGGTTTGTGGTTACCATCACGGAATGCGATGAATCCTGGGACACCGCGCGTGGGTGCTGGGGGTTACCCACAGACACCAGCTGCTGCTAGAGCACAGAAACCAGATGCTAGACCTAGACCGTCACTACCAACAGCTCCCGAAAACCAGCCGACTTCCACCCCAAGTAGCGAGCCGGTTATACCTCTTACTCTCCTCGACGCCCCGACTCAACGTTTCTATGCCTGCGCTGTCTATGTGGCCCTGCTGGGATGGCGGTTCTACGATTGGGTTCAGATGCTTGAGAATAATGGCGGGTCTTTCTATTTCTTCTTGAAATGGATCTGCGTTGACCTTGCCTTCTTCTTCTCTCTGCCCTCGTTGCGGATACCATGGCTGGAACTCTCTGCGCCGACCGTCTCCATGATATTCTTTGTGCATCTGATATTTAACTGGCTCTTGATGTTCAACATTCCAGTGCCTTGGCATGGCTGGCTCCTAGGACTTGTCAAGGTCTTCTACGACAAGGAGCTTGCTATATCCGAACATAATGTCAAGGTGTCCAGCATCCTGCACAACTCTTCTCTCATCATGGGCAAGCAGATCATTAATATTCTTCCCGAAGGGTAAGTTAACTTCAACTTGTGTATTAAATTTCGCTAATATGTTCTGCTAGTTCCGCGCTTCTTAATCCCGAGAAACACCCGTACTGCCTCGGTCAAGGACAGAATATCGCAAGCGTCCCTATTTATTTCAATGCCACAGTCCCCGTCGAGGTTGAACTTCTGCGTTTCGATCTAGAGTCAGATTCTCGAGAAGTAGTGAAGCTCAGTAGGAAAGAGATCAAGGAAATCGGCAGGCAATCGACTAGATCTATCGAGGACGGAACCCTGGGGATTTATAGGTACGACATTGGCATAAAGAAACCAGGCGTTTATCAACTGAACAAGGTCCTTGATGAGTACAAGCTCGAGGTCCAGAGGATTACCGAGCCCACCTACATTGTTCCTTGCCCTAGGGCCCAGGTTCGCACGACCCAGTCGGCGACGAAGTGTCTCGGTGACCTATCTAACCTATCGCTCGACGTTTATGGGACACCGCCCTTGAAGATAGTCTATAGCCGGACAATCAACGGTAAAGACCACAGCTTCCATTTTCAAAGCCTACAGCCCGAGGGGTTCTCGTCCCCCTTGCTCGGTCCGCAGCGGATGTCTAGCCTGATTCCTTCGGGAGACGAAGATTACAGTTGGGCTAGATCACAAACCGTTGAAGTTGGCCTGAACGAATCGATGAATACTGCGGGAGAATGGCAATACTCTATCGACGAGGTTCATGATGTCTTCGGCAATGTCATCCAGTATCCTCAACCTGAGGAGCCCGACGCGAAGCCTAAGCCGAAGAATCTATACCAAAACTTTGTTGTAAGGGAACGTCCCAGGGCTGCCATCGTGGGTTGTGACCTCCACAATCCTCTGAAGGTCGCAAAAGGAAAGGCGACAAAACTTCCGATCAAGATTGGGCGTCCGGGCCGAACTCCGGAAGACGTCTCCTACACTCTGACTTGGAATTTCTCTCCGATCGATACACTGACTAAGAGCGGGGATCATGGCGATGTCATTGAGGTTCGATCATTTACCGCCAAGAACGTAAACGATCAGCCGTCGATTTCTGCGCCGGGTCTATACACGTTGAAATCCGTCTCTTGCGATTCCTGCGAGGGAGAGATTGAGGAGCCTTCATCTTGTCTGCTACTCAATCCTCTTGAACCCACATTGACGATTTCCTCCGAGGAGATTCCTGACAAGTGTGCTGGAAACTCTATTGGACTTCGGGTGAATCTAGATATGATTGGAACACCTCCGTTCAGGGTTGGGTACACGGTTAGCAGTGATAATGAGCAGACTAGGAGAGAATCGGTCGTGATCAAAGGCCTTCGACAACAGATTGACCTACTTCCAAGGAATGCGGGTCGTTACCAATATCGGTTCAGGAGACTCGACGATGCTATTTACAGTGTCCCTCTACCTTTAACGGACGAATATTATCTGGAGCAGAATGTTAAGCCGCCTGCGACGGCGTACTTCAAAGAGGGGCCCCGCGCTATCAATGCTTGTCTAGACCAACCAATCAAGCTTGACGTGAATCTCCTTGGAGACGGCCCCTTCACGCTCGAGTGGGAGTTGGTTCACGAAGGAAAGAGAAAATCAGAGAAGGCGACTGGCATCACTAGTGAGACCTTTACTATCGAAACCTCCCCCCTATCAACTGGTGGCGAGTATACCTTAGCCCTGAAGAGCATACAGGATAAGACAGGATGCCGCATCTTTCTCAAGGAAGAGACCAAGGTCTCAGTGCGACGTCAGCGACCACGGGCTGCATTTGGTCTCCTCGAGGGTAAGAGAACAACTACTGTTGTCGAGGCAGCCACAGTCAATCTCCCCTTGAAACTATCTGGTGATGGTCCATGGGTAGTCGGATATCGCAACTTGAACAGTAGCGAAGACAGGCTGGTTCGTGTCGCAAAGTCTAGTAACGATTTCATCGAGGCAAAGGAGCGCGGCACTTACGAAATCCTTGATGTGATGGATCACCAGTGTGGAGGTACCGTCCATCCTCAAGCAAGCACGTTCGAAGTCAAGTGGTTCCCTCGGCCTGAGCTCTCATTCTCGCCGAGTGACGCCATTCAGCCTTCAGATAAGCACAACAAGTTCATCAAGAAGGACGTCTGCGAAGGTGATGTTGATGGATTTGAGATTTCTCTTCAAGGTAATAAATTATCATGTCCCTTTTCTTGTTTATTGTACTAATAATAGCTTCAGGATCACCGCCATACCATGTCGAATATGAAGTCAAGCATAAACCTAAAGCAGGTTCAGGCTCAGTTGCACGAAAAGAATTTGATGCTGCTCTTGGAAAAGCGGCTATCCCACTCGATACCGCCAAGGCCGGATTGTACACCTACACGTTCTCCAGTTTATCCGATAATCTCTATAACGACAAGCGACGATCTGAGCCTCTGACTCTGGAGCAAACCGTTAACCCTAAGCCATCTGCTTCCTTTGTCAAGCCCGGTCAGACGTTCAAGATGTGCATGTCTGATGAAAACCCGAAGGAAACAATTCCTATTAGACTGGAGGGCAAAGCGCCTTTCTATGTCGAGGTCGAAATTAAACATCATGCTGGGAATCTACCGGAAATTTTCAGGATACCCAACATCCAAAGCCATGACTACGGAATTCAAATTCCCAGGCAATATCTCAAGCTCGGCGGCCAGCAGATCAGAATTCGCAAGGTACGCGACGATCGTGGCTGTCAGCAGAAAACCGAAACCGGTGGTGCAGTGGTTCATATACAGCTCTATGAAGCTCCGTCTATTTATCCACTCGAACAGCGGAACGATTTCTGCGTAGGTGAGCGTATTGCCTATACTCTATCAGGCACGCCCCCGTTCGAAGTACACTACAATTTTGCTGGAAAACAGATGAAGGCCAAATCACAGACTACTAATTTCCGTCGGATTGCTGAGTCGCCCGGGAACTTCACAATCACTAGTATTAGCGATAAGGGCAGTGAATGTCGAGCTGCCGTCAACCTATCTAAGACTATCCATCCCATGCCAAGCGTCAAGATCAGTAAGGGACGTGTTATCCAAGTTGATATCCATGAAGGAAGCGAAGTGGAAATTCTATTTGAGTTCTGGGGCACACCGCCCTTTGAATTCACATACACTCGCAGCACCAACGCTCGTAAAGGGCAGAAGAGCCAGGTGCTGGAAACACGCCATGATATCAGTTACGAGCATAGCAAGGTAATAACAGCGAGCCTGGAAGGCACGTACGAGGTGGTAGCCATCAAGGATGCCCACTGTGCCTTCTCGACTCTCGGTCCTGAGGGTAGGGATAAGAGACAGAAGTCCCTGAAGTACTGAGAGAGCCATTCATCTACCTACGCTTTATGTGTGGGTATCGGCGAGGGCGGTTTGGCGAGTTGGTGGATGAGACCACAAATTGGACATGAGAGATGCATGCGGAATGGAGTGATTCCGCCAGGAAAGAAAAGAAACGAAAGCATGTGACGTGGAGCTAATGTAGAGGTGCGGAGGAAGAGAGCTACGCGTATGTAGCTGTTGGGCATTGCATGAGCACGGCGTTTGGTAGGATGCGAAACCAGCTTTTGAAAGAGCTGAGGGATTGCTACTGATGCAATGCAATCCAATATAAATCTTGTTTCTATTGTGAACCCTCAAGCAGAACAGAGCAGGACCGCAGATCGCCGTATAATGTTGTGACTGAAGTACAAGAGTTCAGTGGTAGACCGATATACGTGTACTCTTCACTCTAATCGACGCAATGACAGACTATGCCACGCCCGATGCCGAAGAACGCCGAAAGGTTTCAAGTAGTCTAATGCATTATAATATGCGCTTGTCGACTAACAAATAACTTCCTATTGGCCTTTCATCCCCATCGTCACAAACTTGCCCCCTTAGTCTCCTCTTCACCGTCTATAATTCTTCACCTATAGCCTAGGTGGAGCTACGTAGTAGCCTGCGATCTCCGAATATGCCAAGCTTACCGCCTGTTGATATACATATTACTCCATCCAGTGATCAACAACATGCATCAACATACCATCTACGAATCATTCCCCGGTAGCCTTATGTATGCAGTCCTTCATGGCGCTCTAATAGGACTCGTGCTGATCACAACGATAGCTGCAGAAGATACGAATTCGAAAGAATTGTGGCGTTCCAGACCCCTTACTAGCCGGCATTCATACATTAAAAAGCAAGGGTAGGAGACGTTAATACTCGGCTTAAAGGATGCGACTTTAAATTTTGACAGCCTTGACTTTTCTACTTTCCTACTTTCCCCCCTGAGTCAAAGCATTATTTAGCTGCTGGGTCCCCCCATCGGGCAAATACCAGGAATTAGATGCAGGACATGCATCGTCGCATTCCGAGAGATCTAGCCACAGTACGCTTTGGCTCTATTTAGTGTCGATCCCAACGATATGCTCTGCAAGCTGCCAATTCGGGACGTTTTTAAGTTCTTAATCCTAGGTATAGCTGTGCGGTATTAAGAAATATGACGAGCTAATTTAATAACTCTGAACCTCTACCTAGCTCATTATTTGGGATCTTATGATCTGACCGATCTACGTACCGTAACGGCGCCAGTGGTGGATTTACTCTACTTTTCGTTTGGATCTTCATCACCGCAACGTGAGGAGCTGAGAGTGCCCAACGAAAGGAGGTGTGCACTCCAAGACTGCCCGAAATAATGAATTGTAGCTAAACCGGTAGATCCCGAGGGCTGCGAACCCTGCAACGGTTAGTCTTTCGCCTGTCAGAGGCGGGATCTACGGACCTCCACGAACCTCGACGTAGCTAGCGTTCGTTAGCAACAACGGTTCTGCATGAGGCATCCTTATAAGGTGAATTTGGTTCGCCACCCCTCGCCTTGCATCTTCGGAGATTTTAAGGTGACTAACGGCTTAATATTCCATAGTACCTAGTTAATAGCTTGCTTAATAATAAGCCTGATCTTAATGGATGTCGAGCTTGTCAACTACCTAGGTAATTTGATACTGAGAAAAACACACAAAAAACAGACAGCTATTGAGACTACTCAGCCACCATCGTACGACATGTGCCTTTTAGTTGCAGTATCTGCTTGCGGTATTCTCATCGTTGATTTGTCTGAGCACTCCGTTCTAGATTGGGGAAAGATGAACAGAAACAGACCATGTGCTGTGCTATTATTATGGATTATGTGATAATTAATTCGCTCGGAATTCTCCAGGTCCCTTGAGAATGATGCCTTGACAAGGTGCCCTTTTAGGGTGGACTTGGATGAGAGACTAATGCCACTACTAGGCCTCTCGAAGTTAGCCGTCTCCCCTGTCTCGAAAAGTCATTCAGCCTCTGCCATTATAGAGCCATTATAGACGTGCTTTGGCTTCTCCACTTAGTTCACCCTTGGCCTGGGGTCATTAACTGTATTAGACCCTAACGGGCTTCTCATATATATATATATCTCCTACTAATGTTTATTGTCCATGAGTCCATTCATTTTTATATAAGTTATCTGAGATGTCGAAGTGGCGGGAAACCGGCAGTCATCATATGACGAGAATGAGCTGAAGTTACCAATATCAGGGTTCAAGGATACACTCTTCCTCCAATCACACGCTCGATCAAACAGGCCTCCTACCCCGGATTCACAGATCCTGCCTTTATTCAACCATATGCGTTCGATCCGATTGTGGCTGCACAGACACTTCTGAAACGAGACAACGGAAAACACGAGAACCCGGCTGACATTGAAACTTAACCCGCACATCGGTCGATCCAATAGTCTCTCGTCATTAGGCTCCTTCAGGTACCAATAATACCGCCGGTTACCGTGCCCCGGTGAGGTATATCCATCTCCTTCCCTGTTGGTCACCTTAGAATATTTGTTTCTTGCTACAGAAACTCCTGACGACAATCCGGGGTGGCGATCGTGAGTTACAAAATCATTGGGAGACTCATGTAAAATTCGTCTTCGTCTCCAATTGTTAATTTTACGAGCTGAGGGTGTGTTCAAGAGCGACGCTGCTACCCAGATTTTGGACTTGGCATTATCATCCAGCCAGCCTGCGAATTTCGTAACTTGTCGGTGTTCAATTTTGAACATACTCACGCACGCTCGAGGTTCGAAAGTAAACATTTAAAGGAACGGTCCCAGACTACTGAAAGTCGCCGATAAAAAAAAACGTAGGGCTTGATTAATCTGTAATTTTGTCGATTCAAGAAAGTTCCCGGGTTACGGTGAGAGATCGTTATCCACGAGTTCTCTCAAAATGGTGTACTGCGGGAAACCCTCGAAGGGGTGTCAGATGTGCAGGACGAGGAGAATCAAGGTAGGTCTTTACCTGGGCCGGACTTTTCTTTCAGCCATCTTCGCAGACTAATCGGCGCTCTTGGCCAAATAGTGTGACGAGACAAAACCTACATGCAATCAGTGTGCCAAGTCACGCAGGCAATGTCCTGGGTATAAAGATGAGTTTGACCTGGTCTTCCGCAATGAGACACAGGCTACAGAACGTCGGGCGCGGAAGGCTAGTAGGAAAGTCTCAGTACAGAAACCAGAGAAGCGAGAATCTGCCTCGTCTACCCCATCATGTTCATCAGGGGACTTGACATTATCCCCGGTGTTCTCGGACACCATCAAGTCACCTCTAGAACAAGCCGTCATTCCATCATTAACCATACCAGTTGAGCACCAAGCGAGTTGTCACTTTGTGTCTAACTTCGTCTTGATACCACGAGAAGGAACCACGCGAGGCTTCATGGACTTCATCATACCGCTGTTGAAGCAAGAGCCGCCTAGCCACTTATTACATGCATTCAACGCATGCTCCTTGTCTTTTCTCAACAACCGAGGAGCAATCGGGGGTAGGCTCGCGGATAGGGCGTTGCACGAATATACGAAGGCGCTTAATGGGACGAACGCGGCGCTCAGAAACCCGGAGAAGCAGTTAGCGGACTCGACGCTGGCGGCCGTTTTATTACTGGGCTTGTTTGAGGTATGTCGATCCTCTAAGACATAGTCGTGGATAAGAGGTTGTTCTTCTGACATAACCCGCATAGAGTATCACAGCTAAACAAATCGGGATGCTGAACTGGGGATCGCATACCGAAGGAGCCATACAACTTGTCAAGGCGCGAGGGAAGAAGCAGCTGAAGACTGAGGTCGGACTCACCCTCTTCCTTGCGGTCCGGACTCAGATGGTTTGTTCCCCTTTCCTCTTACCAACACACCAATACTACTTACTCTTCGCGCTGGCTTATAACCTGCTGACCACCTATACTGCCAGATCATCCACAGTCTCACATCAGCCACAACCCCGATCATGGGCACGGAATGGTGGATAGACAACGCGGTGCGCGACGGCACAGCAGCCAAATGCCACTACCTCATGATCAAAACAGGCGAGCTGCGCGCCGAAGTAACCCGGCTCATGAACAGCATGGTGCGGACGCCCGACAACATCGAAATCATGCTCGACATGATCCGGCGGCTGCAGACGGTGGACCAGGAGGTGGTGGCGTGGATGCGCAACGTGCCGGAGGAGTGGCGGTTCCGGACCGTGGCGTGGGAGGACAGCGTGCCGGGCGGCGACTACAGCAAGGCGGAGGTGTTCCCGGGCCGCATCGACATGTACCGCGACTTCTACATCAGCAGCGTGTGGAACACGTCGCGGACGGCGCGCCTCGTGCTCGCCAGCCTCGTCGTCCGCTGCGCCGCCTGGGTGTGCGCCCCCGTCGACTACCGCACGACGCCCGAGTACGCCACCGCGGCCCGCACCTGCGTCGACACCATCACCGACGTCATCGCCAGCGTGCCCTACCACCTGGGCTGGCACCTGAAGGAGAAGAACCGCCGGCGCATCGCGCAGCTGCAGAGGCAGCAGCCGCAGTACCAATACCAACACCAAAACCAACACCAGCAGGAGGAATTCGGCGACGCCGGAAGAAGATCTTCCGGCGAGTTCGCGTGCGGCGAGGAAGACCACGTCAAGGCGCTGGCGGGCTACTTCCTGACGTGGCCGCTGATCTGCCTCAACAGCCAGGACTACACGACGGACGCGCAGCGCGCGTGGATCCACGGGCGCCTGGCGTTCATCGGAAACGAGCTCGGCGTCAAGTACGCGCACATCCTCAGGCAGCTGCAGATCCGCATCCCGTCTATGCTGATCCGGCGCGACGGGCTGATGGCGAGTCCGTACGGGGCTGCGCATGATTACGTCAAGATGATGTCTTCGCGGCGGCAACAACAGCAACAGCAGCAACAGCAACAGTATCAACAGCAGCAGCAGCAGCAGTACCAGCAGTATCAGCAGTATCAGCAGATGGGCGGGCAATGGCAAGGGGCACAAGCATTCGCGCCCACGATGCCGCCGTCGTTGAACGCGGGCGCGTTCGTCGGGCAGCAGGCGTGCAGTCCGCTGCAGCACGTGGAGACGCTGCAGAAAGAGCGTTTCGAGCAGCACCGCGCCGAACTGCTGGCGCGGGCCGCGGGCGGGCAGAACGCGGGTGAGGGACAGCGGTGGGTTGCCGAGCGCTGGCTTAAGATATGATGGAGTTCGCCATCTCCAATCTCCCCCCCAATCTCTCTCTTAGCCCACTGTTTCGGTGCAAGTTTATCCACCGCCTCTTACCTTCAATGTTCTACTGATACGATATACTTCCTCCATAGGTAAGTATAGGTAGCGAGGAAGGAAGGATGCAAAAAAGCTAGACTGCGCTCGCTTTTACGTATATATATATATATATATATATATATGATGGGACGACTATCTGGTCAATATTCGGTTGATGGAATGTAACAAAGAAAGCACATAATCTCGGAGTTGTTAGGTATTTCTTAGGCATATACGGGAAAAGGACAGTCATCATTCGGAGCCTATTAGAGCGCATATATACGACGGCATGGACATTTACGATTTTTTTCTCCTTCGGGGTTATAACGAATTGTTTAGTCGCGCAGGTGTGTGTATGTGTATGTATGTACTACAACGCTTATAAGGGGGGATGAATATGGATAGATATAATGTCAAATCTACTACTCTTAGGTACTTATGGTTTTATCTACTTTAATGTGTGTAAAACACTGCGAGACATTGGCGCTACGATTGTCGTATTATGCATAGTACGCAGAAACATCCTGTATGTAGATCTGCCAAGTTTGGCATCTTCCGTTTCGCCAAAAGCCGTGATGTCTTAGCACAGCCGCAATATATCTCCTACTCGTGATGGACCGGATCGGAAGTACGAGGTACATAAGGGGTTGCGCTCTTTGGATGTTACCCAAAGCGAGTAGGGCAACTTGGTCTCATTAGTGATCACGGCAATGAACAGACTTTTAAACGCATCGTTTTTTGTTGTTACAGGAAAACAAGAATACAAACACCGAAACTTCCCATCCCGAGATGTTTAGATAGGGTCATCTGACCACGAACCAGGGTATCATCGTATGTATATCGTAGAAGTCCTCCTTGCGCATCCGTCTTCTCGTAGCCGTAGATCTTCCATCTACGCCGGCTATGTTGTCTCGCCGATTCATGCCTGATAGCTCGCGATTCTATGGGCGCAAGTGACTGATGTACGCAGAATAGAAAATGACGCCTGAATTGTACAATCCCATCGGAGGCCTCCGATCCTTCGTGAAAAAAGTCGCATATATCCCACAAGCTAAGCCCAGCCCGTAAAGTACACAATCTTCCTACCTCTCTTTCTCTTACCTCCTCTTGACGGGAGGTGGGTTGTGGCTCCCCATATTCCAGGCCTTGACAACCCAATTCTGCGTCGCATCGACGTAGCTCTCCTGCTCGACATGCTTAACGCCGACCTTGAGGCCGTCCTTGGTAAAGACGACGTTCTTCTTGGCCATGCGCTTGTCGACATTGTCCCGGATCTTGGTGACGCTGAGGTAGATCTGGTAGCCAACGAAGCCGGCGCCGCCTACGAAGACGAGGAGGATTAGGAGAGGTAGTATTTGGCTAAGCCGGGAGGAAGCGGTTGCGCTTACGTTAGCGGACGGCACGAAGGGATGATCGCTTGACAGATGGAGTATTGTACCTGAAAGTCGAGGCCTTAGCCTCGATCTGAGGGGCTGATTTGCTTTTCCAAACCATGGTTGGTTTTGGATGTTGATGTGTTACTGGATGGAGGGAAAGATATGGTGGATTCGCAATCTTGGGGGGAACAAAGAAAAGGTATAGTAGGTATAGTAGTGACTAAGTGGACTGTTGGTGACAAGGACAATCTGGAGTTAATATAGATAAAATCTCCCTAGGATGGATGTTGTAACATGTGAATGATCGGTAATATAACTTTCAGAATTCAGATTTGGATCTATGAAGATCTACATATTCGATAGGAAAGGACAAGTCCAGACTCCCACGATGCATAAAGTCACGCAGGAGAGTAGCATGGGGGAAGAACGAGAAGGTCTCAGCTGAAAACGACCAACGACCATATTCCCCCTTCAGGGTCTCATAATGTTCATAATAGCGTGTTGGTATCGCAACGAATCGCTAACTCGAAATGCTAAAATTAGGCGGATACGCCGCTAAATACGTAGCATTAGGGGATTTTCTAGCCTGTCCTAAGCCTGCCTAATTGAGGTTGGAACACAGGATTTCGACTGGAAGTTCGGCACATCTTGCGTTGGATTGGGGTTGGTGCTGACGCAATACAAAGGAGATTGGGGATTGTTACATAGGACTTCCCGAGTTCTTTGGAACAGAAGACAGAGGGGAGAAGACCCTGACGTGATGATGGTGGGGTGTGCTTGGACGCGCTAAGCTGGCTGGCTTAGGGAGGAATTATCGATAAAGTGGATTGCTTACTGGGTCTTTTTGACTTTATGTAATTACTGAGGAATAGCCTTAAATACGGGAATACGGGAATACGAAAACTGATAAGAAGGAACAATTTCTGATAACGTTACGGTTCGGAATCAATTCACGTGATGAGATGGATCTGATTTAAGAGTGGGGTATGATTATATAATATTGGCAGATGTGGAAAGAAGCTTAGACCAAGCTTGACTTTCCCATCCGCGCAGCCACGGTCAAACCCCACAGCCCTGCCACCTGCCCGCCTCCGACCAAGGTTGATATCAAAAGTCGCCCACCATTTTTGTGCAATCCGTCGAATCAGAGCGTCATTCGCCTTGTGAAATTAACAAGTTGCTGAATTCGGGTACAACCACAACGTAAACCAGAATGACGATGTTATAAACCCAAACTTTTGTAGTCATTGCTGTTTTACCCTTTTCCTTTTTCTCATTCGAAAGTCGTTGAATTGTCGTAGGCCGCTAGCAAGCTTTCTCCATTTCTGTTATTGCTGGCTCTCAAAAACGTGGCCTCCGCTTAGAACCATCATCCCTCTATCGAATCGTGGCCACAACTCTGACAGCTCCGTAACCTGCCACCCAACACCTCCTAACCCCGGCTCGACTATAAATTCCTTTAACGCGATACTATATCCAGCGCGACCCGAGCTACTAGAACTTTAGGAAAGGAGTTGCTGCACGCAGATAGGAGGAAGACAGAACAAACACAGGTCAGCTCAGGTTAGGATAGCATCATTGACCAATTGCGCCAAGATGGCTGCCCCGAATCCGAATGATGGCTATGGCCAATATCCACCACAGCAGTACGGCCAGGAGGCACCGTACTCTGATCAGCAACAAGCTGCCGGCGCAGCATACGAAGGACAGACGACTTCTCCTCCCCCTCACGCCACAACGCATCACAAGAAAAAGAGAGGTTATGCCACCCAGGCATTCGAATTTGGAAGCGGCGCAAATGCAGGCGCTACGGGCCCAACACCCGGCGGCATACCGACTCCTGGCTATGGTGTTCCCGGTCAAGCACCACAGCCTTCCCCAGGCTATGGAGCCTACCCTGGCCAAGAATTCCAGCAGGGAGGGTATGGCTCTCCTGCACCCGCACCGTACGGCGCTCCACAGCAGCCCGGTGTGCCGCCTCAACCCGGAGTAGGCTACCAGTCTCCCGACCCTTACCAGCAGCCTGGAGCCGGCTATCCAGCTCCGGGCGTTGCTGGTATCACGCAGGGGATGGCAGGTATGAACATGGGAGCCAGTCCTCAACCCGGTGTTCAACAACCTGGCCAGCAACCTCGCCTGGCCCTAAACCAGCTCTATCCAACCGATTTATTAAATCAGCCTTTTAACGTCTCAGAGCTCGATCTACCCCCTCCTCCCTGCATTCTACCACCAAATGTGAGTGTCGTGGACGTTTGTTTTAGATATATAAAACCTAAGACTAATACTCGTAACAGGCCAGTGTCACTCAATCTCCCGATGCAAACTGCCCTCCCAAGTATATCAGGTCCACATTGAATGCAGTTCCCACCACCCACTCACTGCTGAAGAAATCCAAGTTACCATTTGCCCTCGTTATCCAGCCGTATGCTGCCCTTCATGACATAGACGATCCAGTTCCCGTTGTACAAGACCAGGTTATTGCCCGGTGTCGGAGATGTAGAACATACATCAACCCCTTTGTCATCTTTCTGGATCAAGGTCACAGATGGAGGTGTAATATGTGCAATCTTACCAACGACGTACCGCAGGCATTCGATTGGGATGCTGCTGCTCAGAAGAGCGTCAACCGATGGGACAGACACGAGTTAAACCACTCCGTGGTCGAGTTTGTGGCGCCTCAGGAGTATATGGTTCGTCCTCCACAGCCGCTCGTATATCTGTTCCTTTTCGACGTCAGCTACGCCGCTGTCTCCACTGGTCTTCTTGCTACAAGCGCGCGAACCATCCTAGACAGCTTGAATAGGATACCAAATGCGGATCGCCGGACCCGACTAGGATTCATTGCCGTCGACTCTAGCTTGCACTACTTCTCCATTCCCAAAGATGATGAGGAGAACGCCGAGACGAGTATGTTGGTTGTTAGTGATTTGGATGAGCCATTCCTACCTGTACCTCAGGATCTTTTGGTTCCCTTAATAGAGAGCCGAAACAGCATCGAGACCTTCTTGACCAAGCTCCCCGACATGTTCCAGAACAACCAGAGCAATGGCTCATGTATGGGATCTGCCCTCAGAGCTGGCCACAAGCTCATTTCACCTCTAGGTGGTAAGATCGTGGTTCTCAGTGCTTCGCTTCCGAATATGGGAGTTGGAAAGCTAGAGATGCGAGAAGATAAGAAGCTTCTCGGCACGTCTAAAGAAAGCAGTCTTCTTCAGACCGCCAACAGTTTCTACAAGTCGTTTGCTGTCGAGTGCTCCAAGAACCAGGTTTCTATCGATATGTTCCTCTTTTCCTCTCAGTACCAGGATGTGGCGTCGCTTAGCAACCTTCCTCGATATACAGGTGGTCAGACTTGGTTCTACCCGGGATGGAATGCGGGTCGTGCTGAGGATGCAATCAAATTTGCTTCGGAGTTTAGCGATTACCTTTCTTCGGAGATCGGTTTGGAAGCAGTTCTCAGAGTACGGGCCACCACTGGCCTCCGAATGAGTACATTCTATGGCAACTTCTTTAACAGATCTTCGGACCTTTGTGCTTTCCCGGCCTTCCCTCGCGACCAATGTTACGTCGTCGAAGTGGCTATCGACGAGACGCTACAGAAGAATTACGTTTGCTTGCAAGCTGGTGTCCTATATACTACCTGCAACGGTGAACGACGCATTCGTGTTATGACGCTCGCAATCCCGACAACAACCAACCTCGCCGACGTGTACGCCTCAGCGGATCAATGCGCTATTACGACCTACTTCACTCATAAGGCTGTAGAGAGAGCCCTAAGCAGCGGTCTGGATGCCGCCCGCGATGCTCTTCAAAGTAAACTCACGGAGCTTCTACAAACCTTCAAAAAGGAACTCGGAGGCGGAAGCATGGGTGGTGGCGGACTACAGTTCCCTGCTAACTTGCGTGGTCTTCCGGTACTCTTTCTAGGGTTGATCAAGCATGTTGGTCTTCGAAAGTCTGCGCAGATCCCGTCCGATCTTAGATCTGCAGCCCTGTGTCTACTTTCTACGTTACCACTGCCGCTTCTAATGCAGTACATCTACCCTCGGCTGTATTCGTTGCATGACATGCCTGACAACGCCGGTGTCCCTGACCCAGAGACAAGCCAAATCGTTCTTCCGCCACCTTTGAATTTATCATCGGAGCGATTTGTCTCGTATGGCCTCTATCTGATAGACGATGGCCAGACGCAATTCCTGTGGGTTGGCAGGGATGCCGTACCCCAGCTTCTGATGGATGTTTTCGGCGTTGCAGATCGCACACAGCTGCGTGTCGGCAAAGGCTCGATCCCAGAGCTGGACAACGACTTCAACGAACGGGTACGAGCCGTGATCCAGAAGAGCCGCGACCACCTATCACGAGGGGTTGGCAGCATCATTGTGCCGCATTTGTACATCGTGCGAGAAGACGGCGAGCCGAGCTTGAAGCTCTGGGCTCAGACCCTGCTCGTGGAAGACAGGGCCGACCAGGGAATGAGCTTTGGTCAGTGGATGGGGATGCTGAGAGAAAAGGTAAGTTGAAAGAGCCTCTGATTACCTAGTTTCAACACGGTCACTCATGCTCATCTTCTAAATTCGCAGGTTGTGCAGTAGTACTATCGCTCGGGTTGCAGCGAACTTGTATAGACGAATGATAGATATTTGTTCTCTACAAAAGAAACAAAAAAAAATCAGAAAGGAAATGAATGAAGTAAAATGAAATGAAGCCACGCTAGCGAGTTTCCCCCCCTGACTTCAATGTTGGAATTGGTATTGGACTTCGAATATCCTCAAACTCTGGCGCCTCAAATTTAGGAAGTAGGGATGTAAGCCAGCATTGACTTAGTATTAATAAGCCTTAAGCGGCTTTATAAGTAAATGGTGAGGTGATGGGTCTGGAGTGCAGTATTGTTCTCAGGTTCGTTTCATACGGCCCGATTTGGTCTGAGGGGACTGAAGGACTGGCCGGGTCGCGGACCGAGCTTGCTACGTAGGTAGGGACCTTAGTATGTAAGGTAGAAAGAGAGAGAGAGATAAAGCAGCGAAATTGCACAGGCCGGGTGGTGTCTGATGTTCGGTGATTTAGGTAGTGACTAAAGATCCCGAGCCGGAGCTAGGGTCGTGAGATGAGAGACGAGAGATGCGGTGGTGTGTTGGGCGGCACGGGTGATCGACGTTCCGCTGGTTAATCCTATATTTCGCGCCCTCCCTCCGGTTATTCATCCTCGCGTAGCTTGTAAAATCTTGAGTCAGAGACCTATTATGGCTGAATTACTCGCATGTTTTGTTACGGGTTACCTCTTGTATTATTGTAGCTCCCTTTGGTCTACACCGGGGATTTGAAAGTTTGGAAAATAGCTGTTATACGCGGCATGAAGTCCAACATCGATGCTTCACCCGTGACGTACATGTCGAATATGGATATTCTTGCTTATTAATATTGACATGAGACTGCTTTAAGCGCTGTTATTAGGCTGCTTTACCAATTTGAGTTTCATGATATTGCATGTCTCCCTTTCCCTGTCTACAAAGGAGAAGTTATCATGTCAGCCATTAGGTGTTAGGTGGACTAAGAAGAGTCGACATGTTACGAAATGGCGACATATCCAGGGGTTCTCAATTAGTCCTACTTGGAGAAAGAGACGCCGGCAGTCATTTCTGTGTCTCTTCTCCTCTTAAAGTGACAGCCCTTGGAGTATCCTATTTAATCATGGAAGAGACTTCTCTAGCTCCTCCGTGGGATCATGGACTACCTACCTACTTACCTCTTATCCAGCTTAGGTTTCATGATAGCCGCTGGTGTTTAACGTATCACTACCCCCATCTCATCAGGGAGAACGATACGGCGAAGTAAGATGAAAAGTCTGAGGGGGAGGAAACATTCCACTGGCAATAAGGACTCAATGTAGTGTTGTGGTCACTAAGTTAAAAATTCGTTAATTTCCATTTCTTTCGTTACGATCACCCAGAGCTATTGCTGACCAATATATCATATCCAACACAAACACATCTTATGCTTGGGTAGATTTCACGCAATAGAACTTAGAGTAGACTTCAGTGACTTGGGAAGGGATAAGGTCTAAAACCAAGGGATTATGGACTGGACGAAAGAGTTGACTTAAACTCTACGATGGGTATAAGATGCTCTAGGTATTTTTCGAAGCACTTATCCATCGAGTTTACACTGCATTGCTGACGGACGTGCTACGTGACGCAAATAAGGTGCGGACTGATTATTCGACCTTTGTCCTCGGAGACTTAGGTAACGAGGATTAATCTCCTCTATAATAGGTACCAAGTAGACAAGACGAGGTGGACTGGATGAACGAGATCTGTTCGAATCACAAAGTGTCTCCTTGTATCTCAGTTCCACATTGACCTTGGCGGGCGAGCCTTCATGATACAAGATGATAAGTTAGCCCGGCAGTTAACCAATTATCCTCATAAGAGAGGGAGAGAGAAAATGTAGTAGCTCCTATTAGGAAAGATACATATATACCTAAAGTATGCTTAATTGCTGCTCCGGAAGTCATGAAGAGAGAGGGATATGATTGACCAAGACACAAGATAAACCTTTCTACATTGCATCTATCTATTCATAAAAATGGCTCCCCAAGTTGCTATCAAGGTCAACTGCGTTCTTAGCTGGAAGCTCGTACGTCGTGCTAGTTAATATTGGTGAAAAGTGGCTAGCAGGTAGCTTTGGACGTAGCTTTCAGAGTACGATAACAGCAACAACAAAAGCGCTACCACTTTTAACGTCGAGATCTCCAAGTCCAGAACTATATCCGGTCAGGACTACACCAAGCATGTCCACGAACTCTCCCACCAAGAGGCCAACAGGTCAGACTCACATCTACATATACGATCTCTAACCAGCGATTGAGCCTAACTCGTGATTCGTGAACTAGACAAGGCCTCGGGATCGTGGGGCAAACGCCAACTGGAAAAATCCTCTCAGCGTCTCTTGACCCGAGCGTCGAGGCCATCCAAAATCCTACAGGACTTCATGTTCATCAGCACCAAAGTCAAGCGCGAGGGACAGATACGCGAGGAACGGAAGGGACACTCAAAGCTTCCCCCGTCGGTCCCGGTGAGAAGCTCTACTTCTTTCTACCAACAGCACTTTTTCGGGCCTAGGGCTGGACTTCGACATTTCCCGTCACGGCGGCCGTAGGTAAGCAGCGAGAAAACCGCGGCCGATAACAGGGATGTCGTAGTTGATGCCGTGTCCGCGCCCGTCGAGCACGTCAGGGAAACAGATGTCGTTTACGGCACTAGTAAAAGTGATGCTCCCGATACGCGTGCGTGCGTGAGTGGTTTGACCAGGGCGACGACAACATAAATGAAGGATTCGGAGGCAGGTTAGCACATAGTACTTTTCACTTCTCCCATCAAACCCCCTTTGCTGACCCAGATCCATGGTGCGTAGCTATGTCTGGCTAGTACCCGTCTACACGTACGACCCAGACGAGGCGGGTACTTCATTCAACATCCTGATCCAGTCCAACTCCGTCGAGGGCTGGAAGGACCTTGCTAAAGGCGCGGGCGGGGATTACCGGTACGTTCGGGTCGTTCAGGACAGCAGCATCGCGCAGAAGGCTGTTGCTCTGACCTTGGTTCGCATGCAGGACTCCGCGCCGGCTGAGAATATACTTGCTCGTTTGGGGCCTGGCTGGTGAGTGTGAAATGATGTTCTTCTATGTTTCTCTGGACTCGGTTTGGGCAAGGAGTCTAGACCTGTTATAGTTCATAATGGCTTGGCTGACTTATATGGCAATTCTGTAGGGACGGGGCGAGACGCGACATCAACGAGAACAGAGGCGGCGATTACTTGTATTTCGCCTGGCAGTTGTCCTGAGAGTTCATCTGAGGCACCTATGTTTGGAGGGATGGTGGAAGGCAGATTCAATGCGGCCCGTCCTAGAAAGACACAACATTATTCGGGGGGACATCAAGACGTACTCATTACATCCTCAGTGTAGCTGAGGAATTCTCATAGTAGATCGAGTTATATTCTCATTTAAATCAATCTATTTGCCGATATCTGGCCGGTTTTAATGGACGTTTGTATGCAACCTGAACCTGGCATTAGAGTTTGAATAAAGTGTCATCCTTTGATCTGTAATTCTGGTATGGATTTCCAACAGCAAATGTATCAATGATATCGGATGTGAGTCTACATCATTGAAAGAGTCTCAAGACGAAGGAAGGAAATCACTAAAGTCCGATATATGACGAGCGGCTGTGGGAAGAAAACTGGTAACACCAATTCGCTCCTCCCAATATTACGTGCTGGTATATAAGAAAGCAACCTGTTCTAATTTATAGATACGGCCTAGAAGCTTGAAATCTGTCACTTAGTAGCCTCTCTACCTTAACACAGAGAATGCTATGTGAGAAGGTAAGCATTGGCTGATTATCGGGAGCTTACCGAGTATCCGAACGCCATTGATATGTCATCGGCTTGATCTGCGTGCCTTCCCGGTGTTTGCCGTATTCTGTTGTCGCGTAATTCCAAGATGACTAGAGGAAGTATAATAATAGCCAAGTACAGAACTTGGAAGCTGTGCTATAGGTTGTAGGCACAGTAGCAGGCTTAACTACCTAAGGTACATAGGTAGCTACCCAGTAGACGTTGGATGATGGAGGGTCTGTAAGACACGCGGTAATGCTTGTGGACGACACCTACCTATTCCGCCGAAGCTGCACCAGCCAGTCAGATATGACGACCCGTCCCGGTAATCTGGGTATTGGACGCCGCAGCAAATATATAGCCATCATGGCCACAATATTAGCGCCTCGGCTCCTTCAGCAAAGCCAAAGCCAATCCATAGTGCTATGGGACGTGTTCTACAGCCCTATCGGTCAACTTTCGTGTCGCGGAAAGGACAGTATATTCATAAGTAAGTGGCCGAGAGGTAGCTCGTGCCGAGTGTCCCCTTAATCCCTGGTCACATCTGTATCAACCAGTCATGAAACAGACAGGGACCAGTGCCGGAGGATTTTAAAACACACGCGCCCACCTGCGGTGTGCGGCGCTTAAGCCGATTCGCGATTGGATGGCCAGCCGTATCTTGCAGCTCAATCAGCGCACGATGGGGGTATCATGGCTATGTTGCTGGGGCGGTTACAAGAAAAAAAAGGGACCCTTTTATCAGATACAACATGGAAGCGCTCATCTGATGTGATAGGGGGGGTTTTGTTCGTGGTTCGCGGTAGTGGAAAAGGAATAGGCTTGTATTTGAAGTTGGTTAGAGTTTTAGAAGCATGACAGCGCTGTTTCACTTAGCAATTTATACGTACATGTATTTACTTAGGTAGGTACGTATCTGGGGAAGTACTAAAATACATGGCGAAGGAAAAAAAAGACATGGATGTGGTACAATCGGGTAACAAGATGAGGTGCGTTAACAGGAATACATGAATGATGGGGGTAGGTACCTACAATCATAGTACAAATCAGAAGTCACTTTAGATGGAGAAAGACCCCGCGAAAAGTCAAAGCAACATCCTTATCCTTTTACCCCTCCGCCCCCATCTTCTTCTGCCTATCAATTCTCCTTATTCTCAGCTCGTACCCCTCCCCCCCCTTCCCCTTACCATTTTCATCACACTTCACCATCCCATCTCAAGTCAAACCTAAAACACCAGCCTGGGACGTTCCCGTACCCGTTCTATGCTTGTATGTATACTATACATGTCTGCACACTTTGAGCGGTAACTCCCTTGCCTATTACCTCTCTCTAACTTCGATTTGACCTGCCAGTCTTATAACAAGCCAACCGATTTTAGATCCCACGTGGAGAACTACCCGGAACTAACAGCTCTAGAGTCCAACTTTAGGGTGCTTTGGGTGCTTTGGGTTGCTTTGGATACTCGACTAAGTTAGATGAAGGAGTTGGAATAAGAGAATAGAAGGAAAGCACTTTGAGGGCGTCCCGATTTCAGAAAGAAAACCCACCTCGAATCGCCTTTAATTGTTTCACACTCTTTTTAATACTTGCATTCCCGTTCCGAGTCTCTCTGGTTTCTAGTCTCCAATCCCCTACCTGTCTCCTCTTTCACGACAGTAACATCAGTAACATCTACGGCTTGAACAACATACTCTCCTACATACTCCCTTTATCCAGTACCAGGCTGGTTCACATCCGACTACCCGGTGCGTCTTTAGACTCTAGTGTCTTGTCTCCGTCGCATTATTGAGGTCCACCCGCCGCGGACTCGATTCAATAGACCCGACCCATACGTAGGGGCCCGAGGGGTTTTTATCCACTGTCACTGCAACAGCTCTTCTTCTGTGCTCTTTTCTTGCTCTAACCTGGTGCGAGCTCTTTGACATCTCTTCCCCCCCGCCCTCCTTTCACATCCACATTGTCTGGAACTCCATTGTTTTGTCCTGTTATTGTATTTTTCCACCCGTCCGGTTCGCTATTGTAGCCTCCTATATAACAATTGCTGAGGCGACTGAATCAGCTTCTCTTCTATTTGGTACCTGGGGTACGACAGTGTAAATCGCAAATCTCCAAGTCGAACTCGGCACCACTCCAAGGCGGGGCCCGTCCAAGCTCGATTATCCGAATCATACCCAACTCTTGTCGCGCCGTCAACCAGCCCAAAGGTAAGATAATTGCTTATTTCCTTATTGCCCCTTCACGACTATCCTACTGTTGGCTTCATCACTCCATATCTGGTCTTGAGGTCGCCTTGCGCTCTCTGGTTAGGTGAAAACGGTGCTCCTCTTGTTAGCGCGTAGCTTCAAGACCCTGTCTTCCCCTCCGGATCTAGAGAATAGACGAAGTGTCTGAGGTTTTGTAACACGCCGTTACAACCACATGCACTCTTTGACCTCGAGCTTGTTCGACCTAGAGACTCGAGGTTGTAGCGCACTCGCCTCGGCTTCCAGGAACCACCAATCACACGAACTGCTTGGCAGCTGGCAGTTCATCCGTTCAGAACGAGCACCCAAGTCTAAGCCAGTAGCAATTCCAGGCGAGCGCATCACGGAGGCCCAAGTTTCACGGACTCGCAGATTAAATCACGACACCCCCTTCGATGTTATACGATCTACACCAGAACGATCAGCAGTCACTTTTCCTTCGTCCTGGTGTCACTCGCACTCTTCGTCTTTGTCCTGGCGCAGTACTCTGAGCTAATATAACAACTCCTTGTAGTTCGGTCAAATTAACGCAATTTCGACGTACAAAGCTGCCTGCGACGAGCATAAAGAACCTGAGGTATTCAGCTCGCCAGCCTGAAAGAACGATAGAGTTGCGACGTCGAATTAATCAAAGGCTCGACCGACCAATTGTGACTGCTCAGTTTAGATCTCACAGCTCGGATACGGTAGTTTCTCGCTCTACGCCAATCCGTCTCAATTTCGATACGTTCGGGTAGTTGTCACCGCATCTAATATTCTCGTGTTGCGTGTTGCACTCCGCTGTGTGGAGGTCCACCAATTTTTATTTGCTTGGCGAGCCGAGATTACCTATATCGACGCTCTTATTGCTCCTATAGAGAGCAGTATTATACCCACTCCGGAGGCCTGAGACGTTGGAATCTTTAGGTTCTCAGGCTCAGTTGTCGTGGTTTTGATTTCGACTCAAACTATCTACTTTGTTGTCGGTATAACACCATGTCGCGATCAAATCCTCCCAATCCGGCGGGATCTCGAAAGATCTCTTTCAATGTGAGCGAGCAGTACGATATTCAGGATGTCGTTGGGGAGGGTGCCTATGGTGTTGTCTGGTATGCATACAGAGTCCTAAGGTTCACATTGGGTTGAGTAGCTAACTCACACGTTTAGTTCGGCGATACACAAGCCGTCAGGCCAGAAGGTCGCCATTAAGAAGATCACCCCCTTCGACCACTCAATGTTCTGCCTAAGAACACTTCGAGAGATGAAGCTTCTCCGGTACTTCAATCACGAGAACATCATCTCTATTCTTGACATCCAGAAGCCGCGCAATTACGAGACGTTTAATGAGGTGTACCTAATTCAGGTATGAGGCAGAATTGGGACTCGTAGATTAGGCCAATTGCTAACTCAATTGCCTGTAGGAGCTGATGGAGACGGATATGCACAGAGTGATCCGTACCCAAGATCTGTCGGATGACCACTGCCAGTACTTCATCTACCAGACCCTGCGAGCGTTGAAGGCTATGCACTCTGCGAATGTGCTCCACCGTGATTTGAAGCCCAGCAATCTTCTGCTGAACGCCAACTGCGATCTGAAAGTGTGCGACTTCGGTCTCGCACGATCGGCGGCATCTCAAGAAGATAACTCTGGTTTCATGACCGAATACGTTGCCACTCGTTGGTATCGAGCCCCCGAGATTATGTTGACATTTAAGGAATACACTAAGGCAATCGATGTTTGGTCCGTTGGCTGCATTCTTGCGGAGATGTTGAGCGGCAAGCCGCTCTTCCCCGGAAAGGACTGTATGTGACCCAATTGTGCCTCGTTATATGACCCTGCAGCTAACTAAGAATGTAGACCACCACCAGCTAACCCTGATTCTGGACGTATTGGGTACACCGACAATGGAAGATTACTATGGAATCAAGTCACGTAGGGCTCGAGAGTACATCCGCTCACTGCCCTTCAAGAAGAAGGTTCCGTTCCGAACTCTCTTCCCCAAGACTTCCGACCTTGCTTTAGATCTACTGGAGAAGCTCTTAGCGTTCAACCCTGTTAAGCGCATAACGGTGGAAGAAGCTTTGAAGCACCCGTATCTTGAGCCCTACCACGACCCGGAGGACGAGCCGACGGCGCCCCCGATTCCCGAGGAGTTCTTTGACTTCGACAAGCACAAGGACAACCTCAGCAAGGAACAGTTGAAGCAACTCATCTATCAGGAGATTATGCGGTAGAAACGACGTCCCGATGAGGATGAGGGTATCTTGAACAACCTCAATTCTCTCATGTCTAGCCTCACCGTGCGAGGCCGTCTTGCACCGCGTGAGAACGAGGAACGCACCGTAGAGCGTACGTTCTTCTACAATCAAAACCATGAGGGATATCGAGGAGGGTTCTACTAGTTCCTGAGTTTGGCATTAAGTGTCAATTGTGTGAGGCGAAACCGCCTAGGGGCGGAGGTGTAATTATGTAGGAGAAGAGTTGTGAGATCATCCTTGGAAGCTTCATATGTTTATATGAAGAACCAGGTCGGTCAGAAGATATGAATCTGAAGGAAAATGGAAGAAGATCAAGATCGTCCTGAGGGACTGAAAGTACAGGATGTGTTGTTGCATGGCATTAAGTGACTTCGGGAGACGTTGGATGGAATCCTTAAAGGATATATCTTGTCTGTCTTCTGCTCTCCGATTTTCTTTTCTCTTCTCTACCTAACACTTGCTGGCAGTAAACGGACTCTTTTTTCTCTCTCTCCTGAGTGGTGATTCTGTGACATGACATGATGCTTGATGTGTAATTTCACGCTGGAGTACGTGATCCTTCGAGGTGTTGCTGCCAGAATGTCCTGAAACATTGCCTTCTGACTGGCCCATATTCACTTCGTCCCTCACTAAGAAGTCTACTTGATATCGAGAGTCCGGAGAGCTTCATCTCACATCCTGTCTCTTTGGGTACCTAGGTAGATTAAAAAAATAAAATAAAAAAACCAATGCGATCAATTGCAATCGCTGCCAAGTAGTCTAAGGGAATAAGTTGGCAAGTCTTTGCAAATACGGTGTCATCATAAGCACCGGGGTTTTTCTCTGGTGATCTTGTCGTATTTGTGATTCCATAGGTACAGATGATGAACGTGTCTATCGTTCATTAAGAAATCACGAAGCACTAAATTGAGCTAGCTATCTAATGCAGGGAGTTGGCTTAATTACCTCTTTGATGAATATAAACTTTGGTATAGTTCGAGACGACCTTTTCTTTATGGGAGGTACATAGGTTGTACATATTGGAACCTGGTCTATGTATGTTAGGTAGCATATGCGAGGACTTGGAAGTTTGAATATGAGTATATATATCGGGGAATACTTTCCTTGTGGTCGGTCTATGCTCCGCCTTAGGTATAATGGTAGCGGACGGACTTCGAGTAATATCTTTTCTCAACTGAGAAATTACTTGATTGTAGGAACTTGAGGACAGGAGAAATAGAGCTTTGTAATGAATTTTTTTTCCCCCTCTTCCGGTACCCCTGGGCGTATGATTCCCTTCATATTGAGATGTAGGAGGGGACTGAGATACGATGTTAGATATAAGCTTATGTCTTATCAGGTAACTAGTGTTTATTACCACGATCTATAAATACTAGGATGAAAGTTATATTTCCACCGCGTCGTATCCTGAAAACAGCACTATTTCATGAACCCCGTCATACTTCGTTAAACCCGACTCGATCTCGCCGCAAAGCCCTTCGAATATCATACACCATACACCATACACGTAGGATAGTACAGGAGAACACTGGTCGAGCAAAAGACATCACCCAGCCAGCCGTCCTAGAATTAACATAGAAGAGCAAACCGAGCTCGAGGGTATATTCATTATTACCTATCCTTGTTCGTGCTCCCTTCACAACTATAGAGTGGGGTATATTAGGAGGTAGGTACATATAAAGATCTCTTGACCAACATGTTGTCCTCCGCTCCTAGCTAGAACTAGAATGCCAGTTCGTCGAAGTTGCGAGTATAAATAAGTCTTGCCAAATTAGTCCCCCCCCTTTCGTTGCCTTCCGAGAATAAATTGCAGATGCTATACATAGGTATATATCTCATCTTATGCTCTCATTCTTTGCCGAATAACTAGCTGGCTGGGATCAACCTAGCCGCTATGAGATTTCATCTACACGTCAGATTAGAGGTAGGTAGTCTGGATTCACCTAGCTCACCAGGAGAACCAAACGACCACATCACCGCTCATATTACCTCAACGCCTTCTCTTTAGCCCACATATTCACTCATTACTCGTCATCTACTCATTGCCTCACTCTCTCACCCCTCAACGCCATCACACAACTATCTTAGCCTACCCCCAGTCCATCCAAACCCACACTCACCCACTCCCAACAACCCACAGCTCCACGCCCATAACATCGAACTTCTCCCCCTCCTCGCTCAACGGCTGATTCGCAAACGTATCGCACGGCGCGCTATGGCCCCTACTCAGCCCATCGTTCAGCCACAAGCCATACGTGCCGCCGCCGCCTCCCCCGACTGACAGGAACTTAGTCTCGCAGAAGATGCAGTAGTCGTTTGCGCCCGTGTACGCGAAGTTCTGGAACCGGATGCTTTGGGCCGCGGGTTGCGGCTTGAGCTTGTTAGTCGCTGGGTCGGTTGGAGCGGGGGCTAGGGTCTGTGCATGCGCGGAGGCGGGCTGAGAGTCGTTGGAGGGGGGAGGGGTGGTGGTGGAGGTTGGCTCGGCGATGGTCTTGGTGCGGAAGTTGAGGTTGGATGTGTCGGCAGAGGGAGGCGGTGGTAGCGGCGCGTGTGTGCTGGCGCGCCACAGGAAGCATTCGCCTGTGCCGTAGTATGAGGATGCTGGGTGTGGCGCTTCTGTTAGGTATGCGCCGAAGGTCTATTACCGTACATAGATTAGTTGTCCGTTCTCCGTGTTCTATACCTAGGTACTTGGTAGAAATCACGAATACTCACCCCATCTTTCCCATCCCGCACAACAAGTATAAACCCGACTCTGCGCCCCCGGTACTCCTCGCACAGCTTGTACAGCGTCGATAACGAGCTGCCATCCTGATATAGACTATACACCAGCTTCCAATCCTCGACAATCTTCAACCGCTCCGGTAGGAACGTCCGGATCTCCTCCGCCACGCCGCGCGCCAGTAGTCGTTCCTCTGGCTCTGTGTCCGGCTTGTACCCTTTAAGTACTAACGGCTCGAGAGACGGCAGCCCCCGCGGCGACGCCGATCGACCCGGAGGGCGTGAGGGTGGGATGAACGGTCCGTTAATACCGTCACCGCTGCCTACTCCTGCAGGTTCGGTACTGGCGTGGTGGAGCTGTGCATGTGAGTGCGGAGGTGTCGTCGAGGTGCTATGTGGAGGAGGGGAAGAGGGCGTTTCGAGAGTTGATAGGCGTCGCCATAGACCCCATACGGCCGAGCCGATGTAACTACCGCCGCCGCTTGATTGGGATGGAGGAGATTGCGGTTGCTGTTGGGGATATGTGCGGGAGTGGTGTGATACGGGGGTAGAGATGCCGGAGGAGGGCGGCGAAAGGTCTATTAGGTTGTTATCTTGTCGGCTTGCGGTCATGATCGGTCGGCAGCTGAACTGAATTGGATTTGGTCTCGTGGGGGAGCGGACGTTGGTGCCGATTGCGTGCGTGATCGTGTGCCTATGTCGATCTGGCGGTATAGCTGCAACAGAGCAAGCAATGAAGCTGAAGCTGAAGCTAGCCTGCTAAGCTTAGGAATTTGGAGAAGTGGATAAAATAGCTAAGTATAATTCTAGTATAATTCTAGTACGGTTTCGTCTCGTCTTAGGTAGTCAGATAGACCTACCTACCTCTTCTTAGGTAGGTGGAATCATCAATGTGACGTAGGTATTCCAGACGATTGCTGTAGTGGGTATCTAGGTAGGTAATCTGTTGGCTTATTCGGTGTTAGCCGTAGACGCTTGTGGGGTGTTGCAGCGGCATGTATTGGCCGAGGTGGAATTGCGAGTATGTATACTGTCAGGTTATGGTAATAATGAAGGTGACTTTAATTGGAAATATCTTATCGTATGGTGTATATATGGATGAGAGAAGAAATAGTCATTGTAATGGTTCGAAGGAGAAATAGGTGAAGTTTGGGTTGAAGAATGCATGCCAATTATTATTAGATATGTATTTTCTTAGGCAGGCCAGTATAGGGCAGACGGTAACCATTGAAGGTCAATTATTGCCTGATCAACTTATTCCCCACCGGAACTTACTTACTTGCTGACCGACTATCAAAGGTTCTCGATAATCCAAAGTTTCACTATACTTTTGTCCTACCATACTTACAAGTATAGTCACTTGATTGATTACCTACATAATGGATGGTTGTACGTGTACTGAAACGATTAAATAGCAAGATCCATTAGGTATGCTGATGGCGAGGATACACAGCATTCCACGCCAAGATGTAGTAGCCATGCTCGTCATCCTACAGGACAGTATAAGCTTATTTCTCATATCCAATCGCTACCTAAGCGTCTGTATCCCGCCACTAGGTATATACATAGGTATAGATACAATGTAAAATAAAAAATTTTGAAATAAAGACTTCAATAGCATCGACTATGTAAGCCCCTTCATAAATTCAGTTATGCCCTGCCAGACACCTTCAGGGCTTGGCTTCTCAGAGCAGACCTCTGGTTCGAAGTCGAACGTCCTTTTTAGGTAGTTGCGCGTTGTTGGTCCAATCGTCGCAATGTACGTCTTCGGCTGCTCTTGCGGCCTCTTGACAACCTTGCCAGTTTCGTCGTCTAGCATACCAAGTCCCTTGAGCATGCTATCGCAGCCTGTGGGCGAAAAGACAACCACCCACCTTGATTTCCGATCGGCGGTTTCCTGTAATACTTCCGCGAAGTCGCCGGCGAACGACTCCATGACGCCGGTGCCATACACCACTGTCTCTGTTACTTGAATTCGTCGCCCATCTGGTAAGTTCTTGTCCATCAGCGTTTTCGGTATGATGTCTCTCCTCTGTTCCCCCACTAAGAAAAGCAGAGGTGGCTTCGTAGGCCGTTCCCTGTACCATTCGCCATAATGGTCTAGTATGAATTGCGCCAGCGCGTCACCATTTCCGGTGTGCTCACCAAAGATCTGTAGTGGGGGCGTCTGCGGAATGGCCTTAAGCGCTCGAGTCGTCGCAGGACCGACGCTGTATATAGGTATACCTTGGAGATGTGGCCATTTATCGTGGCCTATTATCCTTCTAAGTTAGAAATTATATCCCCTTCTGGGACATCGGGGAAGCTCAGACCTTTGCCCTCCTCAACCAACTTAGCGAAGGCTTCTACAGCTCTCTGCGAAGTGAAAATGAGACCACCGTATGCACTATCCGAGCTGTTACTTATTTGTCTTTCCTGCAGCAACTTTGCGAATTGTTGCATCCCATCATCTTCGAATTTGTGCTGTAGCACGGGAACGAAGGCGGACTCAAAGTTGAAGCTATCCCGCGGGGTAGAGAAGATGTCCTCGTATGCATCCGTTGGTGTCGACTTAGTCTTTAGGAGAAAAACGGGAACTTTCTCTGAACTGGAAGCCATGACAACTATGGAAATTCAGTTAGTGGAGCATCGATGATGCTTGTCCTCTCTAGTTGTCTGAGAGTTAGTTCATATTGATATTGGACGAGATGACGGCATGTACAATTCGATGATAATTGAAACTAGAATCCGATATCCAAGCTTTATCGATAAAAGGTGGGATGAGTTACATTAGGTAAGGTGGGTTGCGTCTTCGGGCCGTGATTAGCGTACCTTAGTAGTGGCGCAACTGGCGTCAGCGGACGGCGCCGGGACTCGCTTTCCGCCGAGTAACTGACAAATCCGTTGGTTTCCAAGCTTGTCAAATTAATTTCTAGCTAGCACCTTTCGATTCTGTCGCAAGCCGTCACGATAATTTGCGCCGATCCCTTTTCTCTTTCTTCCTATTACTCCGAGCCCCTAGTCGCGGAATGGCAGCCGACACGAGAGAATCACAGCCTAACGAGTTGCCCAAGGGCGTCGTCTTAGGGAAGGATGGCAAGCCGTGAGTAGCATCTTTGCTATGCGACTATAGACTATATCACGCTGTTTGGCAGTACACTGACCCTAGCTCTACGTATGTTAGCTGTCGGTCCTGTACTTCGAAACGAGATTTTCTTGCATGGACACAGATGACGAAATCGTCACTCAAGTCGGGCGCAACCGGAGCTGCAGTCGGTGCCGGGGCTGGCGCCGCAGCCGCCTCAACGTTCTCCTCACAACAGTCTATCCCGGACGACTGCCCAGCGGATGTAGAGACGCTGGGCAGAAGTACGTGGACGCTACTCCATTCTATTGCCGCGACATACCCCAAGAACCCGAGCTTTAGTCAACAGTCCGACCTCAAGACCTTCATGGGAACATTTTCGAGGCTGTACCCGTGTTGGGTGTGCGCTGAAGATTTCCAACGATATATGGAGAAAGAACATATTCAGGTTGGCAGCCGCGACGAGTTTGGTAAGTGGTTATGCGAGGCGCATAACGCTGTCAATGTCAAGCTGGGTAAAGAGAAGTTCGACTGCTCCAGATGGGAAGAGAGGTGGCGAACTGGCTGGAAAGATGGGCGCTGTGGTTGAGCGACATGAGCGACTGATTCAAACCAAATAATCTACCGATTAATTCATGACTCCTTCTGTTGGCAGATGTCCCGATTGGACTATGGCTACAGAAGACGCTGAGGCCGTTTTACGACCAATGAGCTCGGTCTGGGTGTATATTATTGTACTATATGTCATGATCGAGATGACTAACGATAGCGAATATGGGTTTTCGAACTAGACGTTAGAAGTAGCCTCACCGCTCAAAAATTGGACATCACGAGATTTTTGAAGAATTTGCTGGCAGCGGTGTCACCTTGAAGATGCTGAATATCTTGTTTTATCGTTATCAAAGGTGGGCAAGTCTTCAGTGCGTGGAATTGCACTGGGCTGTTCCAGACCGGCGGCCAGGCTAGTCGGCTTAGTTGGAGCGACTCGGGTGCGGCCGATTGGTTTATTATTAGAGAATGGATACCATTCTACCATGAAAAAACACTCGAATTATGTATAATCGGAAAGTGAAGCATCTTAATGGTAGAATTAAGTTAAGAGTAGATACCTCAGAGTTTCAAGTGAAAGCTAATTGAGATTACGGCATAGTGCAGTATACCTTGCTAGCGGAGGCAAGGAAGGGACTGACTGTATGCCCCCCTTAGAGAGAAAAAAAATAAAATAAAAGAAAGATCGATACATATCCATTGCATCATCGCCTGATCATCGCGAGACGCCGAAGATGCACCATGATCCACATAAACAAGGGCCGATATGTCAAGAACAGGCGATGCGGATAGCCACCATACGATTTTGAGAACCCAATGCTTTCTCGACTTCGTATCTTGTATTCCCGTATTGCGAAGCCGGTCAAGACAAACATTAGCTATTTAGTTCGAGAGCTGCCCCTGAGACTTTTCTTTATCCTACGTTGTAACAGCAAACATCCATTATTAACATCCATCCTGTAGTCTGAGACATTGTCGGCTCGGCTCTTAGACTACCTGACGTTACACATCTAATCGTCATCTAATTATTCCCTCAACTTCCTAGATATTTACATTATTTGCAATCATTTCAAGTCAAACCCCTGAAAACATAGACCACGATGGCAAACGGCGTGGATATCCGAACAAAGAATCTTAAAAAGCCCGTAGATGTAGCCGAGTACCTCTTCACTCGGCTCTACCAGATAGGAATCCGCTCCGTTCACGGACTTCCCGGAGATTTCAACCTTGTAGCCCTCGACTACCTTCCAAAGGCCGGCCTCAAATGGGTTGGTAACTGCAATGAGCTGAATGCCGCATATGCCGCTGACGGCTACGCCCGCGTCAACGGCATTGGAGCAATCATCACCACTTTCGGCGTGGGCGAGCTCTCCGCCATCAACGGCATCGCCGGCGCCTACAGCGAGCACGTGCCCATCGTTCACATTGTTGGCTGCCCATCCACCATTTCACAGCGCAGCGGCTTGTTATTGCACCACACTCTAGGAAATGGCGATTTCAATGCTTTCGCCAACATGAGCGCGGCGGTATCCGTCGTTGTTGCCAAGTTGAATGACCCGACTGAGATCGCGGCGCAGATTGACCACGCGCTACGCGAGTGCTATCTCAGGAGCAGACCCGTGTACATCATGTTCCCGACCGACATGGTCGAGAAGAAGGTCGAGGGCGAGCGGCTCGAGACCGAAATTGATCTCCGTGAACCTGCTAACGATCCTGATCGCGAGGACTACGTGGTCGACGTCGTGCTCAAGTATCTGCACAATGCCGAGAAACCCGTCCTTCTTGTGGATGCTTGCGCCATCCGGCACCGTGTGCTAGAAGAGGTGCACGATCTAATCGAAAAGACGAACCTTCCAGTGTTCGTGACGCCCATGGGTAAGGGCGCCATCAATGAGACGCACCCCAACTTCGGTGGCGTGTACTCCGGTTCAGCTTCCAGTCCCGCTATCAAGGAGATGGTCGAAGGCTCCGATTTGGTTATTTCTATTGGTTCTATGAAGAGCGACTTCAACACCGCCGGTTTCAGTTATCGAATGTCGCAATTGGCGAGCATTGATCTGCACAGCGACCACTGCATTGTGAGGTATTCGGAGTACCCCGGCGTGCGCATGAAGGGCGTGCTGCGCAAGGTCATTGACCGAGTCGACCTCTCCCGCGTCAAGGCTCTACCAGCTCCCAAGATCGAGAGACCCCAGACGAAATGTGATCCTCAGGCCGTTATCAGCCAGGAGTGGTTCTGGGCTAACATTGACAAGTTCCTGCGTGAGGAGGACATTGTGATTACTGAGACGGGCACCGCCAACTTCGGAGTGTGGGAGACTCGGTTCCCACCCGGCGTCACCGCACTAAACCAGATCCTATGGGGTAGCATCGGCTGGGCCGTCGGCGCATGCCAGGGCGCCGCACTAGCTACGCAAGACGAAAGGGGCCCGGAAAAGGCACGAAGAACAATCTTGTTTGAGGGCGACGGTAGTCTCCAACTCACAGTCCAGGAGATCAGCACCATGATCCGCCACAACCTGAACGTGATCCTGTTCGCCATCTGCAACGACGGATACACGATTGAGCGGTACATTCACGGCATGGACGAGAAGTACAACGACATTGCCGAGTGGCGATACAAGGACCTGCCTGCTGTATTCGGTGGAAACGAGGACACGGCCAAGTCGTATGTCGTGAAGACGAGAGGCGAGCTTGAGGCGCTACTAGGCGACAAGGACTTCAATGAGAGGAAGGGCTTGCGGTTTGTCGAGCTGTACATGCCTCGTGAGGATGCGCCAAGCAGTCTTAAGGTGACGGCGGAGGCGAGTGCGAAGAGGAATGCTATGACGGAGTGATGGAGAAAGGGTCACGATGAGATTAAAAGGGGGTAGTTTACCCCTGAATAAAGTGGGGAGTGCACGTGTATGAGACATGATTATTTCCTATGGAGCATGAACGCGGCGGGTTTAAAGGGTGTTAGAGGCTTACAATTAGGAATCGGTATTTGGTAATACATCTCGATAATAAACTCAAAATATCAGAATTATGCTATATCTAGTGAAAGTCTTTACTTCTGTGATAGAGCTATAAAAATAGTCCGCAGAGATATCGCCTAACTCGATTGCCCATCGATATAACACCAGACCGTAATCCTAATTCCTACATATCGGGTCCCTATGGTCCTCTCCCAAGACAGCCTCCGTCAGCAAGTCGCTCGTGTGGCGAACGTAGGCCATACTACTACCACTTCTGAATATGAGCCATCTTCATAGCAGAGTAATCCTCAAGAACAGCACTGAACCTATGCAACAGTCAGCGCTTTTTTATTTATCTTTTCTAGATGGGTTAATTCGGCCTAAAGGTAAAGGATGTTCTAATGATTGAGGGTGGAGAAGTCGCGAAAGGGGGCGAGGTCGGACCCGAAGGACATGCGTTTCGCAATCGCTGCGTATCCCAACATAGATACCGGCTTAGATGAAATTCTGGGTCTATCATGATAAATCTTTGAATACCTACCTATATAGAAGGGTTATTGGGCCATGGAGAAACTCGGATTGGTGGCCTGAACGGGTATTCGTTGTCGGCTTTCTACTTGCCCTGTATTGAAGTGATACGAACGTGCATTATTGCATTGCATTCTCTTTGAGGCTGAATGAATATATATATATTCCCTTTTTGTGGTTTTCCGTCGGATTCTCTTGGGAGTGCTGTAGACATAACAACGATGAAGCAAGCACTGAGAAGCCGAACGACTTCTCAAGGTTAACTTAGGCAACTCAAAGCGGTCGGGGAGTGCCAGCGTACCGATTTTATTATAGTAAAGCGCGAATTCCAGCAGTTTTTCCAGAAAAATATTTACCTTTTATGAAGCAAGAAGAGAGCGCACACCGACAGAAGGTAGCTAGACGTCTCTAGAAACGTATTTAGAGAAAGAACAGGACAAGCAAGATAGATGTCTTAGCTTCTACCAGAGAAGTTCTAGCTCATCCCAGGGGGAATCAGAGCTACGGCCAAGACGCAACTTAACGGCTTCTATGAATCTTTCCCAAGCCTTTGCATCAGTAGTCGCAAGAGAGTCGGCATATAAGAGGGTACCGAGCACTCCTCTGATACCTAGTTGGGCACGGGATGAGCTAGTTCGGACAAATTTTGAGGAACTAGTGGATGGGTTTCTATCCGCCGATTTATAGCAGGACTACCCCACGGCTGTAGATATCGTGCTTTTCCCTATAACTTATTTTATTATCAAGTGGCTGATCTAACTGGCCTGCCAGAGATTCGATGACCTGCTGAAGGCTCGACACGAAAACGGTCTGGGTGCTGAAGGTGTGGGCCTGCTGGGGCGAAAATAGGGCTTGAGACAACATTCAAGAAAATTGGACAAGAGACGAAAGTCGCACCCGATTATTGTACCACTAACACTAAGTTGTTGCAAATAGTAGTAGGGGGTTAGGGTTAGGATACTGGTTGGAGTCAGAATGGCTTCAAGTATTTAGACACCATCATGTCCTATATTGAAAATTGAAAAGCCATGGAGTACAGTGGGTTAATAGGTTTCAAGTGGCTCTGATGGGTTACAAGTTTATCAGTCAAAAATTTATTAAGTTATGACCAAGTTCTACCACACCAGAGTGGAAGCCTTGCAGCCAGACGTGGGCGCTGTGTAACGCGTGTCAATTACGGAAGCTTGTGTTCGTGTATCCCTTCCGTGCCCGTTACAGATTCATCGCATTGTCATACCTGTCGTATTATTACCTAATCATGGCGAACTACCGCCCATCAACGCCTTAAGGGCGCTAACCTATGACTTGTCCCTTCTTTTTTTGTGTGTTCACATGTAACCTCTGTATACATTAATGAACGTAGGCAGAGGCGAGCACACGATATACCCTCATCTCAAGAGAGAAAAGAAACCCACAAGCTCATGATACAGCACCATCGCCATCGCCAAGCACACGCCTAGACCTCATCATCGCCGAAGTCCTCGTCTTCATCCTCCGACTCCTTCTTAACCTCGCGCTTCATTCTCTTTCTCCCACGAGGCTTCTTCGAGGGCGTTTCCTCGACCTCGACCTCTTCGTCATCTTCGGCCTTGACCTTGCGCTTTCGATCAGCGCCGCTAGTCTTGCCAGTACTAGGTATGACGGGAGTAGTAGCAGTAGCAGGATCAGCATCGATGTTTCCAGCCATGATGGCAAGCTTCTTTGCGATTGGGGCCCAGCAGACTCTGGCTGAATCTGCGCTGGCATAGTTGCCAATCTTGCAAAGTTTGTGATGGTCCACCTGCATATAATAAAGTGGTTAGTATAAGATCACCCGGCTGATGTAGGATATATATGCAGTTTAGTTTCTAAGAATGATTGTGTAGGTACACTATATTTATCGACATGGTGTGAAAGGGGACTTGGCAATCTAATGCAAGTTGATGCTTGCACAAAAAAAGACGGGTAAATAGAGTGAAATATCCATACATACCTTAGGTACACCATTTTTGTCAACCGATTTGATACACAGCCATGCCTTGGCTATGATCTGGATCTCGCGCTGGCTCAGGTGCATCTCAGCACCGTTGGCCCGAGGCTTGGTGGGAGTTTGCGGCATTGTCAAGTTAGAAGAAGACAAAGCCGGTAAAGTATTGTGTTAACAAGAACAAGCGAAGTGGCTATAGGGATAGTATAGATGGTAGGTGAGAAGTGTCAAAATGGTTAAAGTCAAACCGTCTTCCAAGAGAAATAAACAGAAAGTATATAACTCGAGCAACCGGGAATAAAAGAGGGGTATGTATGGTTGCTGGTTCGCGAACAGTTGTGAAAAGTTGTGAATTGTTCGTTTATGGTTACCCAGAAGTGCATAGTCGCCAGGGGTATAAACGCCTCTCTGCACGAGATCACGTGGTGGCGCGTATTCACCCAGTGGCGTTATGATAGAAACTACGTATTCAAACGGTTCTGTTTACTGTTGAGGTTTATTGGGAAACATCTATCCTTCTAAACTATTATGTTTGCTGCCTTATACTTTAGAAAGACTCGATACGTATAGGTATCTATAATGAGACTTGATCTTCCTAGAATGTTCCTGAATATCTCCCAAATATCTACCTATATACCTACCTAGTTACTTTATTCTACCTTGTAAGGACATGTAACCTCAGGCTTTCCCCGGACATAAAGGGCCAGAGGTGTATATCACAAGATATGAAAAGTTTGCTATTACTCCACTTATATATCACATATCTGAACTTATACACCTCATATATATTTCACAAGAATACCAGGATTGATTCTGTTGAGAATTATAATTATTTTGAAATATTGATCATCAAGTAGCTTATTAACTTCAATTCAAGGAAAGTTCCCTTGAGCTAATAGGCGTCTCTTTCGTAGAGCCAGCGGTTTCTTGGTTGAATTGATACGCTAGATTTCGCTCAGCTCTCACAGGCTGATATCAATGTGATTTAACTCACGACCAGAAACTCATTCACACTGATACTCTACTGCTTCTAGTCGTCGCTTCGGACGGGACTAGCGTTGCTCGGCTGAAGCCATCCACGCCCCAAGCTTCTATATCTGTCTGCGCTCCCCTACCGGGAAAAGATTTCCTATACATGGACGGCCACCGAGTATTTTGCCCGGGTGTGTCAGCTTTCCGATTCGATATTTCGTCGTTGCAACCCTGCCCCAACGTACTTCGGCTTATCGTTGAGTTCCAACAGCAGCACGACGGCGTCCGCACGAGGTTGACGAGATTGTTCAATACGAACAACTCCACCTTCAATTTGACGCTATAGACTAACGGTTTGAGGGTGGTCTGGATCTGAAAGTGTCCCGTGTACTCGGTAGCCATAAGTGCTACATCCAGTCCGACTATGACGGCGAAGAGCCCAATCATCTGACGAAGTAGATTTCGCACTTTGTTTTCTCTGATAATGCGAATGGGTTTCGATGTGACGTTAAATTCATACACATACAAACCCGAGATGATGGATTCCTGAAGGGTGAACGCAGCGAGCTGGATAACCTTGAACACGTCAAATGCATGAGTGAACATATCTGGGTGGTTGATAGGTGTAGCATTCACGCCGATGAAGGTGATAGTTGTCGGGAGCTGTAAGGTGAAGAATGTAGTAGCGATCATGACCAGGATCCAGCGTGACTTGCAAGGGGAGCTCGTCACAAGATGGAGCCGCGAGTATAGAACAATCGATTGCCCAGTTGTCATCATCCACCAGCCTAAGGACGCGGTTATGGCCATTGGCAAGTTAGGCGCCAGTTTAAGCAGTCGTAGGCTAGCTGAGCTTCCTTGCAGTAAAATCCCGATGCTAGCAACCAACATGCTCCGGAAGTAAAGAGTATTTTTATGACGAAATGTGGTAAACATCAAAAAGAGTATTTCGATGATGTTATAGCATGCTACCGAAAAGAAACACCCGATGGCCACATTGACAGCCGGCGGGTTTCCTTGGGCGATCGTCTCCTTTTCATTAGGCATAATGATAGCCCTGGCTTATAAGGCTTATAAGGCTAGCAACGAGCTGCAAGCCCGGCGATCAAGGCTGATAGAGAAGCCTCGAATGATGAATACCCCAACATTCGAAGGAAGTCAGGTCAATAGTGATTATGTGTGAAGTCAAAGCTGGGATCAGTCCCGCCAAGCCTCCGAATTCATGCCATAGATGGGGGGATGTATGTTTCAAGTTCAGACCAAAGGGGATGAAGAATTGATCTGAAGGGACAGGTAATGAACATAATGACCATAATTCAACAGCGTTGGACGAGTGAAGGTCTGATTTGGACCGTAAGGGACTTATATGGAATGAGGTTTACCCCGGGCGCCAACGGTGGCGCAATACATTGTCGGACCTCAGCTCCGGCATACCGGGAAGTATTGACGAATTTGGAAGAACATAAATATGAACGGATTAGGTCGAAGCATGGTAATATGGGGAAGCGTGGTATCCATTGGCATAGATATGGTGCGAGTCATTGGGTCATGTCATAGAGGCTCACACAGCTATTCCCGGGGAAAACGGGGGCCCTGACGCAACTAAAAATCTATGAAAACCTAAATAGGAAGACCGTTACCGAATACCTCGTGGCATAGCTCGGGAACGATACTACTTGAGGAAGATCTGCTCCATATGTGGGAACCTATCAGAAATTACAGTTTGAAAGTGGCCAGAGTTTGGGTTTTCGTGCAAGATAAACTATATCTTCCCCCAGACTAAGTTGCTTTGGGTTAAGGCAACAGATCAGATCTTAGGCACCATCAAGGACCCTACTATATTCTGACCATTTCCTCCGGCGAGAAGACTTATGGCTACAGACTCATTGTTGTGTGGCATCGTGAGATAGAGAGCAGTATAACAAGGCAAATAAAACAAATTATCGCCGGATTCCACTCCTCCTAGTTGACATGAGCATACATAAAAGCTAATCGTAATGAGAGACGCTTCTCACGGTGAACTGCTGTGCTGTATAAGTAATTCTTCCAAGACCAATACATAGCTAGGTAGATAGCAGGTAGTCGTATTCTAACATAATAGTCGAGGTGATGTTGCTTCATGGAAAAGTGTCGGAATCTTCATATTGGATTACAGTTTCCATTCTTCCGTGCTGCGTGCTGCCTTAAGAGTCGAGCACATGCCGAAATACAATCTTCTAGGACCGTACGAGGCCTCGGATTTAACTCGTAGAATTATTAGGGACTTATAGTCAAACCTACAATGAGGCCTATAAGGGCGTTACCGGTTGATGTCATGGCTCCATGCGGAGTTTTATGTCCGTATATGATTGGTAACCAATAAAGCCAAAGGGTCATAACTGACCCAGTATATCTTCGCCGTCGAAGTCCCGTTTTGGGTTAGGTACTCAGCCCTAAACTTAAAATATGTCTAAGATTGGGAAGTCTGGCTGCCTTTAACCTTTAGCTATCTGTCAATGATTCAATGATTCAGATAAAATCCGGTCAAGTCCAGAGCCCTATCATTTCTCATTCTCAGTGATGCCTTTGCCACTGTCAGAGTTTCGGGCCGTTGGAGGTCTAGGCCCGATGGGAGCTTAGACCCCGAGACAACGTGGGAAAATATGATCAATGCCTAGGTATATGTATACCGCAATCGCTAGCGGAGAGGCTCTTCCTCACTGCGTAACAACGCCGTCATTACCACTCTTTCATCTTCACACGTGTATAGAGGATCCTTCCCACTTTTACTGCCACTTTTATGCTTCGTCCTAGGAGCATGTCCACCGGCATGCCATCGCTCATATTCCTAATTGGGATATTCGAGAGTACAGGGATGCACAGAGTAGTAGATAAGAAGACAGCCTTGGAGGTTTATGGTGTATAGATTGACTCTTTCAAGTCATGACCTCCTTCAAATCCAAGAGCGGAGGAAAGCTCAAATTTTATAAGCCTACTAAGTTTAACAGCTGCCGACCCCTAAAGTTCTCCCTAAGATCAGCCCCTGATACCCCTGATAGCGGTGCAGCGCTGTAAACCTCAATATATATGCGTATCAACAACAATTCCCATAGTTATCGTGCTAGACTGATATGAAAATATTAGACAGGAGACACGATAGCATCGAATATAGAGCGAAGTCTTCCCGGTAAGGATGACTTGGTACGTGGTAGCAATTGACCAATCAAGCCGCGTGGATCTCAGGGCTGCATACCAAGAACCTGTCACCCCCTGTTCGTAATCCGTACCAGGTAGGTACCCACGTACCTTAACATCAACCACCATCATGTTCAACCATCATGACTAGTCTTCGACGACTAACCGCTTTCCCCATATATAGATTGGCGGTACATTGCCGCCCTCCTCAGCATCGCTGCCTTATTTATAACGGTCTACTTAAAGCCACATCCTCAAGCCGTTTCAGCTCAACAACTTTCAAGCGGGGTGTACATCAATCCTCGGTATCACAGACATCTCCAGCGCCTGAGTTGCTCCCAAATGACATTCTGGTTGACGAAGAGAGGATACCCGGCTATAAACCGGAACACTACTATCCCGCAAACCCTGGAGATGTGTTAGACAATAGATATCAACTAGACGCAAAGTTAGGCTGGGGATCGTCATCCACGGTTTGGCTCGCGCATGAAGTTCACAGGTATTCACTGTTAACCAACACATTATTACAGCTCAATGTAATATTATCAGAAGGAGAACTGTTTATGATACTAACATCTGATTAGTAGTGGTGATAGTTTAGAACCAAGGAGGTATGTCGCCATCAAGATATGTAACTGCAATTTTCGCGAAGAGGACATGGCGTACGAGCTGAATATGAACATCCATCTATCCTCAGCAAATCCAGACCATCCAGGTGGTGGAGCCCTAGGCACAGCGATTGAGGGCTTCACCGTTGAGTCGCCGCGCGGAAACGCACACCTCGCACTAGTCTTTGAACCGTTGAGAGAGTCACTATGGGTCTTCGGGAAGCGCCTCAAACGCAAAAATCTTGCTCCTCATGTCTCTCTGGGCCTTATTAAGGTGTATCTCCGCATCATATTACAAGGGCTAGACTATATGCACTCGCAATGTCATGTCATCCACACAGGTATGGCAGGATCCCCTTTATAGGTATGTTTATATGTGTTTCTCACTGACATACCCCGTCAAGATCTAAAACTGGATAACATCATGGTCACTTTTGAGGACGACTCAACCATTGATGCCTTTCTCAAAAAGCAGGCCACCCACCCCACGGCTCGCAAACAAGTGGGTGATCGTATGGTGTATCGCTCCTACAATGACTTCGGGCCCGTGTATAAAGGCCTCGGGGGCATGATACCACAGATTACCGACTTTGGCTCCGCACAGCGCGGCGACGGGGATAAGCCGCTCATCCATCCTATACAGCCTGATGAATACCGTGCCCCAGAAGTCCTTCTCGGCACTGGCTGGTCCTATAGCGCTGATATGTGGAATTTTGGCATCATGGTATGTCCCTTCTCATGATATTTGCCTAGGTACTTGTTTAACCCCTTTTGATTCTCGTAGATCTGGGAGTTCTTAGCTAGGCGACCTCTCTTTAACCAGCCGAAGACGCGTCCGTACTCGGCAGTTCAGCATTTGGCGGATACAATTGCCCTCGTCGGGGACGTACCTCCTTCACTTATCGAGCGCGAGCGCAACATGCGTCATTGGCGATGGTCTCCGGAGGCTGTAAATCCCGAGGGGAGGCTATCGAGTAATGCCCTTGAGTTTTTCGGCGGGCCATTCTTTACCGACGATGGTAAGGCTGCCCCCCTTTTATTTATTAATTCGTTGCTGACCCCTTAAATAGGCGCCTTTGTTGGTTCCGATCTGATACCCCATACGCGCAATTTGGAAACTGAGGTACCTGAGTGGATTCTTGAAGTGAAGGAGAAGGAGCCTTTTCTCTCGTTTATGAGGAGGGTGCTACGCTGGTTGCCCGAAGAGCGTGCCACGGCTGCGGAGCTACTTGACGATCCATGGCTGACTCCTAGCACGTCCAAGTAACCACCAGAATTACGCTGAACGTCAACCTCCCTCCTCTCTCCTTTTTCCCTCTTCGGCGTCGCATTTTACGCCCAAGACGCCACTGTATTATAACTTTGAAAAACTCCACACATGTTAAAGACATCATATCTGAATAACCCTCATTAGCTAGAAGGGTTGTATTTAGAAATGGTGAAGGCTTCTTAAATGCGTACTACTGTCTGTAAACAGCTTAATATAGGCGACCACTCAGTTAAACCCTCACAGGCTATTACTGCAAATAACCAGCTTCATAAAAGCTGTGCGTTTTTTTATACTCAAATTTGTATTAAACGAGGCGGTAAATCATGTACATATTATACATCGCAACTAGTTACAAGTCCTACTACCCATTTGTCTGTCTTATGGAACTTGTTTAGCTTTAACAGCTCCAATGCTCATGGAGCCATTCAAGTATGATTTTTTTTTTCGCCTCAAAAGGCAATCTATTCCGTGGACCCCTTCAAATAATATACCAACTTAGTACTAATAATATACTCGACAACGAACCCTCATGTCGGTTATGTACATATAGCCGGAGCCCCTATCTCTAGGTTTTTTACAACGTGAGTTTCTCAAGCTGCGCGACCACTTTCAAGGTCTTCCGAGCCGCCCTCCTCTTCTGAACCCTCGCGTCCGATTTGCGGGATTTGCGGGATTTGCGGCTCTTGCCCTTTGGCGGCGGAGGAACCGCCGAGGCCAGGGTCATCGCGACTTGGGTCGTACCTACGTGGGTCCGATATACGCGGCAAGAAATGCTGCGGCTCATCACCATTACGTGTCGCGCTGGTACCGGTCGGCTGTTCTTAGATGATGATGACTTTTTGGGTTCCTCTACTGCCGGCTGATTCACCTCAAATAGGTTTTTAGGCTCGTTTAGTAGTGGTACCGTCTGATCCGTCTTGGACGGGTTTTGGGCGGTGTTGGAAGCCATGTTACGTCGGATATTGGGTTAGATACCTAACCTACCTGATAAGTTATGTTTTTCTGGATAGATATTAATACAATCTTCCCTGGAGAGCTATGGAGTACGAGAGCCGAGATAGCTTTGTACTGATCTAGGCGGTGTATATATCTTAAACAAAAAAAGGCCGTGGCAATGAAAAAAATTGGCCGCTGCAAGGCTTTCTATTTATGTGCGAAAGGCATGACGAGATATCATGAGCAAGACAATAAAGTTGTTATAAATATCACTTGCTGTTCCTCAAAATTTGGGTTACGCAAAGAGTAAATTTTAACACACAAAGAACCTTGTTTTGTTGAAGTTCTTTCAAGTATCAAATGATCAAGAACTGTCAAAATCCAGCAGATAATACATCATTGTGTTGCATGTAACCGTGAAAATCGGAGTTGAACCAACCAAACCTTCTCAACCAAGACAGAGAGAGAGCTAGGAAGAGGAACAGAACGCCGACAAGGTTTATATGAGAAAGTCCGTCGGGACTAGGATCCCTGCTCCCTACGAAAAGCATGTCTCACCATTTATGAACACCATACCACGAAATGTCTAACCTACCTAGACACGTCAAGTAATAAAATACCATCTGTAGACAGGAAATATATAAATTATTAACATTCCGGTACTCTCTCTAATCAGAAAGAGAGCTTTGTAAAACTCGTAACTCCAGTCAGCAAGCCGCCCAAGCTCATCCGACAACCTGCAAGCCGCGTATCCGATGGGATCCCGACAGCTCGTGCGCTGTGCCACCTATTTGCGGAATACGATAAAGAGCCGCCAATCTAAAAGGCGTTCTAATAATACGCAGCCCGACCCCCTGAGAGGGATCAATTGACCTAACAAGGTTCCTGGGCGGACCCGACGCTCTGTGACGCGCGTACACTTTGCTTTTTACATATCAATAGAGGATCGTGCACTCAAAATTAAAAGCCATCTTTGTTTCTCCGATGTATGTATTTCTACAGCTCATATATACGACGGATGGAAAAATTCCCGAATTTACACTGAATTCAGTACGCCTACCTCACTTCGCCTACCCTCGTAAACCCGTCGCAAACCCTATGAAAATTCCCAATGCAGCACGTCATCCATTAACTAACCAGTCTCCCAACGTCTTTGTACAGAACCGTTTAGGTGAGTTTCGTATGCAAGTTACCTAGGAACGCCACGCAAAATGTCATGGAACATCGGGAGTCGAAAATCGCTATGACGATTTTCATACCCCTTCTCTTCCGCTTCATATATATTTTTTCTTTCTCACTTCTATTGCTGCTACCGTCCGAGACCGCCTTCAGCTCTAAAGCCATCGCACATCAGATCCCATGGCTTTTTCAAGTTGTCGGGCTTGCAAATGGCCTCGTTCGCAAACGCCCGCCACCGATCTAGCAGATCACTTTTAGTGATCCCATCGTGCTGGGTGAAGAAGCTGTAATGTCCCACAACGGCACGGGTATCAATGAGGAACGGACGTCCGATACGTCTAGGGATATCAGCAGTGATATCCTGCTCGTCATCGTCCGCAATAGGCAGCTGGTCCCTGATATCGGAACCCCAAACGGCCACGAAGTTTAGGTTGTATCGGTTAAATCCGGTATCATACGTCTGCTCACCGCCGGGACCTTTCCCGTCTCCCAGAACAACGGCGGAAGCATTGGGCTTCGACGCGTTCTCAGGATACCGGATGTTTCGGCCGAAGAAATAGCGCTGCATCTTGTTCTGCTCGAGATTATACAGGAGCGAATATTGCTGTTGCGCCCCAATAGCCCATGACTTCCACGCCGGGCTGAACGCAATTGGATCAGAACCGCGGTTCTGGTCGTATTTGCCCATCGGAGTTTTGAGTAGCTCATAGTGGTCGTCAGATATGAGGAGCCACGGATGCCCACGATACGGCGGTTTCATTTCCATGTAATCATAGTCGTCCACTAACTCATTTTTTGGGTATGACTTCTTCTCGGATACCCGCCATGTCTCGGAAGCGAGGAACGTAGGTTTGCTACTTGGATCAGGGAGGAAGGGGTGGATTGCGCCATAGTGGTACTGTTCCATTCCCGTAACGGGGCTGTTGACTAGGTTTGCTGAAATAGCATACGGGTGAGGTAGGGCAATACGAGTATGGATGAGCTGAGGAATGGCGTCAGGGTGAATGAAGACCTAAGTCACGAGGTTAGTCAGCGTCTTGTCCCATTCTCAAAGTCTCGCCTTGCTCTATTGAGAGCGTAACGAAGCTTAGCAGGCTACTCACAATGTCGTCATCTATCTTGACATAGATGGTTTTATCCTCTACAGCATAATTCCACATGCAGCTGTATGGTTTACCTTCGCAAACATCCCTGCCGACGATCTTGTATCCGGGTGTTCTCCGAACGAGATCTTCCATCCAGGCCATATCGTCTTCAACCTTGGTGTGGGCCATGATCCATACTTCATCGAAGTACCCGCCATTGGAGGCCAAGTTCTGCTGGAGGTAACAGTCGAGGAGGTCGACATATCTCTTACGGCCATAAAAGACCATACCCACAACCTTGATGCCTTTGGGTTTCTTCCATCCACCCTTAGGAGCAATACTGTCCAGTTTGTGCTTTCTCGTGCGGTCCGCCCTCTGCAGGTCGTATTCGCCTTCCGCGTCTACAGGCCATGTTGTGCAATATTTCTCTTTGCTAGGTTTTGGTGGGGTGTAAACCGTGCTGTTCTTGCCACTCGATTCTTCGGTCTTTTCAGGAGCCGGCGCAGATGATACAGATGTAGGTGTCGCAGAGTGTGTTGGTGAAGTGCTTGTATGTTGAGCTGCTTCGGTCGTTGTGGGAGAAGAAACATCGACATCTGTCTGGTGTTGTGTGGGTTTCGCGGGAGAATAAGGGTTGAAAACGAATAAGGTGACGGCTAGAGAAACAACGATGGCGAATATGAAGTATCTCGGGTTGAATTTCCGAGCGGGCAACCAGCTAGGTCTCGGGATAGACGGGAGACGGCGCCATATGGGATTTTGGCTTGATCGCGGCGTCGGCCAATTTAACTGACTGTTTTCGGGTTCATCATAATCGAATTCTTCGCTCGAGGACGATCGGGTCTCTTTGCTCAGTAACTGAGCCGCGGACTCAACGTCCTCTTCCCGTTGCTTCATTGTTGTGTGTAATTAGTGTAGAATACGGTAGAGTATGTTGCGGCGCCTGTATATTAAGCGAGATGCCAGTAGGATAAGCGCTGATCCTGACTGGCTTCTTAGTCACAGTATCCTATATCTCGTAGAACGTCGTATCCCAAAAGTTTGTCACGATTACACCGTGTGAGTACGCGCATGCATGCGCTGACGCGAGACACTTTTGACTTTTAGCTTGACACTGACGGTGACACCGATAAGTTTTCTATGAATGTCACGACGACAACAACGACGACGACAGCAATGACAGCGACGACAATGTTGACGAAGGGGTCATATTATGGAATGGTCCCCTCCGAGTTGGCCGAGTTGGAACCGAATGAATATAGAAAAGCAAGACTGTAGAGGCTGGGGGCTGAATATGTAAAGGGGAGGGGCGAAGATTGATAGACAAGGTATTGTAGCTAAGTAGGTAGGTAGCGATTTAGGCAGTCAGCTTATTATCATTTCCGTTATTAGAACGGATAGGACTTTTGTTGGTACAGGGCTGTACTGGGCTGTACGAGGTGTAATTCATCTGCAGGATCTCGTGGGTAAAAAAAGGCCAAGACAAAATTACAAAGAATTAGTGCTGATGGAGACCAACGATGGGGACTAGCAAATGGAGACCAGCGATGGAGACAGAATGCAGAACTTCAGAGGGAAGCAGAGCCCTGGAGGAGGCTTAGTTTAAAGTTAGGGGGATCCTTAGCGGGCACGGTTGATTCCAGGCCCGCATTGGGTGCTTCTGTCTTGGCAAATTGGCTCTGGTAGTTGTAAGTGGCGCCCTTTCTTTTTTGAACCTTTTTACTAGTAACTCTGCCGAGAATATTAAGGCAGGTTTAAGGCAGGTACATGGGATAGGGTACTTAATTTTAACAAATCCCATTGGATCCTCCATCGGTATCTGCACGTGTTACATGGCATGTTTGTACCGGATTTGTAGTGTTGTAGTCAAGAACCGGCTATCACATTATGTACATATTTTCATCAAGATCTTCATTACGAGTTGCACAATTTCCCCGCATGTGATATCATTATCATTGGGCTGCACTAGAAGATACCTAGTACATACCTAGTAAGACAATGGCTCGATAGAAATGCTCTATTGTTCGTATTGCACAAAAAGCTGACTTGTCTGTTTTCGAAAACTTCCATTAACGATTACTATAGTCGCATTGTATGGCGCACACAAGAACCCACATGCATATGTAGAGGTTATCTGCCGGGGGAGTTAAGTCGCATTCGGGATGACCAACCATATTAGATCCGTCGCCTTCAGCTGTTTTACGCTTAGTAGAATTGAGAAGATATACCCGGTTCATTTCAGAGCTATACGAGATGAGATCCATACTGAATTAGGTATATCATCTTACATCCGTTTTAGAGCATCTAGAAAAATACCTACATGTAATTAGGTAGGTATCTAAAAATTATCTAATTCGCGTGGGTATTGCTAGCGCGAAGCATCGCTATTATTATATTAGTGCTTGCTCATCCACTTGGTGCCCACATCATCGGATCCCCTTTTTGTTAGCAACATCGGACGAAGGAATCATCGGGCCGCCGAGCTGTGAAGCGATAGTTTCTCTAATGGAATATCTCTGCCTAATACTACATAGTGGCCATGATCGCAGAACCGGGACAAATGATGCAAATACAACCAGGGGCACTTGCTGGCTATCTAGGGAGACCAGTCCGTCCGAATGCAATTCGCTAGATTGCGGACAGCTTGGCTTCTTCGCTTATTCCAAAAACCGAACGACCGTGCCGCAACCGGACAGCACCGGCCAACAAATGAACCCATTCAAAGGCTTATTTTGATCGCTAACGCAACGCCGTATTACCTACAGCACCGCGTCTGATATCAGCTCAGCTATCAAAGCTTCATGCTTGAAATGACGACCCGTATGCGGCCTAGCATAAACTCATGAACCTTGTCTTACGAGATAGCCACGATGGTCCAGACCTCCAAAGTGCATACGCCAAGAAATGTGATGAAGGCCGAGAAAAATTTGGTCTTTTCTTAAGCTAACTTTTGCTAAAGATAAGCTACTAGGAGTTGGGTGGATCGTATTAGACTCGGAAGGTTTCGAAGAGTTAGCCTCATGTCTTTGTCAGTTGCAACTCTAATGCGCAGTAATTGTGTTGACAAAGGAAAATAAATGCGTTAGCTTTTCTTCCCAGGGATTCGGTTACCAAACGCTAAGGCAGCCACGCCGCCAGGTTGGCTCGGTTGGGGCCGGGGATCTCAAGCTCCTTACATCCCAATTTCCACTTTTCCAGCCTTCACACTTGCAGAGCGGCAGACAACGTGACTTGGCAAATCCCAAGAGATCCTTCTCATATCCTCAAACGGTGGCACAACGTCATACTTAACTAAATTGAGAGTTGGTGGGCTACCGGTTTCATCATGTACTATGTATGAATATGGCTGATTGTTGGTGTAGCACAATACCATCTCAATCCAAGTAAACCCCCACGATCTTAAGTCTTGTTGCGGTAGCTGAATTCGCGTATCCCTTCGCATCGCTGTCAATAATAGCTACCAATCATGATCACAAATCGAGTTATCACAACATATGCATTAATAAACCAAAGAACGCATGAATAAGGCAATATAGAAATATTATCACTTCCTTGCTTGTACTTGACAGGACACAGGACTTCAACACTGCTTTGAAGCTCGGCGTAGATTCGGCTTATACCCAATGCCAAGGTAGCACAACAGCGAGCACAACAGCGAGCTTATTAACAGAACTCGTAAACCTACGCCCGGTCTGACTGCAGAAGCTTAGCCCTTGTAGACCATGACTGATCACTTAAATATATCCAATTTTAAGACGATTGCGTCGTCAGAGTCCTAGGGAATGACAAGGACCAAACGCGATTTGTTTCCATGCAAGGGCAGCAAACACTAAGGCAATTAAAAACCAGTTGCTCGTCAAGCGTCTCATGACGGTAGTGAATATATTATTCTAGTTGGGAAACCCCATCTTTCGGTATGGAAAAATGGACGTGTCCAACGATGGAACGTTTCTGTTTGCCGTCGTAGGACGGCCTCCTCGGGGTCTTATTCGCTCGCCGCAATTGGACCACGTTGATATCAGTCAGTTTTCAAAGAACTTGAATCTGGGAAGGTGTCACAAACACCGAGTGAACTCGGCTTGTACACGCTGCGCTTCGTATCGTATGTACCCTTATAAAATCAATATCTTATGTAGTACAGTGTATGCCCTGTGCACAAACTGTGTCTCACCTCGATAACGCGACTACCTAATTACACGATAACTCTATCTTATCGTGCTATCATATTATCGATAAAAAGGGCCACTATCTTATCTTCCGCGCATATTTTTCCGGCTAAGAAAAAAAGTGTGGGAGCTCCAGCAAAATTCAACCATCCAGCCTCCAGCATTCGTTCGTTGCGAATTTGCAGTCTCGAACGCGGTCAATTGCCAACGCACCACAACACAAAACGCAGAAACCAATTGACCAAGACCTACACATCAAAAATGTCGAGAGGAACGCCGCGCGGACGAGGCGGCTTCGGGGGAGGCTTCGGAGGAGGCAACCGCGGGTTCAGAGGCGGCGGTATGTGCATTTCAGCTTCAAACCTCCCGAAACCACAGATGAAGCAGGTCGCAGAGCTAAAGCTTTATTCGTTATAGGTCGCGGTGGATTCGGACAGCGAGATATGGGGCCGCCGGACCAGATCCTGGAAATGGGAAGCTTCCTGCACGCGTGCGAGGGCGAGATGGTCTGCGAGAGTATCAACCCCAAGGTACCGCATTTCAACGCGCAGATCTTCCTCGAGAACAAGACGGCTGTTGGCAAGGTTGATGAGGTTCTCGGCCCCATCAATCAAGTGTACTTCACCATCAAACCAACCGAAGGCATCCAGGCTACGTCCTTCAAGCCTGGAGACAAGTTCTTTATCGGCAGCGAGAAACTCTTACCCCTGGAGAAGTTCTTGCCCAAGCCTAAGCCTCCCCCAGGTGCTCCCAAAGTCAAGAAGCCGAGCCGAGGTGGTGGCCGCGGAGGTGCTCGAGGAGGGCCGATAAGAGGCGGACGTGGAGGTGGTGGATTCAGCAGAGGTGGCCCGTCGAGAGGAGGAAGAGGCGGATTCGGCGGTGGGCGAGGTGGTGGTGGCCGCGGCGGCGGTGGTTTTAGCCGAGGCGGCAACGGTGGAGGCAGAGGACGGGGCGGGTTCAGCAGGGGCGGTCGATTCTAAGCTGGGCAAGATACCCCTGTTTTTGTCCCCTATCTCTAGGCATCCCGGCGGCTTCCCTTCTCGTGTTATCCCTCTTATCCCTCTTATTCAGTGTTCATGTATTACGAAAACGGCGTTACGGGGAATTCTGAACCTTTTTGTCCTTTTTTTTCAAGCTAAACGGCCTTGCAGAAAACAAAACGCATCGCTGCACTGGTACCGCTCGTCAGGGCTACCGGGCTAGTTCTAAATATACCTGCTATAGCATGATCCTTATTGAAGTCGTGATAGTGATGAGACCCCAGACTTTGGGAAATAGTCAAATCCAGGGACATTAGTCTATCATAAGCTTTCGGCTCCATCACACAAGCTGATGATCTTAGCATAGAGGTAATAACGACTATGAGAAACAATCGTCTCGGCCGTTCTACAAAGTTGTCAGCCCTCGAGGTCTAGGATTTATTAGAACAATTTTATCTGCAACGGTCGCGATTCTGAGTGTATGTCAATACGGATCTTGTTTCATTGTATTCTACCATCAGATAAAGCATCGCAAATACCACGAGTCACTCATGTTTACATCAACATCGAACCGGGAACCACCCTTAGACTCAACCCGAAAAACCAGCTTTCAGAGTAATCGTGCTAGACATGGTGCAAGGTTTAGAAAATCTATAGAGTTATGTTAGATTAATATTGCGTCTGATTGGGTTACGCATGATGAAACAGGTAGGGACTTCGACGGAAGCGGCACAAGTAAGCCTTCTATTCTAGACCATAATTTTCGAGATAACGCTCGTTTATTTCCCCTTTTCCACGTTTAATTCTGGAAGTATTCCGCGAGAAAGACTGGCTCTAGGGATATAGCTTCCCTTTTTAATCCTGTCAAATCTCGTGGGCGGATGAAAAGCTACCTATAGAAGGTTCTGTCATCCCCTTGATGTACTACGGCATAGGTAATAAGGTAATATTGCTTTATGCAAGAGTAATACTCTTGGTACAGCTGAATCTGCCCCCAGTGCCTGGATAATGCCGCCTCCTCCTTACATGGCTTGGTAATAACAGAGTCGCCTATTACTAATTACCCGGCCATCTTCGAGCTCTAGTATAGCGAGTTATTAGGGCTTTGAGTCGCACGAAGCCGTACGGTAGTTCTGTCTCTACCAGAGACGACCAAGGCTAAACGCTAAACTAAGCTCAGCCTGTCGTCTCCGTGTACCTGAATTTCTCATAAGTCAAGACCACTATGAAGAAAAGAGCCACTATGGACCAGCAGGAGGCCATATAGCGTGCTGGTCTAAAACTACGGAGGATCTACTCAGATTTAGATCTAGATCTGGGAGCGACTCTCTACCACTCAAGAAATCAAATCATAGGCGCCGGGAAAGATGGATAACATGGAAACGGAGCACTATTATAGACTATATTGGCTTCTCCGGTGATGTCTCCATCACTTATAGTAAAGTAGCTCTACCCAGGTCCTAGGTGAAGTGGGCATTTGAACTCATTGAGTCTAGATCCTAGAGCTAAAGGCACAAGGGACCTCGACATACCCCCGATAAGTTACCTCAGGAGCTTGGTGAGGCCATGCGGCGCGTCCACTAGCTTTGCTCTGATTATCCCGTCCTAAAAGCTACGAAGTACCTAGTTATGCCTCACCGTCAGAGCAGGTCAGACACGTAGGTGATTACGAGCACGGAAGAAATTCCTTCAATTTGAAACATGCCGAAGAATTCATATTCCATAGTGTGTATACGTGTATAGCCATACCGCGTCTTGTTCAATGTACCGCAGTCAAGCTCTGCACCACTATCTGCATCTGTCCAAGTCAAAAGCACTTTGATCATCGTAAGAGCGCGGGTATTTCCACGTCCCCATCAATGACATGCTGCTCATTGACGTCACGCATGAGTTTTCTTTATCCATCCTCTCATCGACCAACTTTGCGTACTCAAAGGTATAAGAAACGATAGACCAACGCCGTGCGAGAAAAAGTAAAAGGTATACCACTAACGTGTGTGTCGCTTGAAACGAGAGCTTGAGTTCACTTGCCACTCAAAAAGAACCGCAAACCTTAACATCTAATAAGCCCCGGGTGTTCCAGCAGGTGTGCTCCTTGGGTATTCGCCAGGCACGTGGGGGTTGCTGTTCGTCCGGTCACCATATGGCCTGGGACCAGCTTGTCCATTCTGAGACGCAAAGGGCACGCCACCCGTAGCGGGATTAGGCAATGGCTTCGCGAACCCATTTCCGGTATCTTTTCTCTGCCCGGCAGTACCATATGCAGCCGCGGCCGTAGTCTGCGCATATTTCTGCTGTGCATCAGTAGCCATCTCGTACGCTGCCGCACCACCAGTAGCATTGCCGGAATCTTGGCTCGTGCTAGTAATAGTGCTCTCTAGAGTCTGGTTCGTACTCGTAGACCCTGGGCCAGGGACGACGACTGGCCGGGCGGGTGGTGCGTGTTGCTGCTGCTGATTGGCAATAGGTTCACCGTTATACGGGTTTACGCCATCTGCACGCGCTTCATGGTCAATAATTGCTGCATGGCTATGTGCCTGGTCCATTCTCACGCTCGGAGTATTTCCATACGACTGACCAACTGGCTGTAGCAAGGACGCCCGATTCCCAGCATAGCTCCCAGCCCCGGCATAACTTTGTGGTTGTTCGCCGACGCCACTACCGGGTAGTGCGCCTGCGGCCGCGATCACGTCTCGATCTTGTATGTTGCTGTTTGCTGTGTTGGCGCCGCCCATTGTGTAGTCATTAGCTAGATATGCTGAGCCGGCGCTGCTAGGAGAGCGCGGTACTTGCAAGCCTCGCTGTGCATTGACCATGAGGTCAGACGGAAAGTGTCCTCCTGGCTCGGGCCTACCCTGAGGGCCTTGGCGGGAGCCCGGGCTAGCGACAGCAGGGTCGACAGTGAATGGTTCTTCATCTTCATCGTCCATCATACCATCTGAACTGGCGGCGCTGCGCTGTGAGGATCTTGAATATGCGCGGGAGTGGCCCCGAACGAAATTGCTAAGCTCCTCAGGAGACTTTTCGGTGAGCGCTTTGATATCTTCATACCAAGCCATCATAGTATCGTGGCTTTCAGCACGGAAGACCCAAGTATGACCACGGTGCATAGACCCCGTCTGTCGACCCTTGAGGATGAACTTGTTGGAAGAACCCCCTTCAGCGGAGTGAGAACCAAGTTTCTGCTCGGGCAGATACAGTGACATGACGGGAGCTTGAGTCTTGTCTGCAGACTTGAATTCGTGCAAATGAGTCGGCGATAACACATACCTGACATCATATTAGCTAGTTCATAGACCCAAAAGGAAACTTCTTACCATCCAGCCGTGTAACTCTTCAGATACTTGCTCTTGCGTTCAAGTAGACCCGCGCGGATCTCTTGGCAAGCAAAGTGATCTCGTCCTGGGTAGTGAATCTGGTCGGCAGATCTCATTGGAAGGTCGGGATCGACAAACTGCGAGTCTCGCTGAATAAAATTGACCCACTCGTGATCCTTAGGCATCGAGATGGGACCGGCACGGAGTTCATCGATGGCGTTGTAGGCGCCATCTGCCTCCCGCTTAATAATACCTACGTAGGCATTGTATGACTTCTGAATCTCGCCTACGACAATAGACTCCAACTCTCTCCCAGACGACTCGAGATTCAAATACGCCTATTCAGTTGTTAGATTGTATCTTTGGTGAAGTAGGAGGAGTCTTTTTACCTTATGTAAATAATTCTCTTCGTCGAGCTGTCTCTCAAGCTGTCGGTCAACCGCGAGACGCAAAAGGTAAGGGTCCTGTTTGCCTGTAGTTAAGGAGGAGTCTAGCTCGTTCTGCCCTAGGACTTCTTGCAGCGCCTTAACGGCCTTCCTAGTTGCCTCCATTTCCTTCTCGACCGAATTCTTGAAATCGCTGGACAGACTTTTGATCTCTTTTATCTTCTGGTTGAGATCGCTCCTTAGGCCGGTTAGCGCCAGGATGACGTCTTCTTCGATCTCTCGAGCTTTATTAGCTTCCATAATTGAGTTTCTGTGATAATTCCTTAAGATTTGGAGCGCATCGTCTAGCCCACCAGAAGCTAAGAAACCGGGTGGCGTGGACGTGTTATTGAGGACATTGGCTAGCTTGAGGAGCGACTTGGCTCGATGTTCGTAGTGCGATTGTATTTCCCTAAAATACGCAATGAGGTCTTTGAGGATCTTCCGCCAGGCTGCACATTAGCGTTAGTGGTGAGTGAACATGCGCGACACGAGACACGAGTAGTTACTGGGATCATCGTGACCTACCTTGAAACCTATTGGCTAGTACTTCTGTTGGGCTACCCGAAGTCGGCACGGGACAATAGAATGCGCTATGCATTTCATCTGAGTCGTGAGAGCTCTGCAGAGCTAAACTTCTTACGCTTCCGGCCTTCATGCTCCTGCGACTGCTACTGCGCTTGAGACTACCGCTCCTTCGTAGTGAATTCTTCTTCTTCAAGGTATTGCCCCTCGACAAGGATATAGAATGGACGCTTGCCGCATCGCCGCCGGTTGTAAGGATCTCAGGTCGCGAAGAGATGGAATTAGAGCGCTGCATCGCGGAATTCTGATAATGATTCGGTTGCGATGTTGGACCGTCAACAACTGAACTACCTCTCACGCTCGCGTCCCACTCCTCGGTAAACTTAGGTTGGCGATTCGCGCCTTGAAGATTATCGTTTTGAGGCGGTGCGATGTGGGAATTTGCTAAGGTGTTGGACAAGGTTTCGTCATCGACAAGTATCCTTTGTGGCTGGTGGTACGCGAAGTAACTACCGGATTGGGGCCTCGAGGAGCTGCCTCCTGCACTACCATTACCTGGGAGACCTCCAGGTTCCAAAGCTGCAGCGGGCTGGTTCATATTAGAATTGATGCTAGGGAGAGCAGACGACAGTTGAGGCTTGGCAGACATGAAGATGTTGACGCAACCCTAAACTCAAAGTGTTTTGTCAGAGTGTAGACTTGGAAGGTTTGGGACTAATTAGATATAGTTTAATGGATTGGGGGTCGACGAGTCTGTGCACTTGAATAGTCTAAAGGTTGTCCCGTAATATTTCAGCGCACCTTCGATGTTTAAGAACGCCGGCCTACCTAAGTAGCGCGTACGTAAGGATGTAATTTATGTTGGTTCCGGGGATAGACGCATAGAGTTTGAGGTCGCTCCAGTCAGAGTACAGTAAGTGAGCTTGTTCGACTTAGGTAAGGCGATGGTTCAGAGTTTCGACTCGCTGTTCATCTGTGTCTGGATATGATCCTGCATAATAACCAGTAAGTCAGCCTAAATGTGTCGTGTAAAAATTGGTTAGGGCAGGCGCTGTTCTATTATCAAGTAGATTTGGATGGTATTTCCGAAAACCCAAAGTGAATAGGGACGAAGTGGGGAGCTTAGGGAAAGGGTCGCAAATAAACTTCTACGTACACAATGCGTACACAATGCGGGAGTATTGGCTGTTCAAAGTTGGGCGGCGACTCGATTGGGCTCTAGAGTAAAGTAAGGTATGGATGATTCAAAGGAATGAGTTGCGACTCAAGATGCAATTCGTAACAGACTTGCTGTAATTCAAGATAAGTGTTGATAAATTAGGCCAGCCGCTTACTCGGAAGACAGGAAAAGGGTACTTAAGACAAATGCGCAATGACGATGATGGCGTTGTCGTCACCTTTGCGCCTTCCCCAGGCTGCTGTGCCCAATTCTGCGCACACATTACCCCTATTAAGCTTAGCCTTGCTGAGGTACCGACGTAGGTACTGCACGTCTTAGCCATGGGGCCTCCCGGCTGGGTACTTCGTACTATCCGCATTCGGTAAATTAGCTGACAAGCAGCTTGGTGGGGTTTGTAGGACGCACTCGAATCTTTGTTGCACTAAAGAGAACTATGACGTAACCTCACGCGTTCTGGGTCCTTTGCAGAATTAGGACGGCTCAGACGGCAGAGGTCTCAATATTGATCAAGATCACATCTCATAATCAATATTGATGCATGAGACATCCTCTCAACTAAGCCACCCTTTAGCTAAATTCTAGAAACTACCCATGGCACATGGCAACCCTACATTCAATCGCCCAAGACATATATTATCAGATACAGTTATGACGTGTTGTAATGAATATTAAATTTACAACCAACAAGACAAACATTGGGAATCATGGCTTGAATGACTGGAAATATTTTGCAGAAAATCAACTACATGGCAGACACGCAGCGTTGTAAAATTGGAGTAAAAATGCATGTGAATCCGAGGCTTCGTCACCTATATCTATCGAGAGGCTACGACACCATCCAACCTCCAGATCTAGGTATTCCAAGAAAAGAAAACCCGATACTTTGGTTCTAGTGTGATGATCATCGCAAGTCTTTATCTAATTAAGTCACCCTTCGAATTCGATATCCTATCTAGACCATACCCCCAGTGTAATTATGTCATCACCAGCCTAACAATGCAAGATATGCGCCGGCGCTTTAATTCGTTACAGCCCAACAACGTCGTACCTACATATATTGAAACGACACAACCTAGATTAGAACCGCATGTTATTCTTTGGTTGAATGTGAGGGAGCCTGTATTATAAATGCTACAGATTTGTCTCACTTATTTATGCAGACATATTATTTCGCAAAGCATATGGACCTCATAGTCTATTCCTTCCAAAACAATGCGTGGAATCGTATGTAATTATAAAATTAGCAATAGGAGCTTTCATGAATCTTAATATTAATAATAATAATGGGCTGCCACAAACGACGACTCGGACATCACTTAGTCTCTCAGTGCCTACTAGTAAGGTTCCAAAAGCGAACCCCCCTGCCCCCTAAACGCCTTGCTCATGCAAATGCTATGTAGTTCTGGATCCTGGTTGACAAGCTAAGCGTCAGCCATCCATCCAGTACGCCAAATCCCTATCCCGTCCATGTGTGTCGTGTTTATAATGCCATTCTGCTGGTCGTTTTCGTAGTACGACAAGAGAGTCCAAGTCCAATCTCGACTGCTATAATGCTACTATCGCTCCTAATTAGTCAAATTACGTTTCTCACCCTTCCGGGAAGGCCCCCTAATGCTCAAACCAGCTCCGATATGGATTTCACTGTTTCAGTGTGTTTAATTCTACCTTTTCGTCTTGGTGGCGGCGCCTTCGGTGGTGACTTCTTGGTGTTTCTAGTGCCATTCTCAAGTACCGAAGTAGCATATGGTATTCCATGCCGGTGTTTTGGTACTTCGGGAAGAGGTTTCTTCGGCCTATTTGACTTTTCAGACTTCGATACCTCCTTTGACTTCTCGCTGGAACTTGGACGGGATAAATCGCTTGACCGACGCACATCACTAGAACTTCGACGGGCTACGTCGATTGACCGACGTAGATCGCTAGAGCTTCGGCGGGGGACCTCGTTCTTAATATCATTCTTCGCCTCTGCTCTCACTTCGGCTTTAGCTCTTGCTTCTACCTTTGCTTCTGCTTCTGCCTCAGCCCCTGCTTCGGCTTCGGCTTTCTTGCTCGGCGTCTGGACACCCGGCTTCTCCATAACAGCCGCCACGTCCACGACGCTAACGTTACTGGCAGCGTCATTATGCGAGAGGCTGATGCCGAGGAATTTACGTGCGACCTCGCCAGCGCCTATACCCTCAATGCCCTCGTCGGCAAGCCACTTGACTTTAGCTACACGATCCACGAGCCTTAGCGTAGTCTCGTCTACCGGCGCAAAGTGGGTATTGCCCGATCCGGCTAAAATTCTAAGCAGTTTTTGTACCTCGTCCTTTTTGTAGTGAGGCGGTTGGTTAAGCTGAGTATGCGCGAGCAAGGGGTACAAGACGCGAAGGTATGTATGTCGCAAAGACATCAGTTCATTCGGCAGGTCTAGGAGATTGCGGATGATAACGTCAAGGAGCACTCGCAAATCGTTGGTGTAGAAGTATTCGTACGTAGCTTTAGTGGTGAAAAGCAAATACAGGAGCTTCAAGATAAGAAGCTGTAAGGACGTTTCGGTTTCGCGGTTGAGAAGTAGTATAATGTTCTCCCCAAACGTCCTATAATTCGGTCCGTATAGGCTGAGACACTTGACCACCCTGTTCGTTAACGGCGCGGTCGGTGAGGCGGGATCGCTAATGGTAGTGGTAGACGCAACCATATACTGCTCGTTGAGGACAAGCTGACACTAAATAAGCAAAGGCGACATAGTCATCAAGTATTCCTCAACTTACAAGAACACGGATGATGGGATAGTGGTACGGGTCATGCACATCATCGGACAAGCCTTCAATGAGTTCGAATAGGTAAATAACGAATCCGTCGTCGACATGTAAAAGATCCTCAATGCGGAGTTGCTCGATCCGGGACATCTCATACATCAAGTCCAGCAATAATCGATGTAGGCCCGGATCGTCCTCTTTTCGTCCGTTTATTAGCTCAAGTAGGCGGTGAAAACATCCCTCCTCAATCATTCGTTTAAACGTAGCCTCCTCTGCCCGACCATCGATGAGTAGGAAATTGGCGATTACGTAAAGGGGTCCAGGCTCATCCTCCTGCAGCAAACTGTAGATGATCTGTTTGCGCACGTATTCTGGATCGGTATGGAAGAGGGCTCCGTCAAGGAGGCTTTGCGAGGCATTTGCTACGTCATCTTCAGAACGGGAGAACTCTTCTCGGCACCGCGACGCGAGGTACAGCCATGACCGCAGGGCATCATCAATGATCTCGTGGGCTTCGGCAGGGCACTGAGTGGCAACGACTTTATGTAGTTCTAAAAAGAATCATCAGTTCGTCTCGTTTTTGTGTGATAAGATGAGATAGTAATAGGGGGAAAGGGGGGAGAGAAGTTGAGACGGACCGATCCACAGTTGCTCCTCATTCTCTATCGAGATACTGGTGTCTGAGTCGGCCATATTGATCAGAGCCCAAGCAACGTGTTCGGCATCTCATCACGAAGCCTGACCAAGATTGAGTAAAGAATGAATACTCGTAGAAAAAAACAAAAGATGATAGGCAGTCAGGAGTCCGCAATGTGAAATCATAACCCAACCACGCATATCGCGTGGATATGTTGGTTATGTTGAATGTCGATCAGACGTGCTCCAGCGATAACTATGCGTTGGCGTGGAAAAGAATAAAAGGACAGGGACTATCCCCAAGCTATTTTCCAATTTTTTAGCTAGGATCCATGGCTCTCGCCGAGTTCCCCGCATCGGGCACAGGCCATTTTTAGGCTTATGAACTCATAGGTACATACAAAGTAGACCTTATCTAACGGTTATCGCTGGCTAATTTAACGCGTGGCGGGGCATTTACTTCAATCCAATGTGCATTAGGTAATAAGCCCCGCTGTCTTACTACATGGCAGCTGCATAGGAAACATAGTAATACCTATGGCTGATATGCAGGCACTTAACCTTCATCTCCTTTAGGTACATTATTATGTAAGTGTATGCCCTACCTGCCCCTGTAGTAGGTTAGAAAATCGCATCGTTTAAGAGACCCGAACCCATTATTATTATTATTTTAATCGTTTTTTATTACTATGGCATATTCAGACGCAGGCAATTGCTCGAGTCTAACGTAAAAGCTTCGCGACATACAGGTATCTAGTAGATATACACCTGCAAACCGCAGAGCCAGGAATGAGACCTGCTATATTCCATATGTCAGCATTATGACCTACAATAGCTTCTAGTGAAGTAGTCAGCCAGACCTTATCACTAGTCTTATCTCAGCTCAAGTCACAACCAATGCTAAAATGCTGCATATCACACTTGCAAATGTGGTACATTGCCAGCATTGAGTCCAAGTTCAACCCGCAATTCTGACCATGCTGACCAGGTAGCCACTTAATCAAGTCTCTGAATCCCATGCAGGCTAAGCAAGAAGCCACTCCGCCGAACCTCAGGATTCAAAAAGGTTAGCAACGCCTTCCAGATTGTCAGCGCTCCCGTCTTCTTGGTCATTGATAGGGGCGCCCGCCCTGGATCCATTGTGACTCGGCGCTGGAGCTGTCATAAACTGCTGGGCCATTTTACTGCGTAGCGGCTTCTTTGTCGAATTCTTGGTTACGGGTATCCCAATACTCTTGCTTAGCTTGCCCATCTCTGACACGCTCACACCCTTGAGGTCACCCAGCAATTTAAGCACGACTGCCCGTTGTGCACGAGGGTTGGACTCGTGTATTTTCATGTATTCTATCGCGTCAAAAACATCAGCTGGTGTCACATTGGGGAGTGAAACGAGTATATCCCGCGTCGTAGTCGTAAGGTGGGAGTATGCCACTACGATAGTAGCAATGAGAGAAGCAATGTCCTTCTGCAAATCAACAAAGTACGGTTCGTGGATAGACGCTAGGCACGTTTTCACAACGTCAGATGATATGTACTCGCGAATCTCTGCTGCGGTGTCCGGGGGTATGGGCATTGCTTTAGTGTGTTGTTTGGGCAGATTAGGATTAGGTTCTGAGACCGCGAATTCCGGACTGATGGAGCGCAACACCCTAAGTACGATCCCGCAGCACCGAGAATCTCGCCACCGTATCGCATGCGTGCAGAACAATAGAAGAGGCTCCACGATAGAGGAATGCATTAAGCAAAACTCTCGTAGCGTAGGATAATATGCATCGGCGTTCCCCTTTATATGCGGAGCCGGAGGGTCTGTTTCTTTATGTTAGTACGTATCTGTTATCACGGGCGGTCGAATTGAAGGCTCACTTGTTCGGTTTGGGTCTAAAAAGTCCGCAACCATCATAACGGATGCGTAGCACAGCTGTCTCAAGATGCTCTCTGCCTTCATCTCTTCGGTGAGAGAATCTCCTTCAGTTTTCACCGATTGCTGCTGATCAAGCTTCGCCCACTCGGCGTTTATTCTGGCATCCATTTGCTGATAGCACGCAGCTATTATAGGTGGGAGGAAATGGTCTCGCAAAGGAACCGGGCAGTTGCTTACTAGATATCTAACCAGGTTGAGAACATTAATCAACTGGTGGGCCGAGAGACTGAAAGAATCGGCGAGGAGGGCGTGGGCCAAGGGTCCTGGTAGCTCATTAAACCCATAAAACTGTACGTCCAAGCGCGTCATGCAGTAGATGATCGCATAGCATGATTCCCGTACAAATCGTATGGATCCTCGAATCGTCGAGGCAAGTCCTTCCAAGGTGTGCTTCTTCTCCAGTACGCGAGTATAGAACTCATCCTTACTGCCTTCTGAGATACCAGCTTGCCAAAATCGGTCAGTAAGGACACGACCAACAATACTCCTCATCTCCGGCGGTAAACCCGTCCAGTTGTCGGGAGTGTGCGCAGCATGTGCACGACTAAGTAAACAAGTTAGCGGAATAACAATGTGTGGGTAAAAAAGCAAGAACCTACTTTAAGAAATTGAGTAGCTCTGGCAGGATTGCGGCAAAACCATCCTGCCACAAAGCACAGGAGACCTGGTACGGATCCGTATCCTTTTCGACCTTATCGACGGAACAAGTTAAGAATGATTTCGTTGGTCGCAACGGGAGAACCTGGCTTAGCGTCAGCATACAGTTTGTTGCTCAAAATAAGAAGTGACCCAACTGTTTGTCGCTCTTCGAGCTCTGCTTGCAACGCCTGTCCCTCGGCATCGAGCTCCATAGAACCCCAATCTGGTATATTCTGCATCTGCTTCCGTGCTAAATAGCTCTGCGCTTTATCAAGCGCCATGAGCTTGCAGAAACCTTCGTATGACGATAAAGCCTGCTTAAGACCATCATTCTGCCACTGGGCCACCACGGGGTCTATGAATCCTCGTAGCTTTTGGGCCTTTGTGGCCTGGTCGAGCCGAGTAGAGCGGTGACTAAATTTATTAGCATTGTCTCTAAAAAGACACCTCATTAAACTTACACTATAGTGAATAAGAAAGTCTGGTAGGTGATCTGGCGCTTTTCGTCAAGTGTCCCTGAAGCGATCATTTCGTTCACCTTGGCCTCTATCTGATCATACACGTCCTGGAAACGTAGTTAGTTTACAGCCATTCGATAAAAAAAAATTTTTTTTTGAAGGTTGAACATCTTACTATTAAATGATCGGGCATCTTAGCCGCAAGCCTTTGAAGTTCAACCATGCTCTCCGTTTGCAATTCCTTAACTGCATCGGTGTACACCCGGTAATCAGGGTGCGTAGCTGGCCAAGTCATAAGAATATGCTCGAGGACCTTTAACATAAAGCTTGGGTTCCTATCGAGCGCCATGACGGAGAAAGCAACGAGAAGTTGCAGAATTCTCTTACGGATGAGGGGATCCTATATCAGTTAGCCACGTTCACGGAATATATCACTGCACAACCTACCTCAAAATTCATCGTCAATAGACGGTTACACCAAGACTCTAAGCTGTTCTCCAGCGCAGTTATCTCCTGCTCCTATAAGATATCAGTAGAGATTCCTGCATGAATATGGACTAAGATATGCTCACATTGTGAGGCTCTTCTCTAAGAGAAGTCTCTTTAGACAATCGCCACTTCCCAAAGCCTCTCAGAGCCGCTTCTATTACTGTCGCCTGGGCGTCAACACGAAGGACGGGTTCGGATGTCTTGGAATAATTTCTCACTACTATAAGTTAGAATTAAATCTTCCACCAAGTTTACTAAAACTTACTATCAAATGCCGGCACGTTGTCGTAGAGATGCTCTAGGACATTCTCTGTTTGCCCGAGAATGTGCTGCATCGCATCCTTTATCTTCAACTGAACAATACTCTCGATAACCTGTGAGCTGTAACGTCTATAATTACCGAGAAAAGCATGACGTTCAGGGATTGTATCCGTATCCTCTAATAAAAATTGAAACGTAGGATCCTGAGTATCTTCGGGTAGGCTTTCATACCGGACCAGCCTCGAGGTACAGCACTCTAAGAGTGGGGCAATGAAGGTTGGTATATCTGCAATGTTTGGCCCGAGGGATCGATTCTTTAGGAGTCGAGTCCATGTCACGAGAACGGGTATGGATACTACTAGACTTTGGCTCTGGGTAATTAGGAGAAGGAGCTGCAAGAACCCTTGAAAGTCGATACGGTCCGGATCATTCGGCAAAACGTTAAAACGACGGTCCATATACGTCCCAAGGAACGAAATAACCTGAAGATCATTAGGGGAGTTTAGAAGTAGACATTCGCGACTTAACTTACCTCGGACAACTTCTTCGAGAACTGATATTTATCATCATCGATGTCCTCGGGGTCAACAGCTGACCACTCGAAAAGCTGTCTGAATAATTCAACGTATTCGCCGCCATATAACGGGACAACAAGGTCTAGGAATTCCTGATTGTCAAAACTCGAGCGGGAATATAACGAATGCATAGCCTCTAACGATGCCTTTTTAACATTAGTAAGTCATAGTGATCTTATACACAAAGGTATATAATGGTGATAAAGGGTCGACTGCTGTCTTACCTTCTGGACTTCGATATAGGAGGCGCGAAGCGCCTCGCACAACACCGGCACGCACTCGGTAGCGGTAACAGCATTCGGAACTATCCATGGTAGTATAGAGTAGAGGACTGCTAGAGCCCGAATGGTGCAGCTTCGCAGTTCGGCGTTATGTTGGACATCCCCCGATAGGCATTGCCTTAGTAGATTCGCAATTCTTGCAAGCCAACCTTCGCTTCCACATCTAACGTCCGGGCCTATTTGGCGATTGGGGAAAGTGTCTAGCAGAACAGCAGCGGGTGTAAAAATCTCGACGGACGCCTTGCTAAGAACTCCTTCGCGAACTGCTACCACGGTGTCGTCTCCATTGAAGATGTCATCTGAGAGCATTTCTAAGATGCCCAAGACAAGCTCCTTGTGGATTGCCGAGTCCGGCACTTCCCAGAGTCTGACAAGCATGGCATCCATATCCATCCACTCGCCAGCCCAACTCCTCTTTGCAACTTCTACCCATAGCAGGGCAATTTTGTTCCTCAAATAAGCAGGATCTTCCCTTGACACATTCTGCGAAAGCTCTAGAACGCAGTTACGCAAGGCGGTCGCCTGTTCTTGGGTGTATTCAGCCCACTTATGCTTAATTGCATGCTCAAGTAGTGACAACGCATAATGTCGCACCACGGGGGATTGGGTCGTGTCGAAGGCCAAGTGAAACCCATAATATGAGGCCCTTTCGTTGTTTTTTATGTCCTCGAGGAATAACTGAGCATCCTTGCGGGCGTCGTTGTTGGAGTGAGGACTATAAACGACCTCGAGGGCTTCGTGAATCTTCGGTAGGACAGCCGAGCTCTCGGGATCGATTCCTGCGCCGCCCGTTCCCATATTTCCGTTGATCGAAGTATGTGCAGTCATCGTGTTGCGGAGCAGGGAGATGTGCGGTCGGCCGACGACGATCTTGGAGGGGTGGCGGGAGCTATTCGGTCGACTTTTGTTTTAGGTGTGAATCATCAGGCAGGGCAGGGCGAGTGGAAGAAAGGCGGTAGGTGTGAAGGACGGATTGGGAATTATGGCTCAAAGAACAGGCACCTAGGCGACAAAGTCACGAAATATCGATATGGTACCTTTTCGCACACACACGGTTGTGTAGGTAGAAGAAGTAACGAGGACGGCTCGGTAAGGGGTATCGCGATTGAGAGTGTTCGTGTTTCTGGTGTGGATTTATCAGATTAAATGTTGCTTCAGCTCAAGTGGCATGGTTTGCACGCGATGATTGGAGGTGAGACCTTGGACTTGTAGGTAATTTAGGTACATACACGTACCTTTCCTTCCGTTATCAAATATGGTACCTCTTATCGTGCCACGGTAAGTACCCGACCCGACGTATTGACTCGACCCACTCTGTTGGGTTTATTTTGCACGGGACCAATTAGCCGCCGAACTCAACTCGGAAGTCCCTGTTCTGGAAGGATTAGAACAATTCTTAAAGTGCCCTATGACGCCCTATGGCGCCCCTGTACTGTACCTATCTCCTGCAGGGCTCCTAAAATGTTTCACAGCAGACTGGGAGGACTTTTTGGAATGGGCCCATTAGAAGTCGTATCTATGCATACACCGGGAGCGTACCTTGCAGCACCAAAATCCCTATTACGTACCTATATAATGTAGTTCTGGATTGAGAATTCCTGGCCACCAGGGCATCAATTCAGGAAAGAACAGTCTAGCGACCAGTATTTTGTATCAATAGTTCCCAAATCATAGGTAGCTCAGGTATGATGCATATTTAAATCCTTAGTGTGAGCAAAGAACCATTATATTACGTAGAGAATGACTTACAAAGGAACAAAGAGGTATATATGACAGGCGAGACGAACCACGTCTTATCTTCCTACTTAGGAAGAAGTTACGAACAATGCATTGAGACCTAAGAGGTAATAGATACTTGGTAACACTTAGATTGTGAATTGCTCTCACATAGTATCTTAACCCGCCTTGACGCTGACTTCCGATAATGTGAATATTATCGACTTCTAACAGGAACCAAGGCCACCAATATGCCTTATACAGACAATTAACATACGGTCTTGTGCCTAACGTGCCATTTCCAATGAGTCTTGGTCGTATTGTGCCGATATTACAGCGAGTGCGGCATATGAAACGTGAGAATGTACCCATATATAGCCTACATCCATAAGGTTGTGTCCAAAGGGCTACCTTGAAATCGTACTTGTCCAGCACCCGAATCTATTCGAGGAGATTCGCATCATCCCGAGTTAACTACCTCGTAAAACCGTAGATCAGTATCATTACTGTCAACAAGTCTAGTGTATTTACTATAGTCTTTTTCGGGGAGTCGGTATCCAAAATGATTCCTAATATTCCCATAAACACAGTAACCTATCATAGAAACTTGTCGACACGCATTGGAGTTTTCCACCTTCGAGTTCGGATCCTGGATGGAAATCGCTCCCATAGTTCATGCTTTTGTGCTCCTCAAATCGTCCCAGTATTTTAACCTCATAGGACTCAGCAACCACGTCGCCCGTAATCTCCAGTATCCGCGTTCCTGCATGCATGCACGATGCGAGAATGAGGGCTGTCCACTGCCGACCTTCTGTTTCTATACCTTCAACTCCTTTTTCAGCTTCCAATGAGATCCCTGTGGTCTTTTCTAACTTGATCAGTTTAAGTCTCCATACTCCTCCTCCAAGATTCCGTTCTGCTAATAACCTGGGCTTTTGGGGAAACGCGTTCTGTTCATCGACGGCATATACTCGTATATGATCATCATAACTTCCAGTGATAACCACTGAATCAAGTGGCGCAAGTTGGAAATTCAGGGGTAGTATGGCAGTGACGCCTGCTTCATGGCCCGTGAACGCAACTGAAGGATAAGGGGTTTCGATTAAATCGCCTTCGCCGCTCGTCTGAATTGGGTGGTACGAGCAACTTGTGGCAAATAGCTCTGAGTCATCACCTCCCGAGTATAGTGTGAACAGCTGTGAGTCTTTTTCTGATGAATCACCCACGTCCAATTCGGGTATCCTGGGAATCAATGACGAAAACGCCACTGTCCAAGCTTCAAAATGATGAGTAACCACGGGCTCATTACGGATTTCGTAGACATCCCAGGAGTCATCAACTTTCAAGATGTGAACGCGAGAATTGGAAGTCGTGATTGCAAGGAGCTCGGGTATATAAGGATGCCATGCACATGATAAGAAAATAACTCTCTCATCGCCACCCAGTGGTCTATGCGTAACGATCTCTTCCAGCGAGGCTAGAGGTTCCTTCGAAGTAGAAAGCTTAAAGAATGAAAGAGATCCAGTGCTAGACACGGCGGCCATTACGGTCCGCCCTTCTCGACAAGGATGAAAGTGGAGATCAAGAATGGCGGAAGGGTAGGGAAGAGTTTGTATATGTTTTCTATCCAACGGTGAATTTGATATTGGATTAAACCAATGGGAACAGGCAAATAGCTTACATGTTCTTAGTCTCTGTCAATCTAAAGAGGACAAGACTGCCATCCCGAGTCTGAATGGCTTTCCTTGTCTGCTGTTCTTCTTTATCTTGGATAGCAACATCTGCATCAGCTTCGTTTTGCCTTTGCAAGTTATAGGTACCAATAACAAAATAATCTGGGTGGCCGGGGCAAAATTCGATACAGCTTGGATCTCCCTCCAAGGTCAATGATCTCAGCGGCTTGATGCTGCGTCCTTGCGTCTCCATGATGTTTCGCCCCCAACCAGGGAAGAGGATCTTTAGTAAGATCCTTAGGGCCTGTTTCCCTTTTGCTTTTTTCTAGAAGTGGATGTGCCGACAATTTATGTCAGAGCATGGGGCATGAAGCAAACAATAATTCCCTCTGATTCGATAGCGATAGTGATGAAGTCAAATATGCAGTACCCCCTCAGCTTTTGTGCTTGCTTCATAAAAACATTTTTATTTTTATGCTGCCTTGAAGGACGAGAGATAAAAAGCGGGACAGCTGCAGTGGACGGCTCGGAATCATCCCCGCTATATAGACCCTGGACAAGCAGCCCAGGAGGGCCTTGTCACTGGACCTGGCCGATTTTAGCGCCCGACAACCCGGTTCCAGTAGCCTAGTATTTCCACTTACAGAGGTGACAACCAAACTACAAACCTGAGCTTGAAGGGGGGTCGATAGGGCGGACGTTTGGGACGCGCTTGGGACATCAATCCAAACTCATCGAACAAGGTCCCCGGCTGCCCTACCGGCATTCGATTTATCAATTCCAGCGTTCCGAGCTTGACTGCCTACTATGATTGACTTCCGCGAAGTCCTACATTTCTATTTTCATCCTTTCTTTACAATTGACTTTATTTAGTCAATGGATTTTGCTGGCCTACTTCTCTCGTCTTCTTACAGCATTTATAGAGGTCTTAATTAGCGGTCTAGTGTACTCACATGATTTTACATGCAACCATGAGTTCCGAAGATTCTGATTTCTACGGTGAAGACATTCGGTCCATATCAAGCCACTATGAGCACTAACAAACGATATCAGGCGACGATGATATCATGATAGATCTTAAGGCCAGGGTGAAAGAATTCGATGCCAGGGCATGGTGGGAGGAATACGGAACTATAAAGACGCCACTTAAAATTCAGGCTCAGAAGAAGGATGCGGTAGACCTAGACGTCTCCCATCTTCACAACCCCTATGCCGGCATAGAATACGCCTGGCAGCTCACTGAGACAATCGAGGACTTCCTGGAACGTGTGCCGCCTGCTACTACGGATGAAACCCCGGAAAATCCATGGATTTGGGTTTGCAATCCGTACATCAACCGTACGAGGAAGACCGATGCGCAGAACCAAAAGATTCGTGGGGGCGAAGATGAAGCACCTGAGGAGGAAGGGGCAGATCTTGCTAGTGTGGTTGAAGGAGGGATGGCGAGGCTACATTTTGCCTCTGAGTATATTGACATGTGCAAGAGATCTATCAACCAACCAGCTTTCGTCGCCCGAGAGTGCAGAAAGGCTGGTATGGACGCGGCTAAAGATATTCTTGATCTCGCAAAGGCTCACCGTGTGAGGTGCGGCAAGGTCGGTGAACTGCTCTCTTGCGAGCATATGGAAGAGAAATTTTCCTAACATATCCTAGTGGATGCTCTTCTGTAACACCTTCGAGGTCAACGAGGTCTGGGGCATCATCGCGAAGGCCACAGCGAATAATGAGCTTGGAATCGCTGCCAAGGTTGCGCCACGATCGACTGCTGATAAGAGGACGGAGCGGCTTATCTGCGTCTACACCGCCGATTTCAGTGATACAAAAGATGTTAAGAGGGTTGCCGAGAAATTGAAGCAGCTCGGTCTTATCCAGGCCAAAGGTAGGCCATTATACTATAAACCTGGTAAGTTTATCATGTTCTCCTTTCCACTTAACACAATGCTTACCGTATCAGATGTGTACACGTACCTAGGAATAGCACACGGAAACCCATGGGAGATAAGAGCCTCTATATACGACACCACGTCTATGCTTAGGAAAGCTTAGAGCGGTAATACAGCCGTGGAATGAGGGGAAATGAAGGCTTAAGTGAATATTTGCGAGAATAACTGAATTTGTTGAGATACCCTTTGTTACCAAGAGTTTGCTTCTTCATGTATGATCAGAAACCACAGAGTTTATGTGCTAATCCAAGTGTAAGCCAAACAAGATTACAATGCTTACTTGTCGCCTTTCAACGCCGCCAATGCATTAGCCTTCGATGCTACTGTCATTCAAATCCTTCAGTTCGTTCCCCATAACATGAATGCTATTGCGCGTCCAATTCCTCTTTCGAAGCATGATCATGGGACGATTCATGCGACCAGACATTCCTAGAGCACCACCGTAAATCGTAGAGCTCGCTCCATAAGTTTGTTTCGCGAGTCCAGGATCCGTTGGCTGAGTCGTATCTTGATTCCTAGTTCTGATCCTCACACCGACGCAGCTTATCCCGCTTCTAATCAGATTGCTGGTTTGCTTCGGGATCTGTTGATTTTAAGAGTAATACCAGACGGTAGGCACTGTTTCCATTGAGATAGTACCGATGGAGCTTCTTGGACCTTAGGAAGCCTAGTCTCTCGTATAGTCTCATAGCTGGGATGTTGGTTTCTTCCGTCTCTAGGACGACCTCGTCGGCGTTGCGTTCGGCCATTGCATCTATCGCCATCTTCACTAGCGCCGTAGCTATACCATGCCCTCGAAAGGCAGATGATACCGCGAGCATGGCTATATAGCCTCGGTGTGTCGGAGGGGAGTGGGAGGCATGGTGTTCGAGTTTGCAGATAATGACACCTATAAGGGAGCTATCGACGGGGTTGAGTGCCTAGTTTGTAGAACGTTTCATTAGCTAAATACTCCTTCTCCGTGATAGGCGCGGGGCGTGATCCTACCATGTAGCACAAGTGAGCCCATTGGTACAAAAAATACCGGTAGACATATATGCTGTAAGGCTCGCTGAGGTCCTTAGATATCAAAGCCCGAATAGCCGGCAGATACTTTTCTTCTAGAGCATGGTCGTATTGTATGTATAGAAGTTCACCGGGGAGCTCGCTTGCGCGGGCTAGTTCCATCTCTTTACTCGGTAGTCGCACATGGGGGTACAGCTGACGATGACCAGGAGCCTAAGGTTTAGCGCCGCTACCGGATCACGGGTGAACCTTACAACTTTATTTTTTTTAAAAAAAATAAATAAATAAGTAACAATGGGATAATGCTAATAAGAAGTTAGAGAGGCCAGCGCGCGGGGAAGAAAAAACAACCGGACTTATATGGGTTGACAGCAACATGAGATTGAGTAAGACGGCAATTCGGTGTTACAGTAATAAATTTATTAGATGGAAAGCGACCAGCCGACCCGCTTTCACATGCAAGCCAAACTTTACCTAGCACCGTTGGGTCTGTGAAATAGTGTAGGTACGGAGTTACAAATATGGGGGCTTGGTCAAAAGGCTACCTGAGATGAACCAATTTTAGGAATGGATCCGCGGGGTTGGTCGGTTTGAGTTTAGAGACATTCCATCGTGGATGTCTGTCATGCTGCAGTACCAGGCGGACAAGAGCCCCTACAACGTTACTGGCTAATGGTCTGAAACGTCTTGAGCCTTCTGTTCTTCTGCGCCGTTGATTGGCCAGTTCAAGGGGAAAGCGCACATGCTACCGGGACTACCCACCACGAACGGACTGACGTCAAAATGTTGCAAATTGTTTTCGACATCAACGTTCCGCGCCTGCAGCAATTGGCGCCGCTGATCAGGTACAAAGTTTTAGCCCATTTTTGATCATGGACAACCCATGAGAACTATACTCATTCCTCATTCCACCAAGCTTACGTCGCACAGTAGTACCGTATACCGTTGAAGCACAAGGAGCTAGTTAACGTAGCTTGACCCATTTGTTGATCGTTCGATTCCAACGACGCACACGATCTCGATTTGCTCTATCCCTTATAGCCTATCATCCATCTACATATCACGCCGTGTGCCTGGTCATGTAGCACTGTCCCGACGATGGCATCAACTCTCCGACGCCGCGCTGTCGGTGCCGACAACTCGTCGGAATCTTCTTCGCAAGTTCCAACCCCAAGGGATGAAAGTCCCGTAAAACCCGGCGAGGAAGTCGAAAAAGTCAAGATTATCCACGAGCACCGGCCAAAGACGCGCAAGCGGCGTAATACTTTTATTTTCTTAATGGGTAGCTTGTTTGGACTTGTAGCTGCTGGTTTTTTAGCCAAGAATAATGACTTAATTGAGCTCCCCGAGATTGGAGAGCTTAGCATGGACAGCTTTCTGGATGTGCTACCTGCTGGTCTAGTTAAAGACATGAGAGATCTTGTGGTATATCCCCAGCTTCCGAACGAGGTCATAAATCAACTGACAAGCCTTGCGGCTGTAGAATGGTGAACGAGACTTTATCGATAGCTATGATTCCTTCGCGGTCGGATTGAAGGCTCGATCTGAGGGACTCACCGCCCATCACCCCGTCATAATGGTCCCCGGAGTCATTTCGACAGGCCTTGAATCCTGGGGTACCGCCAATATTTCTCGTCCGTATTTTCGAAAGCGACTCTGGGGCAGTTGGACCATGATGAGGGCACTTGTCATGGATAAAGAGATATGGAAGAAGCACATCATGCTAGACAAGAGAACGGGCTTGGATCCACCGAATATCAAATTGAGGGCAGCTCAGGGCTTCGATGCCACTGACTTCTTCATCACGGGATATTGGATTTGGAGTAAGATTTTGGAAAATCTGGCGTCTTTGGGATACGATCCTACGAATTCGTTCTCAGCCGCTTACGATTGGCGCTTGTCGTATCAAAACCTTGAGTATCGAGACCAATATTTCACGAGACTAAAAAATATCGTTGAGCTAGCCCACGAATTCTCTGGCCAAAAGGTGGTTCTCACGTCTCACAGTATGGGCAGCCAAGTTCTTTTCTATTTCTTCCACTGGGTCGCGTCAGCACAAGGCGGTAAAGGTGGCGACGACTGGGTCGATCGTCATATTGAAGCTTGGATCAACATAAGTGGATGTATGCTAGGCGCAGTTAAAGATGTAACTGCCATTCTATCTGGAGAAATGCGCGATACGGCACAGTTAAACTCCTTCGCTGTATACGGACTCGAGAGATTTCTCAACAAAGAGGAACGAGCCGAGATATTTCGAGCCATGCCAGGCATGTCGGCTATGCTTCCAATTGGTGGAGATGCGGTCTGGGGAAATTTGACGTGGGCACCGGACGATCAGCCTGGCCAGAAAGCCTCGTTTGGGTCCTTTTTGAACTTCCGTCGTGGTGTTAATTGGACCACACCAGATAGGAATTTCACCGTCAGCGACGCAATGCAATACCTTCTCGACACGACTGATGACTGGTATCGAGATCAGATCCAGAAGAGCTTGTCACATGGAATAGCTCATACCTCAGCCGAGGTGGAAGCTAATGAACTAGACAGTCGCAAGTGGATAAATCCTCTGGAAACAAGACTACCTCTGGCTCCGAATCTGAAAATTTATTGCTTCTATGGCGTGGGCAAGCCAACGGAAAGAGCGTACTACTACCGCTCTCCCGAATTTCCGGGCTTAACAAATCTCAACGTGACTATCGACACGGGTTTGATCGTCGACGAGATTGATCACGGCGTTGTCATGGGGGAGGGTGACGGTACCGTGAATATATTGAGTAGTGGATATATGTGTGCCAAGGGTTGGCATATGAAGCGATACAACCCGGCGGGCGTTCAAATCAAAGTTGTCGAGATGCCTCATGAACCAGAGAGGTTCAATCCCCGCGGAGGGCCCAACACGGCGGATCATGTTGACATCTTAGGTCGGCAAAAGCTCAATGAACTAATTCTTCGCGTCGTGGCCGGGAAGGGTTATATGATAGATGAGACCATTATCAGCAACATTCGGGAGTACGCTGACAAGGTCCAGGTTTACGAGGAAGGATAATGGGAGGGGAAGTGGAATAGAACTGGGTAGATGAGAGATGGCCTCGGGATCATTATAGGTCCGGATTAATGAATGGGAATTGTATATACGAAACAGTGTATTTTATCACGGCATGTTTAAGAACTTTGGTGGTTTGAACGGGCTTTCGTTTGGCTGCAATACCCCTCTTACTTATAGCCCGCAGAAAGACGCTTATAGAAATGCAGATGCATAAGAGTTGGTTTTAAAGAGTTGGTATTGGGGCTCAACTCTGGGCGACGCAGATTCCAAGATTCATTTATTTACCCCTTTTCATTCAATGAAATTCTGTTGACAGTGCCACAACTTCATCTACTTTTTTAATATTAATGATTATACGAAGACTTGAACGATTTACTTTAGGTAGATAGCTAGGTACATATGTACGCTCGAGGTTAGTCTCCAAATATTGTCGTCGCACAAGGCAAGAGGTAGTCGTGCACGGACCATTCCATTCATAGAAAACTTGCACTACGAAGACAGGCTTAGGTAACCAGATGTCGCCTCGTGCTCTCTCTTTCATCTTTAAACTTATCACGGTCACAAAGCTGCGAACTAATCCAATTATCAAGGGGATTTCTACCAATTAACTCGACAATTCAGGAATTGCAAAGCGTTTCTCATTCATTTCGAGTCCAGTAGTATCCAATTATGGATTCTTCCGCCAAGAGAAAGCAGCCTTCGACAAATGGGTCTGACAATCGTCCCGCGAAAAAGAGCAAGGTAACGCTCAATGTCTGGCACTATTTTCCATCGCCTAATATGTTGTTTAATATAGGGAGGAAGTGGCGGTAGATGGCAAACGCCTCACCACAAGGCGAAACTTGAGACCCTGAAAAGCAAGGGCTTAGAGGCCGGAGATGTAGGAATATCGACAACCACCGTGAAAGGTCGAGAGCGGCAAGCGCTAGAGGAGATGCTAGATATCTGTGAGCAGGTAATAGCCCTCTTCATTTCGGATTGATCTGTCCTATGTTGCTGAGAACATAGCTAGTACGCAGAGGAGCTCTACGGCATCAAATGCCAAGACACTGCTGAAGCTGAGGATGATGAAGACGACGACATCGAGGCCGCCATTAAGAAGGAAGTGGAAGGAATGAAGTCCGCAGACAAGGCGAAAGATTCGGTCTTTGAGCCCATACGCTTGGATCTTGACTGCTTGACCTTCATAAAAACGAAACCGCCTATTGATCCCGTCGAGTTGGTGAAGCAGATCTGCAACGATGCAAAGGACGCCAAGGATAAGACGCAAAGACGGTCAAGATTCATCAATCGATTCACGCCCGTCACGGCGAGTGCGAAGGCCACCGACGCAGGCTTAGAAGAGGTTGCCATGAAGGTCCTCGGTGAGCACTTTCAACTCGCCGGTGATGATAATGAGCAGGCAAAACCTGATGCATACTCGGTATGTCGTTTATTTATGCCTAACCCGTTGCGATTGGTTCTACGGGGAGGAGGGCTAACATGTTGGTCTGACAGTATGCCATTCGCCCTACTTTCCGAGCGCACAACACTCTTAAACGTGACGATGTGATCAAGAAGGTCGCATCACTCATCGCGCCACGTCATAAAGTCAACCTTTCGTCACCTGACAAGGTTATTCTCATCGACATATACCAGGTACGTGTCTCAGGCTATTTAATTCATTAGAGAATAAAGCTAACCTCAGTAGACGTTTTGCGGTATGAGTGTCGTCGATGGAGATTGGGAAACTCTAAAGCGGTATAATCTCCATGAGATTTATCTAGCGGCTGCAAAGGCGGCCAGTGAAGCTACAGCGAAGCCTGGGGAGGAGAATGCGGAATCAACGACTAAACCAGAGAGCTCCAGCTGAGTCCGCCTAACATTTTTGCAGCAACCGATGTTGACACATGGAGCGTCTTACTCCAGTTCAGAGGTGAAACGAATGAAGATATGACGAGGGTAGCAGTAGCTGTAGCATGAATACTACATCCTTCGCCACAGCTCGGTATCGAAACCGACGGCGAGCATGATCGGCTCAGGTGTAATGGCATAGGAAAATAGAAAATCGGCGTGTATAAGAGCTGTGCATTATCCATGATTCTCTATTTTCTCGACGGTAATGAGACTACAGAACCCGGTGATTTAGCTTAAGAACAATCGCTTAAAATAGCTGTGTCATAGTGAATCGACGCGCGCTTATGCACAAGGATGAGTGGCTCCATGGGTGAACCATAGAATCGAATGGTTAGCAATACATGAGGAAAGATTAAATGGAGGCAGTATTGCTGATCGAAAATCCCAGGATGCAGACAATTCGATTTCGGATTCATCATCCGAGGTCCAGCATAAGTGCTCTACCAGCCTAAGCCAAACCAACGTCAAGTCCTATTCCAATCAGAGCCGATGTCCGCTCTTTCGGCTACCTATAGAGCTTCGATTCGCGATATGGGAGGACTTTGTGGGCGGAAACCATTTAACGGTAATTAGGAAGATCAATAAGCTCGCACATGTGGTGCTTCCGCGGGACAGGAAAAGACTCGGGAGGGCGGAGAGGATAGGGGTCGCGCCGAAGCCGGGTTGGGGCCCGATACTAATCGGTGACGAGAAGCGAATCAAGGCAGACGAAGTGATAGCACAGATAAACCTGCTAGCGTTACCTCAGACCTGTAAGCGCATGTAATTCAAATCGTCATGAATATCCCTAATGACGGTGATAATGTTGCTTAACAGATATCTCGAAGCGGGTGAGCTTCGCGTTTGCTATTCCAGCGGTAAACATCAACCAAGGTCTTCAAGCTCGGCTGTATAAAGGTGGGTATGAATCACCGGATTGTTGCTATTGAGAGTCTACGAAGGAGTGATACGGGAACTGACTGTTAGTTGTTTGTGTCGGCCATTGTCATTGGAATACGATATGGGAAAACTCGCTCTGAGATCACTGCATGTGCCGCATAGGGCTATACCAGCTTCCCTCCGGGAATCTAATTACATAGTTTAATATAGGTATCCAACCGATCCGGCGGTGTAAATCAAGATCGTACTTGAGCTCGAGTTCCTGCACCTTCTCAGTCAGCCACGTGGCAGCCTCAGCGAAAGGGTCTTGCTTATAGATCTCGACGAGCTATATGGCGGTCCTACGCCTGTCATTTTTATGATGGGCGTCCTTGTAAGTTTCCATGCGGTCAAGAACGTCTCCAAGCTCACCCCCTGCCTCAACGTAATTACCCCAATTTATAACATCGTACGCGTAGTACATCCGGCTCGAATATCATCTCCAGATGCGCGTCGCGTTAGGGGCAAGCCGCATCTTAACTTTGCGGAGTCCAGGAATGGCCCCTTTACTTCGCTCGACAGCAAGTTATAGAAATTAATCGCATCGTTGGTCCGGTCCTGTCTTTCGCATGTCTGACCCATTATATTCTGGTCAATAAGCCAGTCGTTTGATAGTGGAACATTGTCATTTATTAGCTGGTAATAGGGAGACATGACGGCTGCCAGGTCACACTCGGCAAACGGCGTTTCGTATGACTCGTCTTCGTCTCTGGGTTCCTTGAAAGAATTCGCAATGGGTAACGTAGATTCGCAAGCAAGTCGGCTAGCGCTTTGGCGTTGCTTGTCTGAAAAGAGACGATAGCAGTGTTCGAGGACTTTACTCTAGGGGACCAAGTATCTTTCATCTCCCGTAAGAGCTACTAGGTTATTCTGCTCAAGCTCCTGAATAGAAGCCATTATATCACCCGCCGTGGTCAGTTAGTTGGGTGCGCATTGCTAGATCGGCGGAGACTTACGGCAACTCTCTGAACAACGTAAAACGTGAAAATCAATACACAAACTGACTCCATTGAGAGGAAACAGCAGATCTGAAATATCCTGAGCGAAGGGGCTCGCTGTAGTCTGTTAGGGGTAGGAATGTCCTTGGTGGTATTCAGTACGGCATCGATCCTAGTCATCTCTAGTGAAACGGTGGGCTTCTCTTTCGTGGCATTTGATGTATCCTGAAAAAGCTGTATATATTTGTGTAAGGTCATTTTCCTTGAAGATACCTTGTAAGAGGCAGCAGCACTTAGTGCCATTAGTATGTTTTTCAGTGACCTCGATAAGCTTGCCAAGTCGCACTCTAAACTCCAGTCCACAGGTTCGCGTGAGGTGATGATGCAGCGGCCATGTACAGGGGTAGTTCTCGGGATGAGCTTTATGATATCGTGGTCACCAGCAAGCTCGAGGTCGTCAACTATCAACAACCATTTAGAATTTCCACTGCTCTGGAACAACTCCATCACCGCGCTGATTGTCGAGCATGGTTGGCCTTCATCAAGTTCCACACCCGATGGCAGGTCGGATAAGATTCGGCGGGCCGTTATAGAGCGACCACGAATAATGGGTGCTATTTTTACGAGGCCCTGTTCAACGGAACTTCGACTTGTAGCAGAAATCTAGAAGACAGAGGTAAAATGGTCTCTATACGCGTGTGCGAATTCTTGGGTAATCTCAGTCTTACCCATCCCACGGGGTCCGTGAAGATTGACGGTCGCGCATTCACATTCCTCAGGGTCGATACAGGAGGTCGAGTCTTTCTTAAGGAGTACCTTACAGAGGAACTCGAGCTCTCCTCTTCTGCCCACGAATTTCTTATTCCTAGGCTTTGGTAGACACACTTCTATGCGAAAGTCATTCTGTTCTATGTGTCCAGTCGCTTGCCCTGTCGCCGGAAAAATTTAGCAGTGTATCTATAGAGTTATCCATTAGGGGTGTTAATGATACCCTCTAGGTACATTTATTACTAAAACCACCTCTTCTCCTGTGTAGTTTGTTATTTTCATTGGTTCAACATCGTCAGAGGTAGACTGTACTTACTTTTGCTTTTACCATACTTTTTCCAGTTCTGCCGTAGTCGGCCGCTTGCTTCATTGCATAACCTTAGGATTTCCCGAGAGACTCTCTGGTAGTCGTCGCTGTCCCTGCTCACGAGCCTGCCTCCTTGGCGCTGGCTTCGGGCTTGGTGATATAGGAGCAATCGAATTGGCACTGTTAGATGGAGACGGTCGCTAGTCATTAAGGAACTCGACCGCTTCTATCCCAAACACGTACGGGATGAGGATATCGATGACCTCCACGCTGCCCTGACGCGCATGGTGTCGTTTGTCGAAGGCTATAATCTTAAAGATACTTATCTGATCATCACCGGGTCTTACGACGAAGAATGGTGGGCTGATGGAAGCCGATATAATGATGAACGTATTGTAAAAACTATTATTAGAGCGGTACCTCATGATCACAATATCACGCCTGCGAGAAGGCATGTACCACGGTGGAGCCTACGAGCTATAATGAGACGTTGGACAAGATTTTGGAGCAAGATGGTCTAAACATATTTTGCTGATACTTAGGTACCTACCTAAAGTATAGGATATATACCTATTACCCTGCATATTTTATCTTGAAAAATCGTTGATTTTTGAAGTAGAGTTTCCTGTCCAACTTGTGATGAAATATATGGACGGCTAATGCGACTCGGGATTAAAATGACGCATATGTACAAGGCCTTCAAAGAGAAATCTAAGCACCTCTCTCTTTTGAAATTAAATTAGGAGGTAGGTACCTACATGCAATAGAGACTTTATGAAGAGTTAATATGACACTGATAAGTTTAGGAAGGTAGGTATATTCCAAAAATACCGAATGCCGGGCGGATGGATACTTCCAGCAGCTATATAGTAACGAGTCTCCGATGCCCCTTAAATCCCCCAAGCCCTTGGGAAAGAAGCGCGGCTCAATATCTACGCTAGTCTAGCCTCAAGCTAAGAATGTTCTCGTGTAGATATTTTGATTATAGTGCCTAACTAAACATCTCGGACCGTACCTAGCTAGGTGTTTTCAGAGCAATTCCCACTTAGATGCAGATAAAAGACCCATACATGTCCCACTGGAAGTCCGCATGTCTTCAGCTGGGTAAGATAGTATCGATCATGTGGCAAAATCTCGTTTAAATGAGCCTTCTAGTGGATTTTAGTTCGGTAGCTTTCTAAGTTGCAATAACGGCAAGTAAGTACGGCAAGACGCATTCGAAGCCCCGGTGTGGACGTGACTGACGGCGAGAATTGTCACGATATTAAAGCCCTGCGTGACTGGGTATCATCTTATGATGTTTAGTAGTTTAGTGTATATATGGAGCTATCTGAACGTTGCCTGTTCAAGCAGCATATGGAGAAATCATCACGCTGGGGTTCAATGGACCTGATCCTATATACCTCATAAATTTTTTCCAGAAAAAATTTTACTACCGTTGCTTTCCGGACACAAGAGAATGGCATATAGATATAAACTGTAGCGTAATAAGATGGACATCTGGAATTGGGGAGCCTACGCCGAGCATGCTGGCCCCTTGGCGGAAATAGTTGCAGAGCACAGTAACTCCCTCCCTCCTTTACAATTCCATGCGAGTTAATTTCCACGAATTAAGACCTCACAGATGAAATATGCAGAATAAGCAAACCCTCAATATTAATGATCGACGTTGAACTTGGAGTAATACGTACTCTGTCCTCCCTACTTTTCCTGGTCTCCTGCGCACTTGGTCTACAAAAGTCGGGACTCACGATATAAAATGGTTGTGCTGGCTTGCATATCTTGACAGCCAACATAGTTGTCACATTACTGGTGGGAAAGGTTGATTAGAGATACATAGAATATGATAGTAGAGTAAACAGGTGGAATTCTTCGCCCATTGTAGCTTACGTTGATGTTGGTAGCGCGTCTTAGTGAACTTCGGAGATGTCATTTCGTTCGCGGAGAAGACAAAAGCGCCGGGTTACGAACAGGGGGTTGATCGGCTAGGGTTACCTTTCGAGCCGAATATATTGACTAGGTGATCTGAGGAGTGTTGCATTGCCTTCCTCGAGACCCTGAGTTCGGCTACCCGCCCACTGAAGATCCAGGTAAGCGGCATCCTGGCTTATAATATGTTCATCGTTAAGAGAAATAGCCACTCACGTTCTGGCCCACTCCGTACGTAGGTACGGAGTAGTTGGCCCATCTAGTAGTTATTGCTTGGTATTGTTCCCCGAGAAGTCGGCGACGAGACTTCTACGAAGGTCGTCAACCGGGTCTATGAAATCATTATCTAATTACAATCTGCGTCAGAAAGGCCGGTCTAGGCTTAAAGCTCACAGTAGGAATCATATTAATTATAGCCGCTTGAAGCGGATTAAATATAGGACAAGTGTAGGAATTGATACCCCTATAGGTACTGATTTTCTTACTGGTATATCAATGATGGTGTATTAGACTTCATCTCCTGCTCCGTCAGGCTTGGGTGTACTCGAGAGCGTGATTTTGGAACCCTTTTATCAACTATTACATTAATTAGATCTTGTATTCTTGTTAGCCTGGATATATTACCTATGAGAATTATGACATGAGACTGGTATAAGATTTAATCATTTGAACTAGGTATCCGAGGAGAACTTCTCATCAATAACCGTGTCTTGGCTATTTGATAATACATATTTTTTTATGTTGAACGTTAGGTACTTACCTTTCGGTGAACTCTTTTAGATGGCTACTACCAACGCAACGTAACAAACCAACCCTCACATATTCCACACCGCTCTTGCATTGCTGTAAAACAGCCCGAGGCTTTATTACTAATAGGATCAATCCATTTAAAGTGGAACGTGTAGCAAGGTGATTTGGTGATCGCTGTAATAAGTTCGGAGGAGGCAATGTCCCTGCAATCCAAGAGTGCCTACTGTAGGTAGATCGAACTCCGGGAGTAAGATCCCAAGGAAGTAGCCTAACTTCACAAGGCGCCTCTCCTAACGCGATGGCTCCTAGACGGAACTTGCATTCGGATTTTGAACCGAAACACACCACCGGCGCTAAGCCGTGTTGCGATAAATTTGACGACATACTACGTCAGCCATACGGAGCCGGAGCTAGCGATGGTAAAGTAAGCATCGCTACGCACCAACTATTATTGGCTTATTCGATCGTATTGCTGCGTGCTATTGAGGTTTTTGACGAAGCCGGTAGGGCACAGACTACCCTAAACGACGTATTCCAGGAAGCCAAGCCCGGGGATATCGATCTCCAACAGCCGGTAAGCCGTAAGGTATATACCTGTATGTAAAGTACCTGTATTAGGAATGGATGAGATTGGTGTCGCTTTTTGTTGCCAGTATCTTATAGCCTCGCCCCAAGTGGAATTGGAGGGTATAAGACATGCAAAATAAGAAGCAATACGGTTGGCCGGGCCGGGGAGGAGTCTTTGTTTAAAAGATACAATTCCTACGCCTTGGTTTAATAAGGACAAGCGTTCTACAGAATATGACAGGAAAGGTTTGTAACCCTAGACCCTTTCCCTAGGTTGTTGGTGACGCTTGAAGTGTTATTTTAAGACATATTAGTGCTATTTGCTCGGAAATAATCTAGGTCAATAAGAGGTACTTATTTGATATGAGGGATGAGGGATGAAGGACGAGGTTAAGGCTTGAGCCATGTGAAACCGTATGTAGGTACCCCGGAAGGTAGAAGATAAAAGGTAAACTTCAAGGTAACATAGATGACGAGATACTACATACATTAGGTACGGTACGTAGGTAGGTGCCTACCTCATACATGTATGTAGATTGAGGTCAAGGATTAGATGTGTTATACCTGTTTAAGGATCTCGAGTTAAAGAAAAGGGTATCGGGTCGAGATGGGTCCACAACAGGTACAGACTCTCTAACAAAGAGTCTTGGGGGCGTCTTGGTGGCTGCAAGGTAGAGGACGGAGACCCACATTTAAGGCTCGGCGCCTTACCCGTTTAGATCATTTTCGCTTACTTCCAGCCAATGATATATTCTCCGTCTCGCTTGTTGAATACAACTTCCATGTAACTTCATGTAACTTAATGCAACTTAATGCAACTTCAAGGCAGGTACTATACGCTTACTTACCCTACTTACCGTAGTAGGAGGTACAGTATCAATTTCTTGACCCGCCGCCTCCAAAAAACTTCCTTCGACCTACCACATACGTCGTAGGTTAATCAAACCGTCAACCACCAACCTTCAACAAAGTCCCACGTTGCTCATTGCATCTAAGCTCGTTCATTTACCAATCTAATTCCTGCCTCTATACGCCTCTATACGCCTCTTGCTGCTTCTATCTGCTTCTACACCTTCTTTTTCTTGTAACAAGCGTACCATAATGCTCTTCTCGTGCCACCATTGTTACGCACACCGCTGCATTGGTGAACATTACCATCGAAAATGAGACACCATCGTGTCCATGCAACTTCGCTTGTCAAAACCCAATGGCCGATGTGTCCGATGTGTCCGATGTGGCCCTCTGCAGCCCGTTATAGTCTCTATTAGCCTTCGGTGTCCTAATCTTCCTGATCTTCGTGATCTTCTCCCTCGGGATTTAGGCCTCATATAACGCGTGGGACCACATTAAAATGAGTCCCACAGCAGGCCGTCTTGCCTTCATGGGATTTTTCTCAGCCCGTCTACATACACTACTTGCCGCACCTAGCTAAGGGTCCCGGCGTGGGATCCTAATGCATTCGGGCTTCGAGAAATTCTGGAGTCCTTCGGTTGGCGCCTTGGCGTTCGGATATCTTTTGGCTTGAGTGGAACACTTGCTTGATACTTGTTCGTTTCACATCTGAGCAGTTCAGAACGTACGCACATGGCTGCAGCCACTCAACATCTTAGCTCCACCTCTGTGACCTTGCCTACGCCTCCTTTAGGCGAGTATTGCCTGTGCTATCTTAGTCTCCCTTGGAGCCGCGAGTCGGATGTCTCTCTCTTCGCCAGGCGAGAACGCCTTATTCGCCAACAGCCGACTTCCTGTATCTCATCTTAGCCTCACGAGAGTTGCCTGTCGTCTCTTCAGACGCACCATACCAAGTAATACCGCTCTTTGCACCATTGGCTGGATTCGTCTCTCGGATCCTAACGGTCATCCTCGTCTACTAGATCTGCTAGGTTATCGTGCTGAGATTTACTGCCTGAAGTGTCTCTTTCTTCCCATGACGTCCTATATATCTTAGTCTATCTCTCATTCTTAGAGTATTTCCTTTTTCTGTCTATTGTCTAACGTCAGCTAGGAGAACTATACCCTAGAGACTAAAGTTCGTAAGCTATCTGCTTGTTCACGGATCCTTAGATCTAGAATCATTGAGCTAAGTCGTTGGCTTAGGTACTTCTCTTTTTTTTTTTCAAGTTTACTGCATTAGACCCTCATATCTCGGCTTATGTCCATATTGAGTGTCCCTGTCTTTACCGAAGAGGAACCACCCGTCTCAACCTTCTATTTTGAGAAATTGCCTGGCTTTCTTATTGCATCCTCACCTATAAAGAGACGGATGCCACAAGCACAAGTAATGCGCCGGGCTTCAAGGGTGGATTTAGCGCTTCCAACCGACCCTTGTTCCGTTGCCGCAGGCCCCGGTAGTCCTTTCTTCTCACTCCACATTCCCGAGCCTACCTCCCCTCGTTTCTATGCTCATCCGTCCAAAGGGAACTTTGAAGTAGCCGGCCTATCGCGTTCCACAAGATGGCTAACTTCATGTCACCAAATCCCTTCTGTTGCACGAGCCGAGCGTTTGTCACCCTTCGTCTCCATGGATCGATTTCATCCACTTGAGTCTATGCGCTCAGTAATTCAAAATGCTCTTCCAAATGTTACCGTGGAGTCTATTGAGCCATTGCCATCGTGTCGTCTCTTGAGATTCTTTAGCGTCAAGATCTCAGATGGTAGAACACTGGCTCTCAGTTTATCGCCGCCCCCTACCATGAGACTACTCCGGTCTGAGAGGGATATGAGTATTTCGGAGGCTCTCGTTACGAAGTGGATTCTTGAAGAAGTGCTCGAGTCTCCCATCCAAGTCGAAGCTTCTATCGACGCTAATATCGACGCCCGTGAACGCATCGAAAGTCAGTTACAGGAGGGGAAGCCAAGAATCAAGTCCGAGGGAATACGAGATTCAAAAAAGGGTATAATCAAGTTTCTCCCTATCCTCATCGTCCATTCCCCTTCGTCGACGGAGTTAGGTTCTCCCTTCAACCTTTTTGAGCAACCGAAAGGAGTTCCGGTCTCTGGACTCTCAACACCTCTGACGACATCCGAGAGGAAAAGCGTAGACCTCCAACGAGGTCAACTCGTGCGACTGCTCTCAAGTTTAAAATCGCCAAACGGACTTTTTGGACCAGTTACAGCAATCATCAACTCACACGTACCGTCTACCGACCTAAGTGGAAGGCGGCTGGTTGTCTTCACTAATCGTGGCGCGACGAGTTGGAGACAGGCTTTCCATGGCCTATTAGAGGCTGTTTTAAGAGATGCAGAAGACATGGCTGTAACTTTTAGCTACGAACCAATCAGGGGTTACTTCAGCAGATTAGGTTACGTCCTGGATGGTGTTACAACTGCCCGGCTGGTGGTACTAGACGCGAGTGATGAATCTAATATCCTGCTATTAAGATCTTCAAAGCCTAGCGAAGGAGGAGATAAGAGTCTACAATCGACGCCGAGTCGGGAGACGAGACGCAGCGAGACGAAGACCGGCAAGCCACCGGACCCGCAGCAGCCGACTATCAGCCTTACGGGCTTTCGCGACTGGAGCAACTGCGTCTTCGCCGATCCCCTTTTCGCCGAGGTTTTCAGTCGAGACCCCTCATCCGAGTTCTTACGCGGCTTCCGGAGATCCCCAGGGGCGCATGATTCCAGAACCGAAAACGACGAAGAGACCGAAGTTTCCGACGATAATTTCGTCGAGGACCACGAGAGCATACCCATACGCCTCCTGTTATATGAGTGCTATCACGCCACAGTGGGGGTGGTGAAGACTTTCTACCGGCCCGGCCCAAATAGTAGTGATCGAGAGATCGCGGCACGTAGGCGCCTAGCAGCTGCTTTAAAGCGACTTCAGGAGGTTGACGAGGAGGTGGCAGCGGGCAAGAGACCTAGGAGACCTAGCGCTAATGTGGAGGTGTGGCCGATTAAGAAGCCCAAGGGTGATGATGATACTCATGGGCCCATTGCGGGAGGCGAAGGAGGGTGAAAACGTCGTTAACAAATATATGAAAGGGCGCAAGTAAAAGAAATAGAGTGCGTGAAATTATAACGCAAGGGTCAGGTAATATATTGATATAGGATGAAGAGGAGATATAGGTAGGTGTTGGGACTTCTATGTACCTTAATTACTCGGTCCTACATATTGGCATTGGCTATTCTGGCTTACGATTACATCGACATGACCATGAAGAGAACAAGCTAGATACCTAAATTTTGAAATTTACTTTTTTGTTCTAGACTTGACTATGAGAATATCACTAGTCAATGTAGACCTGAGTATATGAATTTTCTTCGACATCGTCACCTTGACTGCCCTCGTTCGCCACATCCGTATCACGACAGCAAGACCCTGATCTCACCCGTCGTCCTCGGGAACAACGCTCTCAAGCTCGGCAACTCCTCTCCTTCTCCCCCTCCTGCTTGGGTTCCTTGTTCCTCCTCGGCCAGTTCATCAGCAGCAACTAGCAGCTCCTCGACGTGCTCGAAGTCGACGCAGAACCGCTCCGCAGCTTCTTCCGTGATCTCGCGCGCGAGCCCCGCGTCCTGGAGGTGCTTAACGTTCTCCATGGCGTCCATGACGGCCGACGGCAAAAAGTCGTCGAGGCCCTGGCCGGCGCGCGCTAGGGCCTCTGGCTGTAACGCGTCGAGCTTTGAAACCTTGACTACGTCTTCTTTGCGCGCGTCGCTTAACGGGCCAAGGGCCGTGAAGAGTGGCTCAAGAGCTGATTCCGAGCGGAAGAAGGCGTACTGACTCTCGACGAGCCTGGTGCTATGCTCTTCGATGGCGGATTGGAGACGCGAGACGCGAGTCTGCGTGAAAGACTGGAAGGGCTCAAGCGTATTTTGCGCGGCGAGCAGGCAGTTGATGAGGAAAATGGAGTTGCGGGGCGCGGGGATGTTCTTGGACATGTTTTCGCAGCCCGCCAGGAAGGGGTCGAATGACTCGGCTAGAATAGGCTCGAAATCGGATTCGCGATCGCCGTCTGAGGCTAGCGAGGTCTCGTATGTCTTCATGATGGCGGTGAGCTGTTTCAGCGACTCCTGGAGGAACTCCGGAGGTCCGAGGTCTGAAGGCGTGTGCTGGAATTCGCCCTCGAGGGTCGTGATATGATCTCGCATTAGGGAACGGAATTGCCGTAGTGCCTCCGACTCTAGATTGGACATTGACTGCAGAAGAACCGACTCATCACCCAGGAGTTTCGAAAATGTGACTCGGTAGAACCCGAGCAGATTAGCTAACTTGTATGCTAGGATAGTCTCCTCGTTTGTCTGAATGACCTGCTCAACTCGCTGTCTTAGTATGCGTGCCGCACCAGAGACGTCCCTATCGACTAGCTCATTCAGGGCCTTGACGGCGTCAAATTCCGGAGGCCCGTCTGTTTCGTCGGCCATCAATAGCCATAGCTCATTTTCCCGCCCTTCTTGTATACCCATAGCGATTTCATTTCCGTCAGATATGAATAGAATTTCAAGAGCCTCCCGCTCGCTAACCGCAGCAGAATGCGTCCACGCCAACATGTCTCCAGTATATCTAAGCGGGTCGTGCGCCACTAACTCGATTGGCTTTACAGAGTTGTCCTTGGCACCAGACGCCGACGTGCCCGTCAATGCTAGATAGAAAGCATCGGACAGAATCTGTTCCCTGGCCTCTGCAAAGAAATCCAGACAATTTTGGAAGAGGGACGGTCGCTCTGCTAGAACGCGGATGGCCCGGCGAACAGACGAGTTGATCTGTGGGTTCTCCAGGTTGAGCGTCTTGAACTCTTTCTGGACCCAGCGATACAGCTTTTGGAAGGCTTGGTTTAAATATTTAGACGTCTGGTCCATGATCTCGAGGCCGAGGGTCTGGCTCTCGAAACCGAGGAGGAATTCACAGTCTTTCCTGATGCGCTTTGCCTTCGATAAAACAGCGAAGAAGCGATCGTCCACGGGTTCGGCTGTCAACGTGAGAGAGGCGACCTCGTCCTCTGAAAGAACGAAGTGCTCGCGGAACGCTTTTAATATCTGCTGCTTCGTCTCGATGTTTCGCCTCTGCGTCATAAGAGATGATGCTTCCTCGAGGACGGTGGCTGTCGACTCATGAGCTGCAGTGACGTGACCTCTCATGTCTTGGTAGCTCTTGTTAAGCTTATCGATGGTCGTGCCTATTCTCCTTAATTGTTCGGCCACCCGTCCAAATTCGGTGATGATTTTCCCATTGCTGTCGATGACCTCTTTCTGGACATCTAACCGTAGTTGTCTTCGCGTTTCAGCAGTATTGCTAATGCCACGTTCATCTAGTAGAGCCAAAGATTCCCGAAACTCAGAATCCGCATACGATGTAGATAGGACAGATGTCACTTTAGATGACAGCGGATTTGAGGTTCGTCCTAAGCCTGGTGACAGCGGTCCTGGTGATGCTTCATCCCGTCCCGGTACAGGTACGGTGAGGCCATTTGAGGCCATATTTTCAATTTCTTAGGACAATCCTAGGATTATCTAATTCATATCATCTCGTTCTCCATAAATTTAAACCTAGAGATTACAACGAGACTGAAAACGAGGATATCTCGGATATCTCGAGTATATAAGTCGCTAATGATGGGCTTCAAGTCGAGTATGAGGTATCCATAATGTGTGTGAGAACTGCCACCTGGGAAAACGATGCCGACAGGTGGTGAACTAGCGGGAAGCTACGCTAGGCAGGTACACGGTACGTAGTGGGTTACTATATAGATCCCTGTCAAATGACTTCACTCACGCGATTACGATAAGGATAAGGATAATGATAAGGACAACGCCTATAGAGGCGCGCGGTAGCCTTCTGGATGTGGAGCTGGGATACGTCCAAGTCATAAGGTCCATACGACAATCCAGGGTCCAAATGACCACCAACATTTGATCTATTCTTCGCAAACAATAAATCATAGGTCCTCATACTCTGTGCCACAGCTTTCTAGCATCGAAAAGACCCAAAGCTTAAGGAGCCACTTGTTTGCCTTTGTATCTTGTTGTTAGCTCCAACTTAGAGCTTGCTGTTTCGTCTTATGCAATAGTTAACACACTTGGGACATCCAACACCGGTTTCCCTTCATAAATCTATTCTTAAATTAACTTATCTCCAGCTAGATAGTTGAGCTGATCATGGTAAAGAGGAAAACATAGCTAGACTAGAAGCCCTCGTTTGTTGTTTGTTCCGACAAGCTCATGAGTCGAAACGATGCCTCCGAATCTCTTCTCCCGCCTCGTCCAATCTGGCGATAATCGATCCTCCTATGACCATCTAAGGGACGAACACGATGACGATATTGAGAGTAGAGCTGGTCTAGCCCTAGATGAAGAGAACCTAGCCCATCATTTCCGCGATGATGAACTTGATCACGCCGATGACCTCGGTCTTGCAGATAGCCGCGTCTCCCCTCCCCATAGCCCTGTTGCTGCTCCAAGCGAAGTTCGTCATGGCGCCGTAAGAACAAGTAGACGAGATGCGAGACCACGATGGCTTATGCCTGAAGACGATGGAGATAATGATGTTCCCCCGTCTCTCCTAGTAGAGGGTCCCGATCCTGGCACGACCAGGCCGAATACACACAGGGCCGGCCCTCAGCAGGCACGAAATGCTGGAAGACAGACTTCAAACAGAAGAATACAGGCGCAGTGGGAAACTGCGCAGGCACATCAAAGGTTACATCAAGACGAAGAATATGGCCCATCGACCGGTCAACGTCAAGCAGGCGGCAATACGAGGAGAGCAGGGTTCACCGGCAGTCCCAAAGACAAGGCTATGTTCAGATGGGCTAACGTCTCCAATCTTGACGTCTTCATTCGGGACGTATACGACTACTACCTCGGAGCAGGAATGTGGTGTATCCTGCTCGAGAGGTTTCTACACTTACTGTAAGCCACCTTTGGTTCTCTACTCTACTATGCTCACGGGCTAACATTTGACAGTAAGGTCGTATTCGTTGCTACCCTACTCACTTTGTTGTCGCAGTGTATAGATTACAGCAAGATTCGGGAGAGTAAGAATCTATCACAAATCATGATCCCTCAATGTACGAAGCACATGTGGGGAATCTGGAACTTGAGTCTTTGGGTCTGTAGTTTCTACTTTGTCTGGAAGACAATCCAGTGGATTCTTGACATACCGCGCTTACTACACATTCGCGATTTCTTCGTCTATCTCCTAGAGATTCCTGAAGAGGATATGCAGACCGTCTCATGGCAGGATGTAGTGTCCAAGATTACAGCCCTTCGTGATGAGAATGTCAAGACTGCCACCAACATTACGCCGTCACAACGACGCTTCTTGTCTAAGCAACTGGGGCAACATGTGGCTAGTCAGTCTAAAGAGAGGCTCGACGCCCACGACATTGCGAACAGGCTGATGAGGCGAGAGAATTATATCATTGCGCTCTTCAATAAGGATATCCTGGATCTCACAGCGCCGATTCCGTTCTTACGAAATCGACAACTATTTTCAAAATCTCTTGAATGGACAGTTCAATTTGGTGTGCTGGATCTTGTTTTTAATGAAGGCGGCCAGGTTCATCAACGTGTCCTCAAATCTGACCATCGTGGACATCTCAGCAGAGAGATGCAGACGAGGTTTGCTTTTGCCGCAGTGATGAATCTCCTCTTCGCTCCCTTTGCTGCCTCCGCTCTCGTCATTGACTTCATCTTTACGTATTATAATGTTAGTATCTCCTTGGAATATCCTACCACTGTATACTCACATATATATAATAGGAATTTAAAACCAATACCTCGTCGCTCGGGGCAAGACAATACACGCCACTTGCAAGATGGAAATTCCGCGAGTTTAATGAACTCCCACATCTATTTGAGGAACGGCTCAATATGTCTTATCCTTTCGCAAAACACTACATTGACCAATTCCCAAAGAAAAAGACTGAGTCGGCTGCCCGAACCGTCCAGTTCTTCACAGGTGCCTTAATTGCCGTTATGGCTATTGTGGGATTCTCTGATCCGGAGATGTTTGTGGATTTCGATATATTCCCCGGAATGAACGCATTGGCCTTTGTTGCACTCCTAACAACGACATGGGCTGTGGCTCGGGGGATGATATCCGAGGAAAACGATGTGTTCGATCCCGAGTTTGCAATGCAAAATGTCATTGAATACACGCATTACCAGCCAGATCAATGGAAAGGCCGACTTCATAGCTACGAGGTTAAAGCGGAATTTTCCGAGTTGTATAAGGCGAGAATCATCATCTTTCTCGAAGAAATCTTGGGTGTACTGGTCACACCCCTAGTGCTCTTCTTCAGCTTGCCGAAATGCAGTGATCAGATTATCGACTTCTTCCGCGAGTTCACCATCCACGTCGACGGACTAGGCTACGTGTGCTCGTTTGCCGTCTTCGATTTCCAAAAGGATCAGCGCACCACAAAACCCCAACAAGGCAACTTGAACGATGCCCGCGAAGACTACTATGCCACCAAGCATGGGAAGATGCAAGCTTCGGTACACGGCTTCCTGGACAATTACGTTTACCATCCCAGAACCGGACTTCCGGGCTCTCATGGCTTGGGGCCTGCTGGCCGTCACCAGTTCCATCCTCCGCCTACCTTCCCGGGTTTAATGTCACCAACACTCGCTGCGGACATGCGCTCCTCACGTATAGGACGTAGCGAACGGCCTGGTGGCCGAGTACCGTCTGGACCCCAACAAGCAGGACGAACACCCCGTTTCGGGCCAGCTGTCGCTCCATCACCGATGGCCTCCATGCTCCTCGATCCCCACCACCAGCCCTCCGCCTCCTTCATAGGCACAGTCCCCGCAACCCGCACCCCGCAGCGCGTACGCCAACAACGTGGCGTTGGCGTCGGTCTAGGTACGTACCAAGGGGACAGAGACATCATCGAGGAATCCATGGAAGATGGCGCTTCACGAAGCGTGATCCGTAGACAGGATACGGGCTACACGGACGACGGCGATGTGGAGGAGAGCGTAGCCAGGCTGGGCGAGTCCACGTGGGAGGGCTCACCGCGGCACGGACTAAGTAGGGAGAGCAGCGCTGCGACGGATGGAGCGGATGAGGGACCCGGTGTCGTGACTATGCTGAAGCAGTTCCAGCAGGTACATATGGATAGACGGGGAGTTATGTGATGCGAATGAAGGGAAGGGAACGGAACTCTAGTACCTACTTCAGGTACCTGAATTGCTTACTCCTTGCTTGGGATCGGGTAAGATAACCGGCGGATCAACACGGAAGAGAGTAACAACGTGGGATACAGGGGAAGGACAAGGGAAACGGAGTTCATGGCATTACATCCATAGGTTATCATCTTCTACCAGGGTTGCTTTAGGTCAGCATAGCAGAAATACCACATTACAGTAAGGATACGAATAGACAGTTCCAACTCAGCGCAACCCTTGTTAGTGTGCTTAAGTTATAAGCGCGTAATGTACCGGGAAGGAGAAGCCAAAATCTAGTTCGCTAGTAACAGCGATAATGGATCGACGGATTCATTTCTCCCCAGATAAGAACTACTGGATATTTTTAGCACAGTCACTCCTATTCCCGTTTCCTACTGAGGCAAACCTCTTCTTATACCCCATGCAACAGCCCTATAAGAGTAGATGTATCATGATCATTTCGTCGTTATGCGAATGACCTATACTGCATCACAAAAAGGTGGTCATAATTTAATATGTTATTAAACTATAACTGCACGACTTTCGAAGGACAATCTAGGGCTGCATATATTTGCAAAACCTACGATGGGTGTCACACAGATGTCAAATAAACTAAGGACCCCGAGTACGCCGTTGGAATGAAACCCTTGAAAATCAAATGTAATTATGACTTTTGTCTCCAACCACCTATTGTTGTAGACAAGAAGCTACGTGACCTATAGCCGTAGCTTCACCCCAGATTTAGAGATCTTTCTTTTTCCCCAAACCGAAGCTATGCACTCCAGAACTTTTGCCCTTTTGTCCTTTTTGATGCTGCCCCTTTTAAATGGTCGGAAAAGTCTCCTTTTCTATGATCATCCTTCTATAAATGCACTTAACTAGCAGTGGTAGGTACATTTTGTTGCAGATTTAGATGGAAACTGCGGATGATAGAATCGGCATCATCGATGGCGATCGGCCGTACATCAGCCAGTGCCTTAATCTTGGCGGTGCTACAAACTTTCAGTCAGTTATCGCTTTTTATCACGTCGAGTGAAAATGTGACATACCACTCCTTGACTTGTTCATCCGTCATCGACAAGCCAAGTTGAGTCACTCGGGTCTTCACTGCATTCCAGCCAGTCAATCTGGAGGCGAAGTGGACGTAGCGCGTTAGACCGAAATCCTCCGGGTTAAGGATTTCATATGTGGAGGGGTTGTTAAGGATGGCTTTGGCACTATAGCAATCGGCATTAGTAACGACATTCCCTAGTGTACTCAAATAGGAGCTCATTGTGAGGATCTGAGAGAGGGGAGTAGAATCTGCTTACTGGATGCCAGCCTTGTGCGTGAAAGCGCAGAAACCGGTGATGGGGTTGTTGAAGGGAGTGTTGATCTCTACTGCCTCAGCAACCATATCCTCGATCTATAATGTGTTAGCTCAATTAGTCCTATATGGAGATATATATTTAGCTTACCTCCTTGATCATGTTGAGCTTATACTTGCTCTTCACATATTCGGGGCTCGTGACCACCATTCGCGCCAGGAAGCCACCAAGAGGAGTGATGCCATTGCGCTCACCAACTACATCGCGTTAGTAGGTCTCATCCATCATAAATACCACTCGTTTATAATCGAAAATACTCACTTCCCAGAACACTGGTGTCTACATGAGTTGCACCAGCCTCCAGAGCGCAGAAACTAGAACCAAGTCAGTGACACAGTCCATACATATTTTAGTACGAAGACCTACGCATTAGCAATGGCGCAGCCCGTGTCGTTGTGGAAGTGGGTTTCGATGTCACAGGCTAATAGACAAGTTAGTAATTGCAGTCTGAGAGGAAGTATTGTGCCGACTCACAAACCACACCCCTCAACGTTCGAACGAGCTATATCCAATCGTTAGAAAGATTATAGATTCGAGGGCGTAGAACAAGCCTACCTCATACACCTGGCGCGGACTAGCGCAACCAACTGTATCGGCGATACCAACACGATTCACACCGACCTTATCCACGGCATTATAGAGGGATAGAAGATCTACTAGATCAGATCGGAAAGAATCCTCGCTCGAAACTATTCCCTGTTAGTAGCTGATACCTACTTCAATAAGCGACAGGTAACATACATCGAACTTCAATGCCCTTAGATTTGACGTATTGTACGACTTCCAGAGCCGCCTTGGTAATGAACGCCATGTCCTTGCCGTGGCTATGTTCCCGGAGGAAGTGTGATGTGCCGATGACGATATCTAAACCATCTACACCAGTGTCGATGGCCATCTGAACGTCTCGCATATCGCAACGGACGTCTATGAGTCACAGTTAGAAAGCAAAGACATATAAACCTCGCCAATAACTCACGTGTTAATATCTTGGCCTTCGGAGAACGTTAGTCTAAGGCTTTGCGATAGAAGGATATTAGAGATCATACCTTGAGTCCAAGCTTGCAGATTTCGATACAATCCAATCGAGATTGTTCCGAGGCGGCCGGGGATGTGAGTTCGATGTAATCAACACCGAAGGCATCGAGAGCTGTAAGAAATACGGTTTAGCAAGCGGGACACGACGAACGGAGCGAAAGATTCGGCATACCCTTGGCACTAAGAAAGCGTTGTTAGTAAAGCACAGAAGATAGGATCCAGCGAGACGTACATGTTGATTTTGGTTTGCGTGTCGAAGTACGCATTGGCGAATTGTTCTCCCTCTATGTGGGTTGTTAGGATGAGTAGAGATAGATTCGAAGCACAGTAAGAGACGAACCTCGAAGAGTCGACTCGATAATCTTGAATCGCCCTACGTTGGACAAGAACTCGCCGGGGTTGGACTGGTACGGGTTGTTACGGCGAATAGCGGGTGTTGCGCCGTTGGTACCGTTGGTGCCGTTGACATTTGTGCCATTGGTGCCCTGGAGAGAACAATGGTCAGTTCAGCATTGGAATCAGACTCGAAAAACGTACATTGCTGGCCGCAGAATCGTTTATTTCACACATCTTTGCTTTGGTGATTGAGAAATGAAGAGGAAAGATGGAGAAAAACTGTCGCCTTTTGTAGTTTCGTCTGGGAAGAAAATTCTTGAGCCTGCAGTGAATCACAGTTACCCGTACCGTTCCCCACGCCGGCCGATCGTCGGTTCCCCAGTTCAGGGTCGTACCGTGTTACCAAGTGACTGCAAGTAAAAAAACATTTTCGACTGTCCGCGGGGCAAACACATGACTGTATTCCATTTAAACCCCTGCAATTGGTTTAGCCTAGTAAATAGTGACGTATAAAAAACTAGAATTGGCCAATCATATATGGTGAATGGGACCCGTCACTCAGGTCGCACCTTGCAGCAAGTCGGATTAATGCATACGCACAACAACCCCACTATCCTCTTTTGGATATGGAAATATTACCTGGATAGCTAAAATGCCGTGAGTCACAGCTAAAAGGAAAAAAAAAAAAAAAAAAAAAAAAAAAAAAAAAAAAGCTATGGCCTCGGAAGAGCCCAAGTTAAGTTCCAAGTACGGTATTAGTCTATATGTAGATAGATAACTATTTTTAAACAGGCAAGACGCCATTAGTGTCTAAGATGAACATTTATTCGATACTGGGTTGGTCAAGTATGGGGTAACATCCTTGGTTGTACATTAACGGCACGGACAACTCCCTTCTTGTGAGATTCGAGCCCAGCAAAGTAAGGGACTAGCCTGCAGTTATCCGGCATAACAGATGCCTAACCGTCCTGCGCAGGTTATGGCTGATATTCTAACGGGTTCGTGAATCTCTATGGTACCAAGATATGTAGCATAAACTATAGCTGCACTTGTAATAGGACAACCGAAATATTCCAGGATCATCATGGCTTGTTTATGATTTATCATCATCCACTAGTAAAGTAGACCTTGAGGGTTAACTTCTCTATATATACATCATAGATTAAGACTTGAATATGGCAAAAACAAGATGGTGGATAAGCTTTGTCCATATTTTTCTATTTGTTATCACTCCATATCACATAATGTATGGAAATCATCCCCAAACTGCTGCTCTAGTAGTGCCATTTTGCGAGAACGGGCTAACAAGAGCCTCACACCCAAAATTCCTAGAACATTACAACATATACTACTATGTTAAGACGTTGGGACTAGTCAATCAAGATAAAAGAGAGCCTACGTTACAATCCTAGCAGTTATACAGTAATAGACACCGATGGGGATCACAAATCTACGTAGCCTATATTTTATCTTATATGGATTGTCTTATTTAGCCTAGCTTACCTTTATGAATAGATTACACAAATGGATATACTCGAGTCGCTTGCAGTGTACCAAACACAAGCAGACCTAAGACGGCACTTGGATGGTGAACTTGGTAGTTCAGTATCCGCTTGCATGAAAGTGTGTCGCAGAGAAAGCGACATCTAAACAGCCTCTTATGAAGTGTTCTATCACTGCTTACGTAGAACATATATCACCTTTCCCGCTTGTTAAAAGCAGCCTAATCCCCCCCCCAACTCGTAGATGCACACCTAGACAATTCGAGAGACATTGTCATTTACATATGCCCACTGGCATGATTAGCATATAAACTTCATTTATGTCGCTTAGTCCGCATGATTAGGACACCAGTGACACTTCAACTATCATGAGGTATAGCAAATTAGCACTCTGCTCCGTCTTTCAATGACACCGGATGTTTCGAGAATGCAAGTGTTCTTCAGTAGATTGTAGAACGTAGTTCTACGGGTCTCGGAAAACCGTCATCTGTAACATAACTGTCCCCGCCGGTGATATAAGTGTAACATTGATGGTTCGATTTATCTTATTGTAGGTGATGAGCATATGTGTTCGGACACATGAGTGCGTTCTAAGCTTGAAAACATATCAAGTTTGAGTCTACGTTCGGCTTCGACACTATTCTCATCGATTCTTAGTTCCGTAAGAAATTATCAATAGAAACATCATTAGGCATTGTTTGGTGCAATGCCTATTGGAGGTGGTTCTCCTGAGAGGTAAACATCATAGATAGATTCATTGAGAGGTAATAGGCCCACTTTGTGTGACCTTTTGATCTGGAACGCTTGATGTCTTAGACAGTTTAAAAGAAAATAGTAAAGTGATCAGTGAAGATAAAGGGTAATACACCAGAAGGAAAAGAATAAAAAAAGGTGTGATTATATTAGGACCGATACCCCGTAAATGTAATCGGTCTTCGGAGATACCGGGGGGTAGGATTTAACAAATGGAAGGCAACACCACATATACATGCCTGTTTTGGAATATATGTGTAGTAGGTAGGTAGTAAAGGGTTTGCTATCTTCCAAGCAATTTCAAGTAAAGAGGGCAATGGGGTACTCTTAAGTAGGTGCCAAGGAGACAAAATCGGGTATTCCGAATAATCATCCACCATCATACGATTATTGTCAGATCGAATCTGCAGCCCCAGATTCAGCCCAGATTCAACCCAGATTCAGGGCTGCGGCTTGCAGAATACCTTACGGTCGGGTCTGATGGCAGATTGACGAGATTGTCGACATGGAAGGCTTCTAGAACTCATGTGAAAACGCGCCACTTGTGAACAAGGCTTTTCACGACTAGAAGATCGATGTGGTGTTCATATACTGACAACAGTACTTCGGCAGAAGACAGACATACAGACATCTCTATCAAGAACGTGCTTAGATGGCATGGTGGAGAGTCTATGGATGTGGTAGTTTGAGTCAAATTAGCATGGTGTATATTAACAAGAGCTCATTATTGAACGATGTACAATTCCAGCAAGCAGATATAGCAATCATGTCGAAGCAAACGATTAGACAAACCTGAAGATAAAGGTGTTGGCATACGGTAGGTCCTAAAAGGCTCTAGAAAGAATGCACTAGCACTTGAGTTATTGATGTAGGCAATTGCTAGGCAAGTATATAAAATTTTATGCCAAATCAAAGAGAAGGGGGCACGGAGCCGTAAAGTACCTTATCTGATTGATAAGTGGCGCCGGATATCAGATGTACCAAACTATCGACGAAGTTTATTCAGCACAAGCCACATCCTAGTATAGCTTCAGCCTCGGCCCATGGGGCGGGCATCCGGACTGGCCACACTAAACCCAATGTAGACAGCGAACTTCAAGCACCACTCCCTGGACGGCCCCGAAATGGTCTCCGTACCCCTGTAAGCCGACCTCCGAATTGCGCAGATATGAATTTTGGAAAAAAAAGTGCCCATGCCCATGCACATGCACCTACGACCTGTAATGTACTACCAATTCACATACGTATTTGAGTCTGGAAGAATTTCCACCTTCGCAACCTTACACTTCTCATCATCACCACAATTGTTGCGCACACCAGTCTTGAGAATTTACTCCTCATCCTTGACTTCCACCTTACTGACTCGAGCGCACTCTTTGTGACCCGCTTTGTTCCTCCATATCCGCATCATCGCCGAGTTACCAGTTTGTAATATCTGTAATATCTCGCATTTACGGATAACCTCGCATTCCCTTGGTAGCGATATCAACGGTCAACCTTCCCAACTCTAACCCGCGCGACCGTTTCTTCCCGACTCCTCCTATCCGCAACCCTGGCGCTCCAACCCAAGGCCTTCGGCGAAGGCTCTTCAGCTGTGGCCAAAATGGCCCAGCCAACAGTCGTCGAGCCCGTCGAGGATTACGAGTAAGTCTCCCTTTCCCGCTTCTTACCCTAAAAGGCAGACACTGTTATATGAATGTGCAGATGCTGATATTGATTTACCACTAGCTATGAGTCCCTCCCACCGAACTTCTCTTTAACCCAGAACATGGCCGCCGGCGCCTTCGCGGGAATAGCTGTATGCCTCGACTATTCCTGTTTCAAGAGGTTTCCACGGGTGCTAATAGGATAATAGGAACATACTGTGATGTATCCGATTGACGCGATCAAGGTGCGCAATTTCCATTTTCTTGCCGACTGCCCGCCTCGGAGCTAACCTAGTATAATGTAGACCCGAATGCAGATCATAAACCCCTCCGCAAACGGTGTCTATAAGGGCATGATAGAGAGTACCATGCGCATAGCGACCGGAGAAGGGGTTTTGAAGCTATGGCGAGGAATGTCTAGTGTTGTCGTCGGTGCTGGTATGTTATCTGAAAGAGCTTAGTAAGGGCCATTTCTCACCATCGCGATTATTTAGGACCTGCTCATGCCGTATACTTCGCTACGTATGAGGCCGTCAAGCACTTGATGGGCGGCAACAGAGCCGGCGTTCACCATCCTCTGGCCGCAGGTGAGACCCATATGCCTCAATTTCGACCCGATGTCTCGGACCAACGTTTCTAACTTGTCTTCTCCCAGCTACGAGTGGAGCTTGTGCCACCATAGCCAGCGATGCACTTATGAACCCCTTCGACGGTAAGTTGGTTGCTAAACATCGCATTCAAGATAATAGGATTCCCCCCCCTAACTGCCGACTGCAGTGATCAAGCAACGCATGCAGATACAAAATTCTAGCAAGATGTATCGATCCATGATGGATTGCGCACGCTACGTCTACAAGACGGAGGGTATCTCCGCATTCTACATCTCCTACCCGACCACCTTATCCATGACCGTTCCCTTCACCGCCCTCCAGTTCCTTGCGTACGAATCAATATCTACGGCCATGAACCCGGGTAAAAAGTACGACCCGTTTACGCATTGTATGGCGGGGGCCGTTGCTGGAGGATTTGCGGCTGCTTTGACCACCCCCATGGATGTAATCAAAACGATGTTACAGACCCGTGGTACCGCAACAGACCCCGAATTAAGGTCTGTCAATGGGTTTGTTGCCGGGTGTCGGCTGATGTATCGGAGAGAAGGCCTACGCGGTTTCTTTAAAGGTGTTCGGCCGAGGGTAGTTACAACAATGCCGAGCACAGCAATCTGCTGGTCGGCTTACGAGGCCTCAAAGTAAGTGCACTTTGATTGCCTCCTTACGTTTAGAACTATGTCAACTTACATTTTTGAATCTAGGGCCTATTTCATTCGGACCAACTCGACGTCGTCGTGATGAGAGGGTAATGCAGGACTGCTGTGCGATTTTCTTGAGGTAACGACATCTCCATAAATCGGCTTCCTTTCTTGCCGATCTTCCCGTTGTCAGCATTATCTCCGAGGTACACGACCGAAGCCGAGACTGTAAGCACCATCAAACCCGCTTTTGGCTGCTTGGGCACCTAGGCTTACGTGCCTAGTGACACACACGAAACCTTGGTACTGTTGATTCTACGAGCTCACCGAGCCTTCCGCGGGGCATCCTAAGGAAATCTTGAAAGATAAAACCCACCTGAGTTTCCTGGATAGCCTTTGCCTGTTGGAGTTTGCGTGGGGTGTCCGTGGATTTCCGATTTCCCTCGTTTCCCGGGCGATCCAAAGATACTTGTCGAGCAATCGGAAAGAAAAGGGAAAGAAAAAAAAATCTAAAAACCGGAAGGGTGTCTGGTTAGACATCGATTGTACATAGGACTTGCTTGACTTTTCGTAATCGTCTCTCCGACATCGCCAGACCGGCCACTCATAGGTTGGAGAGAGAAGGAATACTCAATGACAATGGCAGGGCATCTCGTGAAAGAAAGAGACGGCGTTTGACCTTACTGACTTCTTTTCCTCTAAAGTCGTTTTTTTCCTTCGCTCATGACGGCGGTCGATGTGCAGGTAGGCGGGTTTTTGCACAAGGCCTTATGAATGAGGGAAGGGATTCTCTATTCGGATTCAAAACTCCCAGTGTACAATTATAAACTAGGTCCAGGTCCGAGGGTGCGGCATCATGAATGAAGGATAGGAAGAACGTCGATTTACGTTCGGCATACCAACACGATTTTCAACTCTGTGACATTAATTTTCTCCTTGCTTTCTGTGTATCTGCTTGCGAACGCCTATTTTTCTTATGACTGTCTATCTCTCTACTCTACTCTACTCCGACGCTGAAGTAAGGCCAAGTCTCTTGTACGTATATCCGTTTCTATACCCACCCCTAGGGTTCATAAGCAGTTGGCGACATACAAGGCACTATCATACTCATCGCCCCCATACGACCTAGGAATATGATATGTAGCTTCTTGGAAGAAGTAGATAGGCACATCCCTACACTAACAGCACATGAGGTGAAAATGCAAAAAAACGCACAGATCACGTAAATATGGTCTAGAACAGCACATCTGAGTCAATGACGATAAGGAGGCGGGTTAAAAAGAAGTAATACTGAAGAAAAGACTAGGACTCATTCGCTACCGACTTCGTTCCATACCTCTGAGTCGGGTCTGAGACATGATATTAGATATAATAACTGGCCATTCATACACAAGGGAAAGTAATGAAGTCATCATCATCATCCTGGTCCTACATAATCTTTCCAATAGGCAAGGACAGGAGATGCCTACTTATATATGTAGTTTCGGTTGGCTAGAGAATCGGAAAGCACTTTATTTGTCTACCAATGAAGCAATTCCGATGACTTGACACGCATGCCCTTAATGCAGTACACCACACCGCTCCAACACCAACGCTAGGCGTACTCGACCAGCAACGGCCGTATCGACGATTACAAACAATATGGAGGAAGATGGGACGTATTTCATCTAGTCAAATCATTATGCTTAGATGTGAAAGTATCATATCTTAAAATCAAACGGGATATAATATTTGGTACCATGTGCTATTTGCACTATGCACAATATATGCATCTCGAAAACTCCGCCAACTCCAGCCGTCCATTGACGTTACCATTACCATGCAAAACATCTCTCTTCTTTCTTTCTCTACGTCTAATCTTCTTAACCGAAAGGGAACCCGCCAGGGAATCCACCACCACCAGATCCAAACTTGAACTGGAATTGCTGGCCGCCGCCCTGCTGGAACATGAAGGGACCGTTACCGCCTCCAAACGGATGGCCTTGCTGGAAGTTCGGCTGCTCGTGAGAGTTGGGGTCGTCGCCCTTATCGAACCTCGCCCTTAATTCTGGGTTGCTCAGGACCTCGTATGCTTCGTTGATGCTTGCCATCTTCTTCTCGGCCTCCTCCTTGCTTAACCCTTGCTTAGCCGCCTTGTCGGGATGGTGGATCTTGGTCAGCTTGCGGTAAGCGGATTTGATCTGTCGCTCGTCCGCGTCGTGGGGCACGCCCAGAATCTTGTAATAATCCTTCGTCTTGCTACGCTTGAGAGCCACTTGAGCCTTCTGCATTAGGGGACTGATGATGTTGTTCTTATCCGGTCTGAGCTCTGCCGCCTTCTTGAGCGTCGCAATACAGGGGTCGAATTCCTCGGCTTCTAGTTGCGTCTTGGCCTTGTACATGAGCCCGTAGAATGAATTCTGATCTAGCTCAAGGGATTTTGGACAGTAAGTGCTGGCTTTCTTGCCATTCGCCTGTAACAAGTTAGCGACTATCCTATCAAGAACTTTTGAGAAAGAGACTGTAATACCTCGTAGTAAGCCTGGCAAGCGGTCTCGACCAATCTGGCCAGCAACGTATTGGGCGCGCGTTGCGGAATAATGCCCTGTTTCTTGAGCTCCTTGACTTGCTCCTCTACCTCGTTGATCAGACCCGGTTCATTACCAGATGGCACTAATAGCTTAACACCACTCATAGGCTGATTCCTCTCAAGGGCCTTGTTGACTTTCGCAAACGTCTTATCGATATTCTTCTCTTGCTTCAACAGCTTCTTGCAAGACTTCGACTCGGGATCAGAGTGTAGACACTTCTTGATCTGGTTCATTCCCTGCTCCAGGTCTCCTAAACCGTAGAATGTGATAGCCGAGATCTGCAGATGCGGGGTGGTATCGCCAGCCTTCATCTGTAGGATGTGATGTAAGTCGCTCATTCCCTCCTCGACTTCTCCTTTCTCAAATCGACACTTGACGCGCAGTTCACGGAGGTTGGGCGCTCGGTTTGCGACCATGATGGCCTCTCCTGCCTGACTTATACACTCGTCCCAGTTTCCCTTCTTCGCGGCGGCCTCTGCTATCTTAGCAGCGCCTTGTGCTTCAACCAGTCTGTCAAACTCGGGAGAGCCCGGTTTCTGCTTGGCTAAGAGATAATGTTCCTTCGCCCCAGCCCAGTCGGCGCTCTTGGCCTTGAGTCTGCCAAGTTGAAGGTGTGCGCCTTCGAAGTCCGGTTTTAACTCGAGGACTTTGTTGAAATCTGAGGTAGCTTGCGATGTACGGCCGAGTGACAGATAGGTGGTGGCGCGCTTGAAGTACGTCAGGTAGTCATTTGGATCTCGCGCGACGGCGGCGTCGTAGTAGACCAACGCTTCGTTCGTTTCGCCTTTAGTCAAATGCGATTGCGCCGAAGAAAGGAGTGTCGAGATAGGAGTATCAGCAGGTATATCGGACGGGGAGAGGGCCTGAACGGAGGACAGGACGGTGGCCGCGAGGGCCAGCTTTGATAGAGAAATATACATGGTGACGCGATGGACGATGCAGACTAGACGGGATTGCCCGTAGGCGCGTACGCCGTCAGGGTTTAGATGGTTAAAAAGGCAAGCAAGTGATATTTAGAATCAGCAGGAAACGAAAAAGGAAGAGATTAAAAAGGTAAGACACTTAGAAACTAAGGTCAGAATTGGTTAACAATAGGATAAAGAGATGGATGGCTTATAAGAGTCTATCGATTCGAGATTCGAGACCCGAGGCCGAAAGATTAACAAGTGGCTACTACAAGTATCTAGCAGAATCTGCTAGATGAGTACTTTGCGTAGTAGCTATATCACCAGGCGCTGTTAAGTATAGGCTAAACAAATATACCCCTGCATTGACAAGCTGGCCACTTCTGAAGAAACAGACTCTAAATGATCCGGATCAAGATAACGCGCCACATATTAACCTTTCCCAAAAAGGTAAGAGGGGCATAAATCCATGAACTTGCCGGGGGTCGGATGCAGCCGTTAGATATCCCCACCATTAGGCTCTACATCCCTGCCAGTCGCGTGTAGGTATTATACGTACTCCGCGTTTCTTCAACACCTCTATTCTAATTTTGATGCCTTTTTTTTCGCTTCTCCGTGGACTACATATACAAGTACATATCAATTACATATCTACTACCTAGATATCATGTAATATACGACAGCCACCTCTTCTTAACCATTCCATACACACCCACGCACACACAATGGCTCACCTAGCCCCCTTAAACACCACCTCCCAAGCAGCCATCTTCTCCCCCTCGGTCGCCCGTGCCGCCGCCTCCACGGCAAAGGACTGGTCCTACGTCGACAGCTGGCTGCGGAGTAAATACGCCGGATCCTCCATCAACCGCGGCCGACCCCCGTCCTTCGAGCGGAACCCAGAAACCCTCAAAGCCCTACTCGCCCTCGTCGCCGCCAACGAGGCCACAGACGAGGATCGCGAGCAGCTGGCCCGTGTCGAAGAGGCCGCCTTAGCTGAAGTCCAGGCCAGCGAGCGGGAGCAGGAAGCCAAGCGTCAGAGAGTAGAAGCGGAGCGGCAGCAGGGAGAAGCGGGGTCTGTTGCGGTAGACGGCGAGCTCCTCGCCTCGGACCTCTTAGAGGCTATCGAATCGAACCTCAGCAAAGACGGCAAAGCGGCCCTTGACGCCATGGCCAGCATGGCCGTCGACCTCGGCGTCGCGTACCCCACACCCGAAACTTTGGGTGCCAAGTTCGTCGAGCTACAAGGCCGAGCTCTGGAGCTGGAAGATAGCATCGAGCGCGTGAACCTGCTGCAACGGTACCTAGACCGGGAGTCGGCGCGCATGGAGTCCTTCCTCGAGGAGCTGCACCACGGCGAGGCCTACCAGCCGGCGCCCGATCTGGCTAAGCAGAACCTAGAACTACAGCGCAAAATCAAGGGCATGACCGCTAGGATCCCCGAGCTCAAGCAGCAAGTTATATCCCTGGAGAAAACAGTTGGGTTGCCGAGGCTTACCGTCGAAGATGTTAGGAAGGAAGAGGAGGCGTATTTAGAACTATTAGCTCGGAAGAAGGACCTGGACGCGCAGGTCAAGGCCTTTGCCGGTCTGCCGCCCGACATCGAAGCAGCTCGTTTAGAGCTAGAAGCCCTCCGCACCGAACTGCGGGACGCGACTGAGCAGAGAGATGAGAATTTCGAGAAATTAGTGGAGCGGGAGAGCCCCGTCAAGAGCAGGAGGAGACCCTAAAGAAGACAAGTGCTAGGTTTGTTGTGAAGCTGTATAGCATAAACGCCGTTGATATAAAAAGTTCTCTATACTCCAGGTATTTCCTCCACTATGCTGTTAAATGTAGGTACTCGTACAGAACATGATGTCTCACCGCCCATGCAAAGAGTCTTCTTGATAGGTCACCTATATCGTGTAGCATTTCCATCCTCTATATTAGCGTATGCAACTGGCCGCCAAACTCCAGCAATCGAACTATGACGAACTACAAGGCTATTGCTGCGATCGTTTTCCTCTGCCCGAGACTGACGCACCGAGTCTACCGAATTGCCTTCCTAGGCCCGTACGCTTGGGCGGTGCAGGAGGTACCGAATCTTTCGGTGGTACGGCTGGACTAGCCGTAGGCCGTGGCGGTTCTTTCTCCGTGATGCGTAATCCGCTAAAGTCTGGTCCATCATCGAGTCCGCCTCCATCCATCATCCTTTGCGCCCGTCTCGCCTTGTCTTGCACGCTTCTGAACTTCTCTAGAAGTTGCTCCCATCGGATCATACCATCTTCGCGGCCCTTGCCCAATCTGTTCGGCCGATCGTAACTTGATGTGCCAGGTGTAGTGACAGAACTAACAGCAGATGAAGCATGAGTGTCATGAACGCTTTTAGAACGAGTGTGACTTTGGAAAGAAGAAACAGCATCGGCCACTGAACCTTGACGGGAGTGTGTAGGTGTAAGAGGAGGAATAGGAGAGGTAGGGGATGGTACATACGGTCTAGGCCCGATCTGCAAGAAGCCGACCGAGCTTACACTGTTCAATCTGTTCTTAAGGGCAGCGAAAGCAGAGGATTGCGGTAAAAGCATCAACAGTCCGTACAGACACTTGTAGAGGTACGGATACTTCTCAGGTTCGAGAAGCTGGAGTCGAAGGTCTACAGTCCTATTATCAGCATTTCAAATAACTATAGGGTCGCTCCTCGACGGCTCACAGGTGAAAACGGGCGACTCGATCAGTTGGACGAGCTTATCGATTTGGATGAGAATGTTTACCGTCATCTCCAGTTCCGCGCTTGTGTTCGTTAGCAACACGTCTACTATCAGAGTTCGGTACTCACAAGATTTGCAAGAGGTTGTATGCGGCCTCGTATGCTTGAGCAAGTAGACATAAGGAGAAAGTAGCAACGGCGTTATAACACCAGGAGCGGAACAGAGCGACGAAGAAGATTTGGCCATCCTGTGAAATAGTCAGCGGAGCGCAAATTAGGTCACAAAATATCCCAAAAGATGTTACCTTCGTCTCTAGGTTTCGTAACCTCTTCCTCAGGTCGGCCAACTCCGGGGCTGTAATGAGATTATTGTTGAGATTCTGCACCATGATACTAGCAAATTCGACATCTTCTTCTTTCTCAATCGTCTCCGCCAATGTACGATATATCCTCTCGGGGCTTAATGTCATACACAATTGGCGGATAATTAGATTTCCTCGCGTCTCCAACAGCTTCCTATCAGTAGAGAAAAGCTGCAGTAGACTAACCATAAAGTTAGAGAAGTAGTCGTCTTCACTGTTCCTCGAGATCTGGGACAGCAACTGTAAATCTTTAGTAACGACAGCTTCCGCTGGGTCCGAGAGCGTCTTGAGAAGGGCAGGAAACGTTCCATCGTTGAAAGCAACGATCTTTCTCGGTGCCTTGCGATGCAACATGATGAGCCAGGTCAACGCAGCAACTCGTGTTGCTTCATGATCATTCAAGAATAACAAAGTGAGAGAATTAACAGCGGCAGCGTAATCCAGGTCTGGCTGAGGTTGGACGGACTGAGCGGGGGTAGGTGCTCGACGGTTCTGAGCCGGCGTGGGACTTCGCAACTCTAAGTCACGGCCGCTCGACAAAGAGGCCCGTGTACTAGACGCTCCCTCAGGCCGATCTGCGGCTGTAGGTGCGGGCAGTCGTGATGCTGACTGCCCTGATGGTGTTTCAGATTCGTCGGCAAGAGAGACAACATAGTCCATCAGCGAAGTATTCACTCTTGCCGCAGCTTGTCTAATCGGCTCGACTCCGCTAGCCATTGCCGGGAGGAGATGGGCTAGGATCTTGGGGGTAAAGGGTAATACTTCTTCGGGGCAGATATCTAGAAAGGTTACTATCCAGCGCAAACTCTCAAGGAGGCTGTCTTCTTCTGCTTAATATTAGAATCTGCTGCAGTGCCACATCGTCAAGAGCACTTACCCAAGGGAGAATCAAGAGTCGCAGTCAGAATCTCGAGGATTGCTTTGTAGTTAATCTGAACATCCTGCCCCGGAATCCAGTCGTCCTCACTACTAACTTCATCGTCGTCCTCGTTGGCAGTCGTAGAGCCTGCTTCCTCGGCATCGTCCCTTTCCAGCTGCATACTACCGCTGTCGACAGAATCTTCCCTCTTCCTCTTGCCATCTCCTTTTGACTTCTTACTTTCCGCGATTCCCTTCTTCACCCGGGCAATCCGCTTAATCTCGTTTAAGAATTTATCCAAACAAGCTTGCGTAGCAGCATGAACGTCGGCGTTGTTACCACTAAGGAACTTCAGCAAGCCTCCCAAAAACTCGGGCAGGTATGTAACGAGTTCAAGATCCGGAATCGAGTCAAGTAGAGTAATCCAACCGACGAGAAAGGTCCTGGTAAACGGGTTCATAACCCATATTCGTTCTTTCAATAGAGGAATGAAATCCGGAAGGGAGAATGCTGTTGGCGGGCTTGGTTTTGGGGATGAGCTTTGGTCCGACTCCTTCAACTCATAGGGTGGGGGCGGATCAGTCTCAAGAACGGATACATAAGTCGCAGCCGATTCAGAGACGATATCCTTTATTAGACGGTCCAGAAGCTCGGCGCCGTTCTTCACAGACAGTTCCGAATCTGCTCCCAACTGTAGTGAAAATAATTAATATCGGATTGGAGTTAACGAAGAACGAGTGAAATGATGATAATACCTTGCATAGAGCGTCAAATATGTGATTGAAATACTTCAAGATTTCCCCCTTAGCGACCTTCGCGATATTATACATAGACTCGCAAGCGTAATATCGAACACGGGCATCTTGGTCAGTGAAACACGCCAGGACAGGCGGTACTATGATCTCGAGGTATCTTGGTAATTCCTTGCGGACGAGTCAGCTCAAATGCGTCGAAGAGATTACGGAAACTGAGTGACATGGACTAAAGCCCAAACTAAGGAGACGTACCGGACCTAGGGCTATAGCAGCGGCGGCTAGGCCTATCAACCCTCCATTACGAGCATGAGGCTGATGAACAGCATAAGCGTATTCGTTGCATAACTGCTCAAGGATGTCGGAAACCCTTTTGTAATCCTTAGCTGCTACCAGCTCTCGAATAGAGCGTTCCAGTCTAAGCAGCATTAGTTAACTAATCAGGACGGCAGTTACGTCATGAGCATAGGATGGAATGTGAAAGCATACTCAAGGGCACCAGTCTTCCTCTTATCGTATAGCTTGTCATTTAGAAGACGTTGGACGTTGGGTTCCATTGTTGCGTCTTCGTCTCAACTTGCAGGTCACGTTATCATGCTGTGCTAGGGGGAAGATAGAGGGACACATCCACTCCGCGGCGCTCAAGGAGATATGGGACTGATTAAGCAACCGGGTGAACGAACCGAGAAGAAAGTGGAAGTTCAGTCACGATATTTCTTGAGTATTCTGTATGAGTACCAGGACTTATTAGATTAACTTAGTAACCTTACCACTTAAGAAAGATGGAATTCGTAGGGGTCCCAGGATTGGGAGAAAAGAACAAGGCTGAAGGAGATGAAGCATCAATGATGTATGTATGTATGTGTGTATGCATGTGTACATGCAGGGATTAAGGTTGGCGGGGCAGAAGTACCAGCTGACCGTTAGCAGGCTGACGAGGCTGAACCTTACCTGCCAAACACCTGATTGGCCCAGCTTCAGTGGGTACTTCGTTATCGGGTAAAGTGTGGCGTCTGTGCCAAGATTGATAAGGCCATCATGCTGGGACGGAGTGCTGGGTAGCGCTATTAGCCCCGCGTAAGACAGGCAGAAGGTACCTATGTAAGGTTAAACAGCCCGGTTCATGGTTAAGCTTCCCAAATCTGCCTATCGCGCTTAGATAGAAATACAAACATTATGCATATATAAAATCTGAAACTATTTTCATGCATCTCTTTGACAAGAAAACTCTACGTACAAGATACGAGCAAGAAAGCTAGAGGATGGGCCAACATAGCAAAGCTAACTTGAATGACGTATCATCGTTGATAGTAGTACTTTGGTCCAACCCACTGCGCGGCTAGCTCTACGAAGACTTCGGAGTACTAATTAGAAGTCATACCTATAGTCCTAGCACGTCCGTCCGTCTGCTACTGAGATATGGGCCATGCGACATTTGGAGTTTTTCTTATGTCGGCACATGAGCAGTGACAACTTTTTCGAGTTTCTAATAACACCAGAGCCTGTGAAACCTCTACTCGAACGTTCAAGGATAGATTAATTTCATATATGCAAGACCGACACATCTAGCTTCAAACACTTTTTTAATCGCTTTATTCGCCAAACAAGCACGGTCGCTGAACTTGAAATTAGGTCTTCCCTACTCAGAAGTAAATGCCAGGTTCAACGATATCGGTCAACTTTGCTTTTTGAGCTTTTTGCCGCTTCTGCCACACCGGTTGACCGTTTGGGCATCTCTGTGCGCCCCCAAAGATAGGCGATAGGGGTTTCCTGCCTGCATTCTTTAGGTGGTTCTTTATCATCGGGTATCGTTAGTAAAGCGGCTTTTCGGATATTTTATCGTGTGCAACAATGTAGATCTGGCGATAAGAAACGGCAATCAAGGCATCTACATAGAACACAGCCCTAGATATATTACGTCCCGGGGCAATACTGCTGTGTAAGGATTTCATACATACAATGACGTATGAAATATGCTACCGATGGACTTCAGCGTGGCAATAAATTGCGGTCTGCTACGTTCAGAGTAGTTGGAAGAGTAGCTGCCACTTTAGATACCTACTCGCTATTGATAAGAAAATTGGCTTGAACACATCGTCTGTAGGTAAGACATCTAGACATGATTACCGCCATCCATTTTGGGGCAGACGTTCATTAGCAAGGTCTTTTCCCCTGGGTCAGGTATACACATTATATAGTGTTTTGGTTCTCTTCGTCTTATATCTTGCCGTTCAAGTTTTAAGCTTTGCATTTCTCATTTCCTAATGAACTGGGATACGGCATCACCAACTTTGTTTTCAACGCTCGATTACCCAGGAACCTTGTCATCCAATCTTCAAGTCCCCTAAACTTGGAGGCAGGGCAAGGCAGGGCAAAGCCGATGATAAGCAGTAACAAGCCGCAGCCATTTTCCACACGTCATTCTGAATCAAGAAATTGTAACCAGTCAGACGAGATAGATTAGAGGTTATGTTGAGAGGAGGACCTTGTTGGGTATTTGATAACCAAGCACCGAATGAATGTAAGCATATATTGATCGTGGAGACGATAAGAAGAGGCTGTGTGTTATGTCTCCTCAACCACCAGGAATCTTCCCCCGAAGGAACCATTCGCTGTCGCACAACTGCGTGACAGCCATCCATTGCTCTGCCTAGGTATGTTGTCTAATCACCTACAGATTCAAAAGTGAAGCTCGCCCGTACTGCCCCGAGAAGCCCCGCATCTCGTCGAGGTTCATGCAGCAACAGAAGTGACGTCGAAATCACGGCATAATTACCTGCGCAGAAACACCCTCGTGCTCGCAGCCACTAACTAGCGATTCACCGCAGCCTAAGATTCTATCTTCAGCAAACCGAGATATCCCCAAGTGATCTATCACAAAAGGCCCGCCTAGATTACCCAGTTCCGAGGCCACGTCTTAGGTATCTAGGGCGGTGAGCGCCACGATTGCCCCCAACATCGTCATCATGTACCAAGCTCAGGAGCTCCGTGATTGGACGGGGGTAGCCCCGGCGCATTCCTTTTTCACTTCTCCTGGCCACCGTCACCCTTCTTTTGACCGGCATCGCTCTTCCGCTTGGACCTATCCGAGCCCTCGCCTTTCTGGTCCTTATTGTTCCGAGCGGCCATCTCTGCGCGCTTGGCGAAAGGATCCTACTCCAAGATGAGTACCTGAGCAGATCTTCAGGTGATGTAAGCATTACGTTCTTTCCGCGCGACTTAGCGATCCGCGCGGCTGATTTCTCATCCATCTTGCTCGGACCCATTTTTGTTACCTACGACTAAGACGGCAAGGGATAGGGGGTCGAGATGTTGAATATGATAGAGACCGCATAGACTGACGGTATTTGCCAATAGTGAAGACTACAGCTTCGAGTGACTGATGACCATGAGGGAACGCGGCTGGGTTATGAGACGAAAAGGCGTGACTGGTTTATATAGACCGTCTGCATCGGATACGGTTATGAGACCGGCGTAACGATCTGTCCAAAGCCTAGTTAGCCCTGGTGATCAAATTACGATTGCTTTTTTCCTTCCTACTAAAGATATAGTGATTACACACATGGGGCAGCGTCTGATCTCTGCGTCTAGGAACTCACCGGCAGCGGGACCTGTCCCTTCAGTGTCATGCAAGGAAGGAAAGCTGCAGGAATTATGGCGGAATATGTATGGCTGTAGCAAACAACGATAGAGTAACTGGCATTATGTAGGGTAAGACGCGAGGTGTCTACCAATCTCTTCATGAGGCCCAGATAACTAGTGGCTTGGAACAGATCAAGTCCCCTAGATCCATATTGACCGGTGAAGAAATACGCAACTCTCGTGTTCTCTCAGCTATGTAGACACCGAGTAGGTATGGGACCTTATCCATTCTGCGAGGCAAGGCCATATGCTTGCAGGAAAAGCGACGAAATAACTACCACGTATCAAACCTCCGATATCCACCGCGTTCCGACGCGTCATGCCTTATGACTTCACCGGCTTCGCGCGGCTTTCAAGCGGCATCCTTCTATCCGTTGGAGGTTAATTCGAGACCGAGGAAGCAACAGATGTAGTAGGCAGGTGAAAGGAGAGACAGGGGGGCAAACCACCCATAGCCTCTCCTTGTGCTTGAGCTGACTATAGAAAGCTTAGGCTGAGACGCAAGGGATCAATCAGCGTTGCACAATAGGATTAATTCAATATCTGTGAAATTGCCAAAATCATCTCACAACGACAACAAGCTCAGACAGGCATGTCCTCTCGTCCGGTAGGGCATCAACGAGGTCAACTGCCTTCGCCGTGGTCATGGGAACCCGATTCTGACAAAAGTCCCCGAGGTCTCGGAGTGAGATGCAGGACTGCTCCACCACACTCAATTCCCAACAAGATGGTCGACAAGTTGCAGATCAGGTACTACATGTAGACTCGATTTCCCTTTCTCGCCATGGCATTGGCGCGGCTACTGGGTGCTTTTTTATTTCTCGGAGCCCGAAACTTATCAATTCTTCATTCATCCAGAATGGCTAGACGGACCGACCACAATAACGTCGCCGAGTTTGAGAGTGTTGTCCCGAAGAATGCCAACGGGGTTGCATTAGGTCTTCGAGATGTCGTAAGATATGACATATGAGAAAGAGTCTACAACACTCCAGAACGAAAGCCCACTCTGTTGGTTGACGTTTGCCATGGAACGGAAGAAATCGCCACCTATTTACAAGGCCTACTGAGGCTACAATAATATGTCATATCATACTAAAAATTAGTGGTGATGCCCATGGATTGGGTCATCACTCTCGGATATGACTTTTTGACACTTCGCAAGAATGGCTGCCTGCCTTGATACCTCGGCCAGAGTACCAACCACCCGCTTATTACCATCCACGAAGCCGTACAGCGCATACGGAATGCCAACCTCGTTACAGAACTCCTGCACTAATTTTTGAGTGCGGCGCAAATTATGACGCGGGATTCGTGGAAAAAGATGATGTATGACTTGAAATTGCAGACCGCCATGGAAGAAATCCAGCCACTGAGGACAGTCGACGTCCATAGTTGTGCGGAGCATCTTCTGAGGAAATGATTCGTGAGGCCCCATGTCGGAGGTGCTCATTGCAAAATGAGAAAGGCAGATCTGTGCATGTACGGGCATGGGGACCATGTGGCTGATTAGGAAGAAGATGAAACGATCCCGGTTGTTAGGAATCGACAAGTACAAAACGCCATAGAAGTACCAGGTCCAGAAGAAGATTTGGCCGGTTATCTCAAGCCACCTGTGCCACCACGCTGGTCCGTTCCGAGGACCTCTTCCCATAATCAAATAATCCCATGACAAGCGGTAGAGATTCAGACGCCCGAAAAGTAGGAGGATATAGTATGTGTAAGGCTGGATCCTTAGCATGACTTTTGCGAAAGCATCATATTCCATTACGTGATCGTAGTAAGTTGAGCGCATGGATTGAAAAAAACGATGAGAAACGGCCATAAATGGCATGTGCTCGATGTCCGGATCGTGTTCGGGTGCATTTGTCACGATATGGTGTACGTTGTGATTTCGCTTCCACCACCCCAGTGATAACCCTCCGAGGAAATCGGCAATGATAATTCCGATTACAGTGTCAGTGTGGAAGCCATGAGTAATACCCATATGACCTGCGTCATGGGCTGTAAAAACAAGCTGGTGCCAGAACGCACCCAGGCATACTGCACTCGAGACGTACCAACCCCAACGCAGGAATAGAAAAGCAAGACCAAAGAGGATAGAATACCGAGTGGCCTCGATCGCATACGCTCCATAGTTACACTTATAGAGACCTTCAGCCTTGATGCGCTGGTCTAGGTCGCGATATTTGGCGACGATGGCATCTTGCGTGGCAAAGTCTAAAGAGGGATATTTCTCCAAGTCTAAGGTCGTCTTTTCCTTGGTGACGGTATCCAAATATGACATACCGTCATCATCAGCCTCAATAGAGGATACCGACGATGTGGAGGACGAGTTGGGTAGTCCATCAGCAGGGCGTCGCTTCCGTATAGCAGGTTCAGGATTATCAAAGACGGGCGAGACATCACGGGAACTTGGGTTGCTCGAAATTTCTGTAGAAGTTTGGTCGCATTCTTCAGCGTCATCTCCCGCGTCCTCGTCCGATAATGGCCTAAACTTGCCACCTTGGATAGGTGGAATGAAGTTGACCCATCTCCCTTCAATTCTTCCAATTCGATAGCGGTTCATCTGCTGCCTAGCTTCCGAGGAATGGAGACTGGAAAGATGAATATGTTAGGAAAATATCGGTCTAATCAAGCTGTGCGGGCTGGTAAAAGGGTAGTACGAACGCAGTGACTTCGTCAGTAGCATCTCGGCCAACCATGTGCAGAATGGCCTTGTCACCACCTGGGTGATACTTAAGCCAAGGGTCTGCCTTGAATACATATTGGTCGAGAATGAAAACACTCCGTCCATCTGCAATCAGACCCTCAATCTGTCTCCTCGACAGTACGGGATACGTCTTTTCAGCCTTTTCAGCCATTATTGTCGTCCGTCAGATGTAATAAATAGGTAAATCGCCTTTCAACCAAATCCAATGGCAGTAATTACTCAGCCATTTCAACTTAATAAGGAGTCTGTATTGAGCTGGAAGCTCGGAGGCATATAGGGCATATAGGTGGGACAGGAAGAATGAGAAAGGTGGGAGGCCAATTGACTTTATTGGATTAAAGCAAAGCTTTAAGATGTTGCAGTGCCACCTCCCTTGTCAAGTCCCTAATTGAAGAATTGAAGACAGGGGAAGGGGCGGTGGTAGGGTGGGGATTAAATTTTAGGTGGGGTATTGTTCACCGTTATTTCAAGCTCTCCGCGGATTCCGTTTTGGTTATACCCCTGAAAAATTATCCAATGGAATGGGATCATCAAGCCACAAAGTTTCCTATTTCTCCAATTTAACCCCTCATAAGCCGTAACGCCATCCAATGAGATACAAGCCACAAACCAAATAGGTAGACAATATTTACTCAAGTTGATATACCTACCTCATAACATAGATGATATAACCTACCTGATACTTTGACTTCTTCGAGAACAAGATAAGCAAAGTAGTCCTCGTATCACTATTGAAGACTCCCAACCCAAAAATCATAGCTACCGCAGAAGGTATTATCCATGAATTGCACAGCCCACTCAACGGTTCGTCCCTGGAACGATTCGCAAGTCTCACCCTTGTCATCGTATGACTCGTCCTGCAAACACTGGATATGAATGGAATATTTCCGGGGGAGCGATTGTTACCAACAAACAAACCAATGAGCATAACCATAATGCCGGGGAATTACGACGCCTTAGGACTAGTGATCAATATTACCTCGACGTCTGGGGGAATTGTAAATGTAGATAAAGAATACAAGCAATGCTAAAAGCCATAGTTACATTGTTCCTGGTCGCCTTTGTTCCTCATACCACTATACATAATATCAAAGACTACAGCAAGAAACTTCTAATAAGTAACATCTCGGCAATTGAGAAATATAATTAGAATATTGATGTTCGTTTTTAGATAGCTCATCGTACTCGTCCCCAGAAACCCCTTTATTTTCATTCCATAGGTCTTCCTGGAGCACAGCTGAACTAGTAATGTAGCTTCAAGTGATTATCAAGAACTTCGCTTTTTCTAATGTGGTTGGCACTATATCGGCTCTAACACTCATCAAACAAATAAGACTATCATTGGCTTCTAGGTACTCGCGAGGAACTACGGCTCGGCTTGAGCGAAGCTATAGCAACAGGGTCAAGTCAGACTCATATGTACTAACTAGACAAGGCTCACAAAATGGAAGAACAGCCCTGAAAACCAAGTATTCTTCTACTTTCCGTACCCAAGAGGCAAGAAATATCTAACGAGGTGCCAAGTATTACTTGACAATCCATACCAACTCGAACGCCTTTCAATGACGAAAAGAACCGCAGAAGATGGAAAACAACTGACTACCGAGGCACCTTTGTCATGGAAGCACAAGAGGACAGGTAATGACTGTTTGGTGGGATACAAAGGGTCTAAGAAACAAGATTCGAAGATAAAGAAATTTTCATAAGGCATTGTTGATGCAAAGCAATTGTCCCAAGGCACCTTCTAAGACGGGTTGGCAGTGGCCCGTCGTATAAAGTCATGCTTCAGGCACTTGTGCGCATCTCTGTCTTGTTTCTTCAGTGAGCTCAGACATATGAAAACGCTTTCCCGAGCAGTCGATCCATTAATATTGCCTAAATCTGGTAGATTCAACCCAGCCGACCCCGTACATAATGAGGGAATACAGCACAGAATTACTGACACCTAGACGTATTTACCGGTACGCAGCCGACACTCGTTTTGTCCTACCGGAAGGTCCAGAATGGTGGTTTACTACCACGGAGGCCGATACGTTCCTGGCTGGTCCGAACTCGACTATCAAAGTTATTCAACACGACCAACCTAATAAGGCAGCGTCCTACATAGCCATAAAAGCGATTCGTTTCGCCCAAGATGATTTCAAAGATCTCCGGGGTCGCACATGGACAGACGTAGAATCAGCTCAGCCTGTCCTCCTTATGAGCGCTTATCGTGATCCCTCCCCGCGATCAACGACTATTCAGCAAGACTCAGATCAGCCGGTAATGACTCTGGGGCCTATGTTGGATCTGTTCTTCAACGGTATTTTCCCGTTAATCCCGCCTAACTATCAATGCTGGAACATGTCCTTTAGTAGGCTCCAAATAGATGAAAAGGTCCTAGTGCTCGAATCACTGCCGTTTCTCACACCTAACAAGGATTTCCAGATCGAACGGCACATCTGCATTATCGCTGGGATCGATTATGTCTATAAAAAGGGCAACCACGACGAAATCAGCCAAGTCAATCGTTTCCTTCGAGTTGCCAAGAAGCTTTTGGTTACTAGTGGAATGGGGAGAATATTACTCGTCTGTCGTACTCCGTTTAAGGTACCTGTCGGTATATGAGATAGTAGGAGTGGCATAATAAATATTGATGAAAAGGACAACGTTGAGCACGTCCCCCATTAGACCCTAAGTAGCTTAACAGAGCACGCCGTGATTCCCCGCATGTATGCGTGGGTATGGTGGACATCCATGATACAGTTTTGCTCCCAATAGAAAAATAATGCTCTCTTGCTTCGCCGGTGTCACGGCAAACGGTTTTTGGTGACGTATGAATGTATAATTTAGGTAGATAGGTACCATATTTTAACGTCACACTGCTTCAGTTCTATGATTAACAAGCGTATAAGTAATATATGTACTTAGGTCTATCATTAGATATATGTATTTGTATTATAGTAATATTCCGGATTTCCCCCGATGTAAGTGCCGACCTAACTTCCTTTTAGTAGAATTTGTCAAATTAGTATAATCAGTAAAGGGAATGATGCAAGTGAGAGGAGATGAAACTGAAATGTGTATATCCTCATATTCATCCAAAACGTCTTATCCATGTAACCAATTACCAGATGGCCAATCCCAATTATCCCCCATAGCGTATGTGTATAAATGATATAAATGATGCAAATTATTCTTTAGATATATGTCCCAAATGGGAACCTCGCGCAAACCATCCTTGTTTATGCACGCTGTGACCGTCTGTAGCGGTTGCCAATATTGCTGATACTGTCACTAGGCGCAACGCTACCCTCATCGTCGTCCCAGCCAACGTGGCTAACCTGACTGCTTCCGACGTAGCTCCCTGGCAGCGGGACGTTCCTAGCTGAAATATAACTCTGGTGACTCTGGGCGCGACTGGGACCCGCAGGTCTAACAGTGGCGGAAGAATACCGACTAGGGGCTCTGGACGGCGCTCGTGATGGCGGTGCGGTCTCAACCGAGGCGGCGGACGGTCGGACCGGTCGGGCCGTACCAGCCGATTTCTCGCTCCGAGCAGAGACATAACTCTCCGCTTCAGCGTCACGGTGCCGCGATGATGTGTGTTTCGAACTGACATAGCTACGGTAGTCCGACTCTGGTGAATGTCTAGATGACGCTGTGGAGTGTCTCGATCCCGCATGACTACGATTGTCTGACGTGTGTTTGGATCCTGTAGCACTACGATGCTCTGCTTCCGTCAGCAATCTTGGCGAGTCGCTGTGCTTTGAGCCCGCATTGCTTCTATGCTCATGGTCGGCTATCATCAATGGACGCCTCGCCGAACCCGCTTCGCTGCGGCCTCGTGCTCGACTCCCGGTAGTATAGTGACTTGAATGACGACTGGCACGATCATCAATCTCATCCGCCGCCCTGCCTTTCGGTCCACCAACCTGGGAATATCCACCGCCGTAACTAGTCGGCGGGTAATATCTGGGTCGGTTGTCCGAGTAGTCGTCCGGATATGTTTGGCGTCGCGTAAAAGGAGGTGCCGCTTCGTAAGCCATGCGCTCACGATCGCCCTTCATCATAGTATATGTCAATGCGCCGCCAACAGCAGCACCAACAGCTACACCAAGGAGGCTGCCGACCATACCGAGTCCCTTTGAGTTTTCGCGCGGCGAAGCCTCTATGGTTGAGGTTGAACTTGTAACACTTTTTCTTAGAAAGGTGTAAGGCTCGCCATTAGTAGCACGGCTGCCGAAAGTCGAGCTAGAAGCAGTAGAGCCAGCGACGGACCGCGAGGGGACCGACGTAGTGCCCACGTCTAGATTCCAATCAAGGACGCGGCTTACTTCTTGAGAAGACGACTGATGTCGACGCACTGCCGAGCCGGCATGACTTGCGGCATAATCGGGAATAGAACCATGAACGACCTCCATTATGTTTCCGTCGGAGTCTCGTATTCTTGCGCAGCTCTCGCCAGTTGGGTCGGAGTAACTGTGTAAATGTAGATAGTTGATGTTGGCACCGCCGTACTCCAGATCAGGATTCGCGCGTAGAGCAGCTGTGTGGAAGGCAGACACAACTGATGGTGAGTTCGCCGAAAGGATTAGGCGACAAGGCTTCAGCGGTTGGAAGTTGGCGTTTTGCTTCACTTCAAAGACCGGTTCAGGGATATGTGAAGTAGAATCTCCAAAGACTATCGATGAGGGACTAGCAGATATATACCGAAGGCCAAGCGGTTGGGCGATGGCCGCGTAGAACGAAGCCGATGGGGCAAGGTCTTTGACTTGAATGAACGGTAGGACCTGCATATGGTACTACTGACGCGGGACAAGCTGTCAAGCACGGTGGGATTATAAGTCGAGACGACTAGTTAAAAAGTGGTGACCTGGGATGCAGCTGACCCAGGGACGACAATATGCACGGATGCCGATCCAGGAAAATAACAAGGTAAGCCTCACAAGGCAGATGCAGCTAGTCAGCCAGCAGTACTGTGGAGTACTTATGAAGGTATAAGCAACGAATGGTAAGGTGAAGCCGGTGAAGTCGAAGTGTTGAAAGTAGTATGCTAGGTGGAACAAGGTGGAACGAAGGGATGCTGATGTCCAAATGCAGACAAATGTACAGGCGTCTTAATACGCGAGTTAAGTACACCTCTCTGGAATTCAACTTGAGAGACTATTGTGTTGATGGAAAACGAGGGCTTTTTTTTCAGGACGACCGGCTTGGGGTTGGCGAGCTTGATGAAAGTAGCTAAAGGTAACGAGAGCAGTTGGACTCGACTTAGAAAATGAGCAAAACTTCTAGAATAAAGATGTCAATGGCACTGCCAGTCTGGAATCTTAAAAAATAGGTAATTCCCATGTGGACCGCCAATAAACGGGCCTCTTCCAAGAGACCAAAGTTTAGGTACTGATGCAGGGAGGAGACATCTTGACCTGTCTGGAGAAATTTCCGGGAGGCTCCCACCGCATGAATTCGATACAACTGGTACAACTGGATACCCGACTCGGTCTAGCAGCATCTATATTGTTCACTCATACACGTGTAGTGCGATATATTGAACGATGAGCAATCCAGTGGGGTTTCGCAGTAGCAGACAAATAGCCACAGTGCTTGTATTTGGCAACGATGGTCCATGGTTGTAAATATCGCTGACAAAAACAGCACTTAGCTCAACCATGCTGAATACGAGATAGCCCGGATCCCAAATGGCAATAGAGTGGTCCTCATAACAATGCTGCTGCGACGCAGACGGCAGAACACTTCATTGAAGTGCCCATGGTTTTTCGACATGAAAATGGCGCTGGATCCAGATATCTTTGTGTTGGCAGTGGTAGACGGACTGCCACGTTAGATTATGCCCTGTGTTGAACCGCCCGTACTTGGAACATCCCTCCTACACGAGCTTAATTCGAAAAGGATAGCGTTTGAGTTATAATTGGAGCATCTGCATGCAAAAAGTAGCATCATGATAAGAATAGGTTGATTGGACTCTAAACGTGGACCGAGAGGAGTATAGACCTACGACGTTCTGTATAAGAGGAAAAAAGGAAAGAGTCCGTGGTTCCGCGGGCCAAGCAAAACTGCCCACTCCAAAACTTTCAATGGGAACTTCCCCACAATCCGCTTTTACAACAGCAATCACAGGGTGCACGGTCTCACCGTCGTGGAACACAATACCTAGGTACATAATACACTTATGTAAGCACATACGTATCACAAGCGAGGGCGATTTGGTTCAAGTTTGTTAGGTACTTCTTCGTTTGGATGGCTCTGAATATTAGGTACGGTACATAGAAACTACAGGTAGGTACCTAAAGTGGGAGGCAGGCCTGGAGGTACTATTCTCTCTCCCTTCCCTTTTTTGCCCAAGGCTCGGATGCTGACCGAGATCGATGTGGTCAGGTGTGATCGGGTGTGGTCAGACATACACCACTCCATCTCCGTGTAGATACATATCCAACTAGGTCCACCTTCACCTTGCATCGAGAGCACACAAACTCTCCAACCAGGCATCGCAATGCAAAGTAATACGATGCCTAGATACCCAGTGGTAGATCAAGAGTGAGGGCGATCGTAAGGAATATCATCCTTATCGGAATAGGAGCTCCACCCTGCCAACTCTCAACACCGATTTCCATTGTTTGGGATAGATAACTCGATCAGACGAGTGCAGGTATCCAATTTCTACTCCAAGTCTAGGCCAACTCGAACCCATAGAGTGGATACGCTGCATGTCGGGGCAATGTTGTCTGGCATTAGAGCCAATATATTGCCCTGCCGTACAGATCAGATCCGCTTCTCAACCAGGCCATGGAGCCTTGCAATACGCCAGCCTTAGGTCTCACAACTTTGGCCCCGATTGCTAATATCGATCCACGCTTGTTGCGAAATTGTGGCATCAGACTAGGGTGAGATGGGGTAGTTTGACTGAAAAGGAAAAAGGAAATCAAAGAGGGTTGTGGGCCAAGTTGAAGTGGCCCACTAAGACGGTGAAAACGTCTTGGATCTCATGTTGAACGCCTGATGTTTTGGTTGTAAAAACAGAGACAGAACAAAACCCCTAAGACCCAAGTATTGGGGATGCCTACGTCGGCCGCGATGTTGTATAGCGGGCTCCGCAGATCAACGCCCATTTATCAATTCATACCTAACAACGTTCCACTACCTACCCTCCTCTCGCATTCCTCTCTCTCCCTTCTAAAGGGTTTAGCTTGGAAGGCTATCCTAGATGATGTCCCAGGCATCCTCGGCAGCGTGGCAAAACTTGCTACACGCAACGCTTGCTGAGAGGCTGTATTGGCTAATCGAGATCTTCTCGTCCACGTACTCGTCGGCGAAGTTGTCGGGGCCTTTCGCCATGGCACCGACAAAGACACATATGCTCTCTTTCGGTCCAAGGTTCTGGATGTAGTCTCGTACACGCACCGTACTCGAGTCAAAACTCAGTGTGACCTTGCGGCAATTGGGTGGAAGATGGTCCGTGATGGGGTTTTGAATAACTCGAAGAAGTTTCTCCTGTGAGTTGGTGGAGCGGATGGACAGACGATGGAGCAGTTGGACCATCAATCCAGCAAAACGCTTGAATGTTCTCGGAATTCGTACAGTTGGTGACACCTCGATTAGGACACCCTTAGCTGTCTGGATGTATATCTGCAGCTTCCCCGCTTTGTTGATGGGCGAATCCAAAAGAGTAAGGAGGCACTATATCAGTTCAAGACACTGTCAGCATGTTGAATGCCAACTCGAGAGACAAGGCTTGTTGAAGAGTACATAGACTGAGATATACAGCGTACCTGGTGTGTAATATCGGGTCGTGCGTCACTAATATCGCGGTTCATCTTTCGCATTACTCCGATGTGCTCGTCGCTATTAAGCAGGGAGTACTTGTCCTCGCGCTGCATGCCAGCGCGGCCAGCGCCACCACCATGCGACGCCTTGTAGGTCTCGAGGCTGGCATTGGATAGGACGACGATGAGTCTTTGGCTGTCCTTGTCACTGGTGGGAATGGGTACTTGTTGCTCTGCGACTAGCTGGGGAAGAGCTGGAGGAGGTAACGACTGGGTACCTGCAGGAGAAGCCATTGGTGTTAGATACGCCACTTATTGATATCGCAGAGGCAAGACGAGAGAGAAATCCGTATTCGCTGGTACCGTAAGATCCCTAGGGATCTCTATGGGCCACGGCAGTTTCCTTTAACTGAATCCTTTGTAAAGCGGTGTGGGAATATCATAAAGAGCGCGGTGTGCGGCTGAGATGACCGCTCGGAGCTACCTAGAGGCGATAGGTGGAATGGCCGAAGCCGTGTCGTGTCTCTCCTTCTGCTAGAGAATAAAAAAAGAAAACCAAAATCTCGAACTTACGAGGTCGTTTGCCTGCACGATACGCTGTTGTTGTAGGCATGATGGAAATATCCGAAGTGGAAAGACTGGGATAAGAAGTAATGGGTAATCTCAAGTTTTCTAGTGAGCAAACAGAACGCGACTGGCAATTACTAGTAAATTATTAAGAAAGGATATTTTCGAGAATTATGTCTGAGTCTGTTTAGTTGAAATGCTGACTATTGTTGGGTAATGAAGTGAAGAAATTTGGTTGGAAGGAGCATAATGAGAAGGTATGTGGAGATCTGGAGGATTTTTGTCTCTGGCTAGTTCGGTCAGGCACCGGTACCCACCGATAAGGGTAGACGTATTGCTATCGGTTCCATCCAATTGTCCTGCGTGGTTACACGACAGTTTAGGTAGTTTTCACTGCATAACTGCAAGCTAACCCCTCAGCCCCTCCAACTCCAACCCCTCCTAAACTTTGCCCCACTCCGAATGCACTTCCAGGGTCCTATAGATGTAGGTTCTGTCAATCGCGGGCACTAAGCACGTGGGGTTGTCGCTTCGGCTTCGGCCTCCGATTCCGTAGAACTTTACTTCTTACTACAGAAATTCACCGAAAACGAAATAGAAACAGATTCCGAATTGGCAGAGACTCTTCCGAAGCACATCCATCCACAAATCCATCAATATCGGAGAGACAATTCCTGCCTTGCTGCTCGAGCCTGCAGGAATGACTGAGGGAGTTATCAATCTTACTCAGCTTGCATTATGACAAGGATTTCGGAGTAACTTTTAAGACCAACATTACCTGCAGTCGTCAGCAAAGTGATGCGAGCCACCGTCATACCGGAGTATTTTGATTTACTCGGTGTTGCAAGACAGGCGTCCAACTTCCGACAATCACAACATATGCATTACAACTAACAATATCGGAGAAAGTATTCCTCATCCACGCGCGCAATTTTTGCCAACCAATCCTTGCCACCTCAGCGCCATGTTTCCCTTCTCCAGGCCGAGAAATGCCTTGAGTAGGAAGGCTTAGTAATATTCAGGCAGCAAATCGGGTTCAAGGTCTCGATAAGGATATGTTGGCGTTATCATGCCAATCATAGCGCCCACCACGTCTTTTGAATACAGCCACGATTTAATAGACACGCAAGGCGCGGTAGATGAATTAAGGGAAACCTCGAAACAGACGTACTGTGATATCGTATAAATGTTTGTCAATGGCATGAAGTAACTCATTATAAAATAGTCGTAAGTATGCCCCATTTTTATGTGGCATCATAAGTTGAAGCTACCGCCCAGATAAGTCAAACAGTTTGAATATAGAGCTAGTTAGGATACCTAGGAATATATACCCTTTTATTCCATTGGATGTCTTCATATGTTTATGCTGTCATATCCATGTGTGATTGCAGTTAGCTTAATTTACAAATCCAGTTGTTGTCCCTGCTGAAGCAAAGGGTCACTTACCTGGGTGGGTGGCTTCCTTCATGCCACGTAGTGGTGGATACGAATACTACCAATTCATAGTTGATGATTTATTAAACGCTATTCTGTATCCTTTCGATGGAAGAGTCATACTGTAATATACGAAGCCTAGCTCTTTCCTTAGCCACGCGCCTAGGAAATAGTCAAAATTAAAACAACGAATGTATCAAACTCAACAACACGATAAATACCAAACATGCTTCATGACCTAGGAATGTATGTATGTGTGATGATTCTGTTCACGTCCATGATATTAGGCATTATTATACGCCACGCGGTAAATATATTATATACAAAAGGGGTACGGGAGAAGGGCAGAGATATGAAAAGCCCCAGGCAAAATGTATCTTAAGGGGCCTTGAAGTATGGACTTTTCAATGTGAATGAAATATTCACAGAATGTAATGTACTTGGGGCTCACGGCTCCAGGCTTGGTAGAAATTTATATATTAACACCGGATCTTGATCGAGGAAGGTGTCTGTAAAATATAACTGAAGGTTATGATAGCTCCCTGCACATAGGATAACTGCATCAATAATGTAGGGGAAATAAACCGTTTCTTTCTGAGTATATATTTTGTGAATCATCTTGGCCTACTATGAATGTTTATGAGATATTTAGAGAGCTTAAGGAGAAAGGAACGCAGGCAGATGAGCGGGTATGGTAAGTTATTAATACAACCTTGTGAAATGGCGAAAATGATGCACTATTATCGAAGTAAACTAATGTGGAAGGAGCAGAAATTTAAAACAAAAAAAATAAGAAAGGGGCGCCTAGGGGGTTCGAACCCCTGACCTCTCCCAGCTTGCACAAGCCCAAAGGGAGCGAGTTAACCACTTCTCCAAGACACCGCTGCACCAGAACTGATGTTCTTGTTAAATTTGGCGACGCAATGTTGCTATATATGTTTTGTTTTGCTTTGCTATATATGTTTTGTACGGTCGCGTGAATGGTTACCTAGGTAGCAAAGGAGGGCTAACTCGCCGCCTATCATGGTATGCTTAATAGGTAAGCACGTACCATTTCAAGGAGGCTCAGGTATTCACTTCAAATCTCGACACTTACGGGGCTGCTTATGACACTCACTATGTGCTTGTGTGAGTATATGGCAAGGGATCTAGTACCTACATAATTAGCTACGCTACAAGGTATCCAGTGATCGCCAACACAATGAAGGTTTTCGTGAGGTATCTGTCAAAATATTCAATCCGGTGTCTTTTGCTGGTTATGACTTTGGAATCTGAGAAACGTATCAACCTAAATCATCGTTATCTTCACCTACAAGAGAAATCAAGCGTAGAAATAGCAGTCTTGCAATTCACATTGTACAACACAAATAATTTCCTCATACTAGTCAGATATTTCACAGATCCTAGAAATGACAGTGTCAAACCTTGACTTATAATCATTCCAGGATAAGATACATTAATAAAACTGCTATAACGCGTAGTGTATGTTAGTATCGACATGAGACATGGTGGATAGCATTTGTTCTCAAATTCTCATATCCTAGTCATTGTGTTCTAATTCTAGATTCTAGATGGGGGACAGCTAGCAGTGATCGTCTAGCGAATGGACTTCATCCCTATGGTCCTGTTTACACCATCAGCATAGGGAGATTAACTGAATCAGGAAAATTGCCAAGGCGCAAGATGGTGCAGAAACAATGAATGTTGTGGCGTATGCTTGATACAGCTCGAGATAAATTCGACGATGAGTTGCTAATTGTCGCCTTCTAATTGCAAGGAGTATCTCCATTTTTGAAAAATGGAAGACTAGGAATGGCTGCTAAATATACCAACAATATAGGATAATAGGATGGTGATATATCATTGACCAAAGAAAAAGACACCAAGACCTGGCATTCATCAGACTAAACCATGTCATAGTAGTAGTAACGCCACCCGCCTGGATGTGCGTCGAAGGCCCCTAAAACTAGCCACTAGCCAACTTTTGCAGAGAAGCATCTAAAATATCATATTAGCTGAAGACTGTTGATAAGAGTAAGTAGAGTTTGCGCTGTCACCAAGGACCTCCTATTCGTAGGACTCGGTAGTGGCCAGGTAACGACTCTCGCAAGTTCACTTACAGTTTCCATTGAAAGTATCCGAGTCACCACCATATTTGTACGCATCGTTAAACTGCCAAATCGTGTAATACGGCCAGCCACCAGGCGGTGTTCCAGCGCTGCTGCTATATCGCGCGAGGACGAGGGGGTTCGTACTGACAAAGGCACTCGAGCCGCCGGTGCAGCTCGACCACCACGACGGGTTTGTGTAGAGGAGAGGGTAGCGTCCCGTTTTACTGTGATATGTATCGCTGAAGTCCTTGATCCAAGAGACCATAGCACTTGTCGAGAGGCCCGCACAGTCACCCTCTAAATCCAACATGCCTGGGAGAGTGATTCCGTCTCCCGACCAGCCACCGCCATGTGCTAGGAAATAGTTGGCCTGTGTGGCACCCGACGAAGAACCGGGGTGAGCAAAGTGATAGCCACCACGGATGAATCCAGCCTTGGTAGCACCGGTATAGTGGCTACTGAAACTTGGGTCGATGTACGTGGTGCCCTCAGTAGCCTATTTAGAACGAGTTAAATCCATTTTGAACGGCTTTACTCTTTAGAACTCAAAGCTACCTTGATAATAACAAAGCGCGCCCCGGAACTGTAGGCTGCAGCAAAATCCACACTTGATTGGTAGTGAGAGATATCGAATCCAGGCACAGCTGCGAGGGCAACGCTGCTTAGACCCAAGAAAGTGGCAACGAAGAACTTCATATTCGCAAATAAAATGTCTCTGATTTCCGATGTCGGGTTGCCTTGGGATATCATTAACGTTGGCGTTGGCCCGTGGCCACGGCGGGCTTTTATACCCGTTGTAAGCACCCCAAAGAACGGGTATAGTCTACTGAGGTGGCGTTTACAATGTAATATGGAGGCCGTATCGCGACTGTGAATATGGCTTCAAGTTCCTGGATAGCAATGCAGATCAGGCAGGTAGTATAAATCAAAAGATAGTCTGAGACATTATTGGTTGGCCGGGGATACCCTAATTTTCAGCTGAGATAGAAAATTCGTCGATCCCCGTTAGTCTTGGTAGGTGTCCATAGATATAGTGGTAACACCTGGAGTCTAGTATATGCATTCCAATGATTAAAGGAGGTCTAGGAAAGCTGGGTCCCAGTCGAAGAGACCATGTGAAACTGAGGTACATGTTTTGTGGCTTCAATTCGCTTACTACGTTGCCGTGGTATCTAAGCTGATTGCGGGTTTAAATACCCGGCCAACGGCGGCCTCCAACTTCAACTAGGACATTTAACTACTTATCCATGACAGGGTGCGTTGGATATCTTGAGAATGATCGTCTGAGATGTCTAGGTTGGACCTAGTAGTCGGACATTCAGGGGAGAAGCGGAGCGATAGTTTACCCGGCTCAGCAGTCTGGGCTGAGACTCATTTGGGCCAGCATGTTACCAGCCTCACGTATATTCCTTCCGAAAAAGGCAGAGCGGCGTTGGCTTGGCTTCATGAATGACGAAATGCTGTTGATATCTTTGGCGGGTAGTGACTTGGCCAAGTTTTTCAAGATTGGTATCTACACGCATGCTAGCACAAGACCTGGGGCGTTGTACAGTAGAGGCTGCGGAATGTTTCCGTGCTGGAAGATGCTTCCCTATCTCAGCTACCCCCGAATTAGGTAGGTACTTTTGGGAGTTGCTGGTGTAGTATCGTCAGATGAAGGTTGAGAAACCAAAGGTTTTCGCTTGAAGGTTTAGTAACAGCATTGTCAGCTCGGCTAGACTAGGGGGACGCGGCTTCAAGGTAGCTGTAAATAATATTTCATCACTGCGTTGAGAAATATTCTCTGCGTTTGATATAAAAAGCAAGATGGCTCAGTGTAGATTCCAGTGTGCTGGCGTTATTTTAAAGTATGAGTGGACCCTTGGAGCTTCAAAGACTCGGGATTACCTACATGTACCTAAGTACTTATGGGTACCTACCTATCGATGCAGGTGATAAGGTACCGGCGGAACCGTTTTCCCGCCTTGTAAGGGAGTGGAGCCTCCGGGCCTCTGTCCAATGGGAGCCGTGGACTTTTCAGAGTTATTCCAAAATCTTTTGGTGATCGGTTGAATAAAGCGACTTGACAATACGAAATCGCGAGCTAACATATCATCATAATAGCATGATAACAAAATAGCAACCGAGGGATTTAAAGGGCGAAGCTAGAGTGAAAAGGACAAAAGATGGCCTCCGAAGTCGCGGCAGCGGCCGCCAATACCATGCGACGAGCAGGGAAGGAGATGCACGGTATCGTGGTATCTGCTGGTCTAATGGACAAGACCGTGAAGGTAAAGCTAGGTGGACTAAGATGGGAGCCGAGAGTACAGAAGGTTAGCCAGGCCGCATAAACACCCGGTTCCAATAGACTGTAGCTAACTCTCAATTCTTCCGTCTAGTACTTCAAAGAACCACGATTCAAGCTAGTCCACGACCCTCGCAACTCCGTCCGACAGGGCGACGTGGTAGCCATAACGCCGACCTGGAGAGTATCACAGCATGTACGACATGTCGTCAAACACATAATAGCGCCATATGGCGATCCCATTGACGAACGGCCACCCATTCCTACACTAGAAGAGAGGGAGGCCGAAGTAGCCGCAAAGAGAGCCGCCAAAGACGAGCGAAGAGCTGCACGGAGGGAAGAGCAGGCCAGGATAAGGGCAGAGGAAAAGGCCGCTCAGGAAGCAAGAAAGGCCTTGAAAGCAAGTGGCAAGACTCCACCACCTGCCCAACCTACGACAATAGAAGATGTCGACTGAAACGACATGGTTGCTCAAATAGAAAGAGCCAGCGAATAGAGCGTAAGCTTACCAAGAGTGGCCTATCACCAGCTTGATCTAAAGAGATCGCCAAACGCGACTTCAGTATTGCGCTGCTGGTGACCTTGTATATACCAAATCACCCGCATGTAACATATGTACAACTACAGATTCGTACGGCCTTGGCTACTCAAAAGACAATGCGTTGACATAATTCATATTGAATAGATATCTGACCCTAGGTATCGTATGTCAACCCGTCGCTCCCTAATGCCTAGAACGCCGTCGATATTCCTTCTAATTTCGCTATTTGTGAATCGCAATACGACCCGGGAGGGAGGAGGTGAGAAGGGGGGTTTATAATCATAACGAGGTTTCATCCACCACGTTCGCCAAACCTCCTTGCCCAATCCTCATATTCCTTCAGTCCTTCTTTGCTAACGCTGGGACGAATCGTGCGAAGGCTGGCTTTGAAGTCTGCCAGCTCTATAGGGCGGATCTGGTCCATTGTCATATGAAGGAGAGCCTCCCCTAGTGCTCGGAGGGGGCCCATCGCTGCATCTTTGGCTAATGCTGTGATATCTGAGCCTGAGAAGCCTAGATATATACTGATTAGCATTGCGTTATATGTACCTTGTAGATTTATATTGATCTTTACCGTCTGTGAGGTCCACCAATTCCGCAATATCGGTGTCCGTAAGATTATGCTTCTGTTGCCCAAGGAGCGTCTTCAACTGAATAGCCCTAGTTTCTGCTTCGGGTAGAGGGATATATTGGCGCCTCACGAATCTCCGCCTCGCTGCTTCGTCGATGGCCCACGGCAGGTTGGTAGCTGCCAGGACAAGGACCCGGTTTGGATCACCTCGGTCTTTATTTGTCCCGGTGCTGTTCTCACGTCCTGCCGCAGCTCGCTGTAGGTCACTCCACTGTATGAGAAACTCGGTCTTGATCCTCCTAGTAGCCTCATGCTCTCCGGATCCAGACCGTTGGGATAGAAGTGAATCTATCTCGTCAACGAATATGATGCTGGGAGCCATCATCTTCGCCAAGGCAAATAATGCACGTACGAGCTTTTCAGATTCGCCGAGGTACTTGCTAGTTAGACTGCTCGCCGAGATGGAGAAGAAGGTAGATTTTGATTCCGTTGCGACGGCGCGAGCCAACATCGTCTTCCCCGTCCCAGGAGGCCCAAAGAGTAACATGCCCCTAGCCGGTTCGCGGAGACCCATGAATAAGTCGGGTCGTAGGAACGGATATACGACCGCCTCTCTCAGTGCGTTTTTCGCAATTTCCAACCCAGCAACATCGCTCCAATGGACCTCGTCGCCATGAACTACGATTTCATTGAATATTGCTTTCGCAGCCGCCTCATCTACACCTGGCGGTAAATTCTTTAACACTGCCTTTTTCCTCTTTTCCCATTCGTCTTTTGTCTTTTTCACTTCGTCGGTAACTGAACCTGCCGAGGATTGGTCCTCGGTATCAGAAGCGACGGGCGATCCCTTTTGCTTGCCTTTGCGTCTTCGACCGGAAGAGCTGGCCCTACCATGCTCTTCGCTGGATGATACTTCTTCTCTTCCATCACAGCCAGATGTCTGTCGGCCCACTCGCTTCCTGGCGCTATTGGGCTCGAACGCTTTACTGCGGTCCACTGGCTTCCTCTTTACTGAGCCTTCCTTGGACCTTGTTTCAAGGGTGGCCTCTAGGGATCCGGGAGGTAGACTGGCTGTATTCGGTTCATCATACCCCGAGCTTACTCCCTTTCTAGGTGTCGATCTCCGTTCAATTCGAGTTGCTGTAGGACTAAGCTCATCCCTCTCTTGAATGGTTAGCGCCCCTAGAGCACTCGAAGCTGCACCAAGAGCTAGGGAGGATGGGTGGGGAGACATGTAATCACCAGAGTTGCGCATGGAAGACTCTGGGCTCGAACGGGCACCTGTAGGTGTAAAACCAGAGGCATCGGGAGAAACCACTAGTCTTCTCGTGTGGCTATCCCAGTGCCGCGGGGTGGAGGCTGAACTCTTTCGCACCTGCTCAGATGATCGGCGTGGCTCAGATAATCTCAATGGCGAACTCGTTACTTCTGCAGGTATTCCCCTTTCGAGGCTAGTCCAAGCTAACGTGGCTGCCTTGCTGGCCCCTGGGCCTTTGCTTATCTTGGTTGGAGTATGTCGGTGTTGTTTTGAGGATTTGTCCTGTTTGCCTGACCGTAACGTTGTTCTCATGGTATGTTTTTCTGGACTGGGCGATCTCGAAGATTTTCTCCTTGGAACAGACGCGCCATAAGGAGGGAGTGAAGGCGGTCTTGTTGTTGAGGACGATAGGTCTTGATCCATCATGGCACTACGGAGTCCCACTGCAGCCTGCTCAGATGAGTTTCTAGAAGGGAAAGATGGTCTTTTGGGTAGTGGTGGCTTAGACAACTCTGTGTATGTTATGGCAGGTATCGTTCCGTCCCCGATCCATCCCCTTTCCGGTGTGTTCGTATTCGACCGGCCTTCCACGCTTGCCTCAGTACCGACACTCGTTTGTGTGAATTGAAACGACGGATCCTCTTCGCGGGATATTCTAAGGGCTTCGAGAAGATCAATCCTTTCCTTGCACTGTACCTCCAACTCCCTTAAGCTTTCTAGGAGGGCGCGTTCGGTCTCGGATTTGGGAGAATAATTGCCTTGTCTTTTGTTGATGGGGTTCTGCCGTATCTGGTCAAGGGCGTTCTTCCAGAATGACATAGCCTCTTTCTCATCTCCCTGGGCAAGGAAAAAAAAGTAGTTAGCTAGGTCAAGTTTTATTTCGGTAACTGTGTTATCTTAACCAGTATCAGCGCGGTAGACGTAGACGTACTTGGCTCTCGTAGTAAACTGCCGTAGAGCATTTTAGGTAGGCCTCATCGTATGTTTTCTGAAGGCTAGAGACGCTGCTACTTGGCCACATGCTTGTGTCGCGTGGACGTGGATGTGGATGTTAACTCTCTCTCTCTCTCTCATACAAGGGGCAAGCGGTTTTTAATCGGTGTCGCGGACGCAATACGGAAGGATTGATTGACTTGGCGTTTTTTTGTTTTAAATCATTGCAAGAGTAACCTCCCAATCCATGTAATAGACGCGTAAGAAAGTTTGATACTACACAAAATGGAAGTATCTAAAGGCTAGATCTAGGAACGGCATTGAAGATCTCATGTCTACATCTACCACGAGATTTTAGAAAGACCCAGTGACGTCGCGTCGTGTTCCCCAGTGGGGTTTAAAAGACCCAGAACGGTGCGGCTTGGGCTTGTGGAAGCACTATACAGTATAGTGGGGCACTACAGATAACATTAGGGACAAGCTGGATACGGTACATGTACCTACGGTGCTAAAAGAGCCATGTACCCAATCCAATCCCACGAATACCTACCTAATCGAATCTTTGGTAAGCAACCAACTTAAAACGTCCAAACTCAAACTCATCCATGATCCATGGATATGTACTACAAGGTATGTAGGCACCTATCTAATCTCTACAATCTCGAAAGACTACCGGTATCTTCCGTGGATACATGTCTATCAGTGGTAATTGAAATCACATCTCTTCTAAATTAGAGCATTGCGGAATACCTAGGTAAGCATGGCAAACATGATATTGCATGCTACTTACACGTAGGTATGTATGTATGTGCCAGAACATGATTATCAACGAGTATTCTTTTCAATCATCCTCCTCCCCTTCCTCCTCATCTTCGTCCCTAGGAAGTTGCAAGCCCATCATCCCGAGGATATTGCCCGCGGGGCCTGCCATTCCAGCTTGGCTCTTGAAGCTTTCGAGGAGGTTCTTGGCTAGATTATAGTCGACATCTACTTCCTCATCACTACTCTCTTCCTCGCTATCTACCCTGCGTACTACATCATCCTTCTCTTTCCCTTTTGAATTGGCCTTGTTTCGAGCTTCTATGCCCTTTACCTTTTCAGGTTCGGCATCAAGCTTCAAGGCACCATGCTCCTTCAACTCGGCTTCCATCTGGGCAGCTAATTGTCTGATATCCTCGTCTTCATCATCTCCCCCTTTCGTAGCACCACCCTTGACCGTATGGTTTGTATCCTCCGATTCATTCTTCGAACTCGTCGGCTGCGCGACCGGTAGCCCCATCATCTCTCGCATCATCCTCGAAAACTGCTCTTCATCGAAACTAACTTCTTTGTCTTCGTTGTCACTCTCTTCCTCTACATCCGAGATATCATCGTCCACGTCCATATCTTCCATCTCAGCTCCTTCTATGCCCGCCTTTTCGTCATTAAGGAAAGCCTCAAAGCGAGAAACAATCTTTTGCAAATCGGCTTGCGCCGAGGAATCACCAAATCCACCCTTGGACCGTTTCCGATGGTCACTATTTCCCTGTAGCTCATTCTCGAAGTCCTCAAAATTAATGTCCAGCCAGGATTCGTCATCATTCCTATGCACATCTTCCCATGACTCTATGTCCTCATTAGTTGGGAGTGCCTGAGCACCGTCTTCTTCCACATCCTCGAGAAGCATGGCGAATTCACGCGCTAGGCGATTGTCTTTCTTGTCCGCATTCGTAGCAAGCATCTCGAAGCCGCATGCCACCTTCATGCCCAGCTCTAACCGTGCTAATCTTATTTGAGCATCCTCTACATCCGATGCCTGCTTTTCAGCGTTCTCCAAAACGATGCTCCACATCGGAGGGGGCGAGAAACGTTGGGACTTGAGTTGAGCGAAGAGGACCTTCGTGAACTTTATGCTAACAGTCACCAAGTCCTTGGGCGCGAAGTGTACGTCGTCGGATAGGGAAGTAAGAGGCTTCATGGCAGCTGGATCTCGCAGGTAGAATGCCTCGACGGCAGGAGCAATCGTGGAAGGTCGTTCATGTAGGATGTATGCTAGTTTCCTGGGTATTGTGACTGCTGAATGATGTATCGAGTCTGTGACCTGGCCAGGATACTTTTCCAACCTGTAGAAAGCCTCGGCCTCAATGAAGGTAGAATATACTAGTGCACTAGGGCTCGACTTGATATATTTGACTGCCTCATCCAAGGAAAGCGGCCGCTTCACTCCTGAACTGGCTGCCAGGGGTAATATATAGAGATTTCCATTATGGATCCATGCTCTATTGCCATCTATCTCTGGACTCAACCACTTTGGCAGGACGTCGGCTGCTTCGACAAGTAGAAACTCGCCGTCACTATCAAAAATTCTCACCCAAAGTGCAGGAAATGACCTAGTTAGTTCCCGAAGTAAGTAGACTATAAGCCATTCATCTTCGACTGAATCCCCATAGTCGGTAATCCCGTGCAGGTAGATTAGATCCTGATCTCTTTCAAGACGTAACTGGAAGGAATCTCGTTGCCATATGTAGTCTTTAGCAATGGTATCGCATAAATTCGTGGCTGCTTTTCGTATGTCTTGAAGCTCAGAAAGAGGACTGCGCGCTTCTTGCTCGTCGTTAAGAACAAATAGTAAATACTCCACACAGTTTTCGGGGAGGCTTCTGGGAAATCCACCGAAGTTGCCTTCGGAAGAGTCGTAGGTGTCTTCAGAATCCATCGACTAACATGCCGCGTTCATCATAGAAACGCAACAGTAGGATATTAGAATATAATAGATTTCGGGGTTTTGAAATTTTAAGATGTACCATGTATCACGAAACCCCTTGGTAGATATGGGTACACAGTGACTTGGCCGAGGGAGGTTGATATAGTTGGCAAAGAACCGAACTAACGGGTGCTTCGATGGTTGATCGCTCGCAAAGTTTGAGCTCGAGAAGCACAATGATACTTTAGCACCTCGATTAGGACTAGGCTGGTATGAGGTCAGTTTAACATCATAGGAGTTGTGAAGGTCGGCTGATTTACCTCTAGTACATATAGCAAACTCCCATTCAGGTCCTTTTGGAGTCTGTTCTTATACCTTGTGCCTCAACGGTCTTCTCGAGCACAGAAGATGAGTACGATGTTCGTGATACTTTATGTTATTATAAGAGCCTTTTATCCTTGCCACAAAATCTAGTCAACTTCGTTAGTTTTAGGTATGCAGTTCTGTTCTGCCGTATGTCTACGACCAAACCAAGTCGAGTAGTCCTAGGACTAGGAGATCCTAATTTTCGGATATTGCAGTGAAAAATTAGTATAACTAATTTTCAACTTCCACAAGAAAATCTCCCACAACACTCGTCAACATTGAAGATGAGAGCTTCTACAGCAGATGGTCTGTGCGAAGACTGCGCGAAAACTTATGTACATTCAGACTGGATGTACATGGTGGAATGCAGTGTCTATGGTACGTCTAGGTACCTAGCTATGTACCTATATGTATGTAGCAAGAGCCCCTCGCTAACGCCGGATCCACGAGTCTTGAATCCTTGTTTAGAGCGTTAAAGTGGGGTGGCGGCTGCGTTATGTAATTACATGTAGGGAAAACACGTCCCTTTTTCGCGCCCAGGCTCGTTTGCCGCGTCACAGGTCGCGTCTCTCTATACCAAATTTAATTATGCTTCTAATTCATTCCGTCACATTATTCCGCGGGCGGCAACGAACAATAGCAATTGTCCGATAACATAGAGAATACCTTGCTTGGTATCGTCCTTCAACTTCGCTAGGTAGCGTCCGATATGAACTCGACCTAAAGTTGCAAAACAAACGAACCCAACTCGCCCTCAAACACCAATTCTGCTCCAGCTCTCATGCCTGCAGCAATATCCAAGCGCTCTCGTCGCGCTGCGTTTGACGATGAAGATGATGAAGGAGCTACTATTGTCCAGGCTAGCTCGAGCCTTAGAAATGAGACTGTCAGTAATTTATCTTTCAACGAAACCGATGGCCTTCCCTTCTAACTTTAGAAATATAGCAGCGAAAGAAGGCACGAACATCGCATGCCGGCCCTAGTAAGAAGCCGGCTTGGACGACTCGCGAGGAGAGCGTCCCCAGCTCTGACGATGACGATAACGATGAGGTGATGCAAGATCCCGAACCCGAAGAGCCGAGTGCACCGGCTGCGACACAGTACGAGATGATGCGTGATGCCGGATTTAGGCACCTCGAAAACGCCGATCTGGACGATCAACGTGCGACACAGCGCCTGAAGAACCGTCCTCATATGCTCGGCGAAAACCAGGTGGCTCTCAACGCCATCATCGAAAGCATTACCTGCATGAACTTTATGTGTCACGTAAGGCTACACGTGGAGCTTGGTCCCCTAATTAACTTCATCGTGGGAGAGAACGGAAGTGGCAAGAGCGCCATTCTGACTGCTATAACCCTATGCTTGGGGGGGAAAGCTAGCGCGACGAATCGCGGCGGAAGTCTACGGAGTTTTATCAAGGAGGGCCAGGAGAATGCCAGTTTAGTGGTCAAGATCAAGAACCAGGGCCCTGACGCCTATAAGCCTGATCTGTATGGAGAGTCTATAATCGTCGAACGACACTTCAGCAAAAACGGCTCCAGTGGCTTCAAATTGAAAACCTCATCCGGCAGAATTATCTCTACCAAAAAGGGCGATGTTGATGATGTCGTTGAGTACTACTGCTTACAGGTCGACAACCCCCTCAACGTGCTCTCTCAAGATAATGCACGCCAATTCCTGAATGCCGCAACTCCTACCGCCAAGTACAAATATTTCGTTCAAGGCACCCAATTAGAACAGCTCGACCAGGACTACCAGCTTCTTCAGGAAACGCTTGAAGCTAATGAGACAAGGTTACTTGCCTACCAGGAAAGCATAGCGGCCCTCAAGGAAAAGAGCGAGAAGGCTGTGAAGCTGAGAGATGCCGTTGCCAAGAGTGCAGAGATGCGGAGGCAGTCTAAAATATACTCAAATCAGTTATGCTGGGCACAAGTCATGGAGCAGGAGACTACTCTGCAGAAAATGAAGGATGCTGTCCTTGCAGCCCAAGAAGAGATCAATCAAACGGAGGCGACCATTGTAGAGAAGTCAGAAATCCTTGAAACAATCGATAACAAGGTCCAAGAAGCCAAAGATGCCTTGAAGACACTCCTCGATGAGGAAGGTCAGTTCAAGGAAAAGGAAGAGGAAGCGAAAACAAATTTCAACAATGCTAGAGCATCAATCGAGCAGACCCACACACAGGAGAGGGACATCCATCAACGACTCACCAATGCTTCGCAGAAGGTCAAGGACTATGAGAGGAAGATACGCGAAGAAGAACGACGTCTAGAGGAGGTGAACGGCGGGGCTCTTACCGAAAAGCAGAAGGAGCTAGAGGATGCGAAACGCAACGTAGAAGAGATCAGGGAGTCCCAGAAGACTCACGCCGAACGCAGCTCTAGTCTAATCAGCGAACGTACTGAAGCCCAGAAGAAAGTACAAGATACGCAAGATCTGGTCGATCAAAAGCGGCGAGAGGTTACAGCGGCCGAGACCCGACTGCGAAACTTATCACAAAATCGCACTGACCCGCTCGCTGGTTTCGAACAACAAGTCCCTCAGCTTTTACGGCTCATTGATAGCGACCATGGCTTTTCGGAGAAACCCATAGGTCCTATTGGCACACACGTCCAATTAATCAAGCCGGAGTGGTCGTCGATTCTTGAGAAGATACTTGGAACGAGTCTCAATGCGTTTGTCGTCAGTAGTCGACCTGATCAAGTGCGGCTGTCCTCGCATATGGAGAGATTAGGAATCCGAAATTGTCCCGTCTTCATAGGTTCAAGAACTCCGATTCAGAACTTGAAGGAACCTGACGAAAACTTCGATACAATACTAAGAGTCTTGAAGATCGATGATCTACGTTTCAGAGATCAACTGATCATCAACCACAGCATCGAGCAAACTATTCTAATTCAGAATCGAGAAGAAGCCCAAAATGTAATGTTCGACGGGCCACAGCCGGAGAATGTCTCTGCTTGTTTATGTTTCCATGACTCAAAAAGGGGTCATGGTCTCCGACTCACAAGACGTGGTGGGAACAACATTGGCAGCAGTCCTATCGCTCCTAGTTACGAACAGAAGCCTCGTATGAAATCGGACGACGAAGAGTCACAAATCAATTATTTCAAGGAGTCTCTAGATCAGCTTCGTGCCGAATTCCGTGAACTGGAAATGTCGAAGAGGACTCACCAACAAGCCACTGAACGCTGTATTCATGCTATCAATCAGCATAAGAAACAAGGAATTAACCTTGAGAAGGAGCTACGCAACGCTCAAGCTCGGGTCACCCATATCGAAGAGGAGCTTGACAAATTCGAAGGCGTTGATAACAAGTTGCAAGGGTACAAGAACGATCTTCAAGAAGCTCAGGCTCAAAAGGACCACTACGGAAATCAATTCGGTGAGCTTGCCATGCAAAAGCAAGAGATGAATAGGGAGGTAGATAGTCTCCATGAGATATTCAAACAGGCTAAGCTGGCCGCTCAGGATCACAAAGCCAAAATTACCAAGGCTGAGGACAAAGTCAAAAGATTCGAAGAGACCCGACGAGTGGCCTTAGCTGAGAAGAATCAAGCTTACGAAAAACTCGATATGGCGAAGCAAGTAAAAGTGGAGGCGGAGAGGTCCAAACAAAGACAGGAACAACTCGTCGCCGAGTATGTTCAACAGGCAAGTCAGGCCGCCCCTGAACGAGCTTATATACCTGAAGGAGAAACCCACCGAAGCATTGAACGCAAATTTGATTCTATCAAAGAGCAATTAAAAAAGATCCGCGACCAGTTAGGTGCGTCGGACGAAGAGATTCAGAATCGGGCTTCACAAGCAATTCAAGAATACCGAGAAGCCAAGAAAAATTATAAGAATCTTACATCGCTTGTGGATGAGTTGAAGAAGGCTTTGATGGATCGCCTGCGCAAATGGAGGACGTTTCAGCGACTGATCTCCGCCCATGCTCGATGCAACTTCAACTATCTTCTAAGCGAGCGTGGGTTCAGAGGTGAACTTTTCCTCGACCATAAGGCCAAGAGGCTTCGGGTTCAAGTAGAACCAGATGAGACGAGAAAGAGTAGTTCGGGACGAAACACTAAGACGTTGTCTGGTGGGGAGAAGTCCTTTTCATCTATATGTCTTCTCCTTGCCATATGGGATGCGATGGGGTCCCCCTTACGATGTCTTGATGAATTCGACGTCTTCATGGATAATGTCAACCGCGCCATTAGCACAAACATGCTGGTAAGTTGCTACGTCTCTACGACATGGAACACTTTGTTAACTAGCCTCGTAGATCACTACGGCCCGTCGCTCTGTGGGCAAACAGTTCATTCTCATCACCCCTAACGCTATCGAAGGCCGGGCGAACATTGACAAGGACGTCAAAATTATCAGGTGAGCTTCCACTCTTGAACTATCACTAGGTACACGTAAATTAGGCCATACCCGGACTGACGGTGCAATAGGCTCACGGACCCTCGACAACAACGTATCACGGACCTTTAATATATCTCGGTTTATTCTTATGATACCACGTGCGATTGCTAAGACGTCCATCCGATCAAGGACGTTGTAGAGGTTATGTCCTGAGGAGTTTAGGTGGTAGTATGTCTTTGCGAGCTTCAAAAAAATGCCTTGTGTCGATATGACACGAGGAAGGGTTAGGTATCAGGGTCCGGGCATAGATGGGTAGTGGCTCCAATGCCGTTTATTAAGATACTACACAAATAGTGACGAGCTTTGCAACAGTAATTGCGTCGAATGTCGAGTTGACTGACGCTGTATTCGAAGTCATTTATTCTATAAACGCCGTCTTAAACCGCATGCCAATAGTACATGTACACATACAACTTTACAGGTTCACGTAGTCAAATATGTAGTAACCCTTACAGAGCAGTTGAGGTCCGTAGCAACTAGGTAAGGGCTCTATATCCGAACACCCTTGCTTCTAAGCACATTCACCCCAGCCGAGGCTGTGAAGCCCACCCACTGGCCGACGCTCCCCAAGGCGCTACCCATCTTGCTCGTCTCGTCGAGGCGGCGCTGGAGGAAAGCCCGAGTCTCACCGTAGCCTGGAGATCGGTCGTTCGTCATGAAGAGCTCGGACGAGGCGTAGATTATGGATAGAGATCCACGCTTCGTGTACCACGAGGGATCTACCGAGGTGTCGCCCGCTAAAAAGTAGATCTCATCGGATAGGAGCGCGAGCTCGCGCAAGGAAGAGGGTACATGCGATGGTTGCGCCATTATAGCCAGGGCCTAAGTAGGAGATGAGTAATTGGCTAGCTAAGTGATGTATGACGAGGCAGAACGGAGTGGGGATGAGGGTGGCCCATAGACCCGGGTGCTAGAGACTCACTTCTTGCCAGCGATGGTTGACCTCTTGATTTCCCAACAGTCTCTCCCATGCCAACCGCTCGACTTTGTCCGGGACCTGCAGCCCTTGTTCTCCCTGAGCACCAAAGAGAGCTTCGCTCCGTGGCGCCAGCGCTTCCCGCTGGGTAACAAGGTGGTATCGGATCAGGCTAAAGGGCCCCTCAGGAAGTAAGTTGGTACTAATATCGAGGTAGCCGGCGTCCCGCGCACCGAGGGATAGCGCGTGCGCTGTGAATCCATGCTCGGGCACGTGCCGGTATGCGGCGGAGAGAATGGCTTTCTCGGCGGTGCTAAAGACGCCTGGGGGTGGTGGATGATCGTAGGAATGATAAGATCGCTGCGGGAGTGGTGCACGGAGGGATCGGAGCCGTTGCAGGTGAGAGAGACCTCGTAGATTAGCAGCGAGCCTAGCTGTAGCCCGTGATGGGGCCATTATACGTATGCGTTCCGAAAGTGATGGCTAGGCTTGTGCACCTCAATTGATTTAAATAAATTTAATTATTTTATTTCAAGGTATGGAAGCTAGCAAAAGCTCCAATCGTTTACAGTTTATGCATGACGATCTTTCTAGATTGTCAATCGTCCGGCTGCAGCTGCCACAGGACAGCACAGACCGCGCAGTTTACGTACCTAAGACCGGAGATCTCCCGGAAGCCCGATAAAATTACCTAAGCACAAGCGGTTCTTTGGCTCTTATAATGCGACAGATTCCCCAATACCTTAGGTACCTTCCTTAATACATGTATGTATATACTTATTCATTTTTAAGAGTTACATACACGGTTTCAACGGTAGGCTACTTTATATACCTACCTCCTATATAGGTCCATACCTAGTCTATCAACTGTACATAAAGACGATGTCTTGCATAGCTGATGCATTCTAGACTCGAATCTATCTGGGCGTGAGCGTACATGTATGTAAGCCGATCTGAGCGACATGTATTAAAAAAACGACCGGTGGGATTCGTGAAGTCATTTAGATGCTTATGTAGGTGAGATGTAGAATCTTCGAGTAATACAGGATTTGTTTCATGGGAAGAACAGGGGATCAGCTTAGCTAAGGGTGACCTCCCGCAAAAGTTTCTTTAGCTAGGTACTCTCCTGGGGACGGGCTGGGAAGACAGTTGTGTCGATTCGTCAGCTTGATCGGAATAACCGAGCAGTGGATGGGGCTTTTCTTCTGGTAGCACAGGGAATCTTTCAGGGGCTCTATTGGGAATTCGAGAAATTGGTCCTAAGAGTCGACGTTTGCTATAGACTTACATTCGTATGTTGTCGAGAAAATCTGGAAAACTGAGGCTCTTTTTATCCAATGATTTCAAACCATGATCCCATCGCGATTCATTTCCCTTTCTTGCCTTGTTCCTCATCCCATCTACACGGGTCGCTATCATCCCACGCGTAAAGGTCTCAATAAGTTAAAGCCTTGGTTTCTCTACATGTACTGTCAGCAGCCCTACTGGAGTCCGGTAGAGGACGGCCGGTGTTCCTATTGGGTTCTGAATTTGCGGAGGGGCGGCGATGTGACGGAATGCTTGTTACGAGTGGGTAGGAAGAACAGGGGCGGTGTGACTCGGGTTCTACCATAGTACATCTTTACAGAATTCTTTGATGGCATTGTACGATGTCCATTAGATCGATAAGCGGATGAGAATTAGTATACCTCGTTAACATACTAGGGTAGTGTTCACGATACACCCTCGAACCGCTCGCTCAAGGGGTGGTAGGCCACTAGTTGCACCGAGGACTATCGAGGCAGTGAGGCAGCCCCGCTAAGTCGCCAGCATTCGTTGACATATATTCTCATATCCACCCTTGGCGCGACGTAAGTACTCCTGTTGGTAATACGGGCATGGGGTTTGTGGATCGGACAAGTCGATAAGTTACATGCGCATGCCGTTGCCTTGCTACGGAGTAGGGAACGGATCGAGGCAATATTCGTCCCCTAGGCTGCTTGTTCTTCATGCAGATTCTTATATGTATAGATATATTACTATCAGGGGATGTGCTTGAGGATTAATAGGCTCGATTGGCAACATATCGGGTGTGTACCTCCTAGATCATTACTGCCTTGGGAACTTAACGAAAGTAGGATATGCTTAACGTTCAACTACCACGACCACGAAAAAGAATAATACAGTACCAGCGATATCGACAATTGTCAATTCGATTCGTGATTGGAAGTAAGGCCGATAGGTCAGACTTGCAAGACTGTCGTACGGGAGGAAAGATGCGACTAAGGGCTTTCTTGTAGCGGGCGAACCTTGAATGTGATGCTACAAGGCCCTGTTGCCTTTTGGCTTGCAAAGTGCCAATCTAGTAGCACTACATCTGCTGTGTCACCACAGCATCGCGGCTGAGGGCGAATATTGGCTCTTAGTCCTAGAGAAGCGGCACTTCGTAAGCATTAAAGTCGCCAATCATCGCGTAGACTTCTCCGGGGTGTGAGAATAGGGAATGCTTCCTTATAGCCTAGCAACTAAGTCGTAAATTTGGTAACAATGATGCTACCGCCATTGTTCTAATATGATCCAGCGATCAGTGGTGACAATAACCTTGTAGCATCGCACAAAAGTGTCTTGAGTGTCAATACTAAGAGAGGAGGGACAGGGGTCATTCCGTTAGGATGCAACTTGCTACAAGTAGTATTCTTTTCCCTGTGGCGGTGAGCTTGCTAAGGTCCACTGATGAACTAGTTATCATATACATACTTTTGATTAAACGTATGCGATCATGCTTAGGGTTTGCTGGGGATCATGCTGTCATCCGGGGTTCTATAAGAAGATGTCTTATGCAATACGGTGTTGGGTTTTCTAGCTAATTCGGGAGGTGGACAGCATACTATGAAATCTACAAAAATTCCCGGCATAGTACTAACCGAAAAAAAAAGATATGTTACGGCTAACCAAGATCCTTCCAAGGAACAAAGACCCTCAACTTTTATGGTAGACGGTGGAGCGCGAGATAGGGGTCGGGTTATGACTTACACCACCAACTCACATATCGCATAGCCTAGCCTGATCTACAAGCGCGTAAATCCCCTTGATGTTAGGAGAAGATAACCGAACCTTTAGTTAATGACTAAAAAGTAGACAGATTAGCCAAGCTTACATTCAAGATGAACATGGCGTGTTAATATGGAACAGGTTCTTGAAACATGAACGTCCTTTCTTGTATGGGACGAGTATACTGCTACATCAGTATGAACAACTTTCCTTAAGGGGGAAAATTCAGGAGGGTTTTTGCGGTAGACTCGGAGCCGAGGGCCACAAGGACTTGGTTCACGCTGCGGGCGGCCATTTGAGGACTAACCTTGCACTTTACGAAAAGTGATAGGTCAGAAAATTACCAAAGGAAAAAGAAAAAAAAAGGAAGGGATAAGAAAAAAACGAACTAAGCCTTAGCCCCGAAGGTACGTCTTGATTTGTGACGAACTACCATACCTAATGAGAATAGAAATGTTTGGGTTTGGGAGAAGTACACCTTGTTATATACCTATTCTTGAACAAGTCTGGTCACAGGTCGGGCCTTGGCTGCGGTGTGCTCTCTATCTGTCTCCGTGTATGCTTGCGAATTCAAGATTTGAATACGACTGTGACAATTAACGATCCTGGACGTTAGTAGCATAGGAGGGGATGGGTTTGGTTATGAGACATGGCTGGTCTAGCGGGCCGACCTCTCCAGTCCAGTGGCTGCGGCACCAGCCGTCGTTGGGACTTGCCTGCATCGACCAATTTATGTTTTGCACTGCTCATACATGTGCGTGAAGAGTTGAACCATAAACTAACCTGATGGGAACTACTCGAACAGAGATCCACGGATCTGGGAGGTGGTGACCAAACTGGAAGAGGGTAAAGAAGTTCAAAAGGGTCCGTAGAGCTTGGGCCACTTAGTCGGTTCCAAGGCACTGTCCAGAATCGTACAAAGGGGATGGTATCTTTTCTTAAGTACCTTGGAGGTCGCGATAATACGACGGATATTAACCTCTCAATTTACCTGTTCTATTCACGGGTAAGGCACCAATTTCGATATAATCAAGCCACTTCGGGCCAAGTGTATCATAATGCCCACCTCTCATCCCAGGTTTCATATACATATACATATCACAGAGGGTATCTACAACTCAAGTTGTTCGGATGTTGTTGAAGGGTTGTGTGAAGCTAATTATGTACCGTAGTTAGTTGGGTACCAGTGGGATTTCGGCATGCCGGGGGCCAAGGTTGAGCTCCCTAAGGATTTCAACAGAGCGGGAACTATTGACCCTTGCTCGATCACTACTAACAGATACATACCATAATGCACACTTAAGATGCTGCTGCAAGTACCTATCCATTTTCTTAGCTACAGTAGTGCACATTCGTGTATACGAGGGTAATGGACCTGGTTGCCTCATGCACGTCCCAAATGAGGCAAATAGACAAGGCTACCTATAGTGTTGCGCGGCGATTAGAGATCGTCGAAGCTCAGATGAACATGCGCATAATTTTAGGAATAGATTTCGATCGCAGTTCGCCAAACAGATTTGGTTCATGGCTCATACGACAACCCTGTCTGTCCGTTGTATGGCATACTATAGTAGTGTCGATAATTTCCGGTTTAGGGCTGGCCTGTTAGCATCCGTACCTACTATGTATATATGTAGACCGCGCTTCCGAGTCCTAAGCCAGACTCACTAATGGAAATGCAGTGGAAGCCTGCCTTATGACCTGCATATTTTTAGATATTCAATTCTTTCCGGCCACACGTGCCTTAAACTCATGTCACTCACCGGGAGTCATGACCATTAGGGATGACAGCCATTGGGTCAGTAGTATTGAACAAAGAATATGTTGGATTGTAATGTTTTCATTCACAAGTGTCGAGAGTCAGCTCACATTCCTTGGAGCGTCCACTTAGACGTATTTTACGGCACCATCGCGATATTGAAAGCATATCAAAAGCTACAGGGAAAGCCGGCAAAGAGCCACACAGACCATGACTTCAGCTATATGCAAAGAACTGTAGTTTGCGTGAGCCCGTTTTCGACCGGTGTGGAAATTTCATATACCTACCAACGAAGCAGCCCTGGAGCCACGTAAGCTCTAGCACATTTCTGCCTTGCACAAAACCAGGTGCATAAATACTAAACAGGCTTTAGGCACAGCTAGGAAATAGGTAATAGCTGAGAGCGAATAAGAATGGTTTAAGGTAAGGATGAGTAGATAATGCCGTGCATGTATTATCTTCGTGTATAGGTGGATGCCGGATTAGGTAGTGAGCCTTCCATCACATGTAGTTGACATACTACGTAAAAAGGGCTTGAATAAAGGTCTTCGATATATTTGGATTTATAACCTTGAACCATGAGGATTGACGCAGTTTCTATTCATGGGATGAACGACCTCGGGACGTATAGATGAGGTTGATACGAACCCTTTAAATATGTATGTATATCTACGCAAAGTTCCGTTGACATGTGCAAGTTAAAAGTATCCGTGCACGGTACGAGATATCCTTAAACACGGTAAGTGGGGATCGTGCTCAAGAACTGACAAGGGTGGCAAAAGTATAACATATGCATTAGTGGATAATAATCACGATTACGGGGGCTATTTTTTCACTCCCCGAAAACGCCAATGCCCCGAAACGGACCAACCAGAAGAAGCGATTCAGCTGACTCGAACGCGGTAATCTTCCCTCCATTTTTTGGGGGCCACTTTCCCAATCGCGTTGCTTTCAGCCCAATTCCCATCCGCCCACAACCAGCAATTCATCGAACGCATCTCCCCCAGATTTTTCTTCCCTTTCCCATTCTCGTCGATATTGGGACTGGTACCCTCTCCTGCAGCAAGCATATCAAGGTTCCAAGTTCAGGTACGTACGTATGAGAGCCGCCGACCATCTGGTCGCATATGCACACCCTTCCACACCCCCCCAGCTTGCGCCTTTTGTTTTTATTTTTAATAATATTTTTATCCCCCCCAAAAACCTTTGCACAACCAGCCACTCGGTGTACAGACATATCGCACGCGACACCAGCAAACAGGCGGTCGTCACGCTTTACCTCACCTCACCTACATCATATTACATTTACCTACGTTAGGAAGGGACGCGCCTCGTTTCTTAGTCCTGACTGCTAAAACTGCGCGCGTTCTCGCCTGCGTAGACTGCTGCAGTATCTCCTACTGCAACTGCCGCCGCTGGTGCCTGCTGATACTGGTAACTACCTGTGTTGGTGCCGTGCTGGTTGTTGCCGCCTGTGTCGTTTTTCTCCTGCATAGCCTTTACCTATCCGTATACGGGACCAGCCTAGGCCCTCTGTCAGCGCAGCCAGTCTATTGTGCAATGCGAATGCAGAGGCGCTGAATCACACCCGATACAAGCATTCTTGTACCTCTGACTTTCCCATATCCCCAAGCCTTAGTACTGCATCTAGTTCCCCCCCCCCTTTTTTTATTCCCTCTCAGCTAGCGAGGGTCCCCAAAAAGAATTCGACGCACTCCTTGTCACTTCGAAGGCTCACCCCTCCAATACAGGTTTACTTACTCTCCTGACCTACCAGTGCCCTTCATTGGTACATTCCTGCCCCCCGGAGGAAGAAAAAAAAAACTTCTCAGACAAGGCGGCTAAGCTCTACAAAGTCGTCTCTGAACGTATTTAGCTATGGGTAAGTCCACACCACCATCTTGATGTTTTTCGAGCAACACAAGCATCTATACACCATCGACTATCTGCTTTCCATCGCTATCCACGGAGTCTTGCGTGCCTTCCCGAGCCTCGCTCGCTACACGCTCCCAATCTCTCCCATTATCCACATCCCACACTACCTATCCTACTTCGTACATGTCTACATACATATATACTACCTCTTCCTGCACACGCATACGCCCCGGCCGCCGAATGAGATCCTCCCCTTGCTACATCTCTTAACGGTATTCCCTCCCACCAATCTCGTCTAGAAGCATAAACTACAATGCCTCCTGCGACGTGTTACTACCTAGAGTACCTTCACATCTAGCTTGTAACAGCCCACAGCATTACCCGCTTCCCTATTCCTATCCTACCTTTCTTCCCACCCCCCTCCCCCCACCCAATCACACTCTTTCCTGGCCCCCTTTGCTCGAGTCACTCCACCAGTTGTTCTATCCTCACCTTACCTACCCTTTGGGCCGCTTTATACAAGCCGCAACTCTTCCCGAAGTCTTTAATACGCCGCGCTTCCCCCCCACCCCCGTCCCTGGACGCTTTCCCTTCCCGATCCACTAACGGTCTGGCCTCTTGAATACCCCCGTATGCAACTACGGTCCGCCAATTTGTCACAATTAACTGTCCAATTTGAACCTGTTGCTAGTTTACAACTCTACAACTCTACTTCTTTCCATGTTTCTTCTGCTTTGGGATATTGGCTTCTAACTCACGACGCTTTCATAGCCGACTCAGGAGATACCTACCGTCCTGTCAAGGTAAGCAAAGTCAAGAGGTGCTTTTCTCAATCTTGGGGTGCTGTCATCTGCCATCCCAATCGGTCCCAGAGTTGATCAATTTGCCCTCACACGAGCTTCAGCTTGGTGGCTCCTTTCAACGGCGGCAAAACTTTAAATAAGACATCATTTGTGCGGAAGGAAAGACGCTATATTTCACAAGCCTCTCCTCACGTCATCCTTTTCGCCTTTGAGCTAAGGAGGGGCACCGCAGACGAGTCTAGCTGGGCCCTAGCATATAAAGTTTGATGCTTCCTCGAAGAACCGCCTGCAAGTCTTGAACGCTGTGCTTCCCTCTTCCTCGACTTCAAGGACATTTCCCGCGTTTTTAGCAAGTTCGATTGAAAACGATCTGGAGCACCATAATTGCTTCCTTCGTAACTTGTTAGCGTGACAGCGCGCTATTTTCTGCTTCTAATGTCGTTCTTACCCCACGCAAATGCTGACGAGTCACAGCGCGAGAGATCTCGCTCGCCACGTCGTGGTCGTTCGAGGAGTCAAGGTCGCTCGGGTCGCCGCCGATCATACTCTCCACGTAGCCGGTCTCGAAGCCGGGACGACTATCGTAGATCGGATAGACGATCGCGATCTCCCATGACTGGAGCTGGGGCCCCAGTTGGAGGATCAGGCTCGGGTTACGGTGGACCACCCCAACGGACGTACGAGGAGCGTGCTGCAGCGCGGGAACAGATGATGAATAACATACGCGAGACTTCGCAGCAGGACCGACGTGTCTACGTCGGCAACCTGTCTTACGATGTCAAGTGGCACCATCTTAAGGATTTCATGCGACAGGGTAAGTCACTATGGCTTCAATGGAGCACCAAACTCTATTTGTGATCCTTTTTTTGCTGACGTCTACGTGGTTTGCAGCTGGAGAAGTTCTGTTCGCCGATGTTTTACTGCTTCCGAATGGGATGTCTAAGGTGGGCTTCTACACGTGATTCATGGCTGGTTTTCTCTTTGGTTCTTTCTCCTCTGGCTCTTGTTGGAATTGATGGATTGACGGGTTGGGACATTGTCCGCGGGTTTTTGTAGGGTTGCGGGTAAGTCAAGACCATTACCCAGGAACGTTTCAAGTATCTTTACTAAAACTGGCTTAGTATAGTGGAGTACGCTACAAGGGAGCAAGCACAAACAGCTGTTCAGACTCTCAGCAATCAGAACCTCATGGGTCGACTTGTGTATGTCCGAGAAGTAAGGGTGTCACCATATATTCTTTACGGGATGGCAAAATGCTGAAGTTGCAACTAGGACCGAGAGGCCGAACCACGATTCATTGGTGCCACCGGAGGCCGCGGCGGCTATAGTGGCGGCGGAATGCAAGGAGGATATAGTGGCGGGGGCGGGGGCGGCTACGGTGGTGGTGGTGGTGGTGGCATGGCTGGCGGCAACCGCCAGATTTATGTGTCCAACGTTTGTTCATTCCCACCCCTTTCCCTCTTGATGCTGATTTTAGGCAACCTGGTCTAGTGTTAACTTGATTCACAGCTTCCGTACACCGTGGGCTGGCAAGATCTCAAAGACTTGTTCCGCCAAGCAGGTCAGTCTCCCCGCTTGGCTGCTAGCAATCGATGTTATTACCTGCCAGATACTGACATCAAGCCATAACAGCTCGTAACGGCCAGGTAATCCGAGCCGATGTCCATCTAGGCCCCGACGGCAGACCTAAAGGCTCCGGAATTGTAATGTTCGAGCACCCCGAAGACACACGCAATGCCATACAGCAGTTCAACGGCTTTGAATGGCAAGGCCGCCTTCTTGAAGTCCGCGAAGACCGTTTCGCCCACCAGGGAGTTGGTAGCTACGGTCGAGGCGGCTTTGGAGGTCGCGGAGGCTTTGGCGGCTCATACGGAGGCCGGGGAGGCTTCGGCGGCGGTCGTGGCGGTTTCGGCGGCTACGGTGGCGGACGGGGAGGCTACGGTGGACCCGCTGGTGGATACGAATCCAACAATTCTGCTCCGGCCGCCGCTCCAAACCCATTTACTGATTTTGCTACGGCGGGAACAGAGCCAAGCGAAATTATCTACGTCCGGAATGTAAGAATCGCACAAATAGTTTCCTTCAATGGCTAGGAAATATATTTGCTAACGAATTCTTGTCTCCTAGCTTCCATGGTCTACTAGCAACGAGGATCTGGTTGAGCTCTTTACCACGATCGGCAAAGTCGAACAAGCTGAGATCCAGTACGAGCCTAGTGGGCGATCTCGGGGAACCGGCGTTGTTCGATTTGACAGCACCAGCACTGCTGAGACGGCCATTTCGAAGTTCCAGGGCTACCACTACGGAGGGCGACCTCTTGGCCTGAGCTTTGTCAAATACGTCACTCCAGGCGGAGGTGATAGCATGGAGACAGATGCGCATGGTGGTTTGACTCAAGATCAAATCATGTAGAACACGCCATGTGGCCGTGTTTCCATATCATTTCTGCATCCTCGATCATGGCCTCGGATAGGTCGTCCGACACACCACCCGTTTCTCAACTATCGTCTCGCCAACATTAAATTTTCGTGAAGCATAAACGAATTATCTTGGGAGGTTGGGTCGGATAGAACGGGCAGGCGTGCCCGCTCTTGCATATCTGTACTATCTATTTCCTTTCCTCGTTTTATTTCGCGCTCGTTTTTTCACTCTACCTTTATTTCTTCCTCAACCTGTATCCCTCCCCTTTGGCAGAAGCGACAATTCAAGATTCTCATGGCGAAGAATTTGCCGGGGATTAAGACTATCATTATCGGCAACGAGCTCCACTATAAGCAATAATTTTAGGGAGGGGGATGGCTGACTTTCCGTGGTGTTTATTTGTGGTCGACCGATACGACATGAGGGTGAGAGCATTTACTGCTCCCACGTTGGGCAGGACACAGAAAAGGGTTTCCTTTTATTTCTCTACATGTTTAGCGTTATCAAAAGGCGGTTTACTGGGCTTATGATGCCCTCCAAGGAAATGAGAAGCTTGAGAAGACGCCTCAAAATTAGATTGTATCCCGCGAATAGCATTCGGATTTTCCAGAATTAGGTGGCGGTTGGCCGAGTCCACTGTTACCGTAAGGCAGTGGATGGGTAAGACGTTTTAGTGAGAAAGGTGTAGGATTTGGTATGCCTCCCGTGTGGTACATATAGGTTGTCAAAAGCTAGGCTTGGTGTGTTCAGGTCATCGAGAGCCGGCTTGGTTTGTGTGTTGTAATACGCGTGACTAGACGGTAGAAAACGGGGCAATAGTCACGGAATGCGGATACGCTGCGTCGCCTATACTCGCAAACAAGCAAATGCAGCTTGTGGGAACCCCTTTTTTTTATTGTCCTATTAGATGATATACTAGGTACGGTAGACGCAATACTCGTGCCTGTATGGACGGCATTGTAAGGGGGTTTTCCACGACGCTCCAGAAATAGTCCCACGCATAACTATACAAAATGCGCTTATTTGCCAAATCAGCCGAAAACCCTTCTCTTGTTCATTAATGTTGGTATTACTCCTCCATTAAGTTGAAGAAATGGTTGTCTTTCATCCGTGTCTGAACTTTGGGGACAACATGAATTAACACATGACTCCTCGTGCATTGCTATATCTATTCTCTCCCCCCCAAATCTCACCTCTGTATTTCCTTTTTCTTTCTTTTCCGTGTTTATACCACTAGCAGGCACTATACTATGAGATTGATATCAATACCGTCACAAGCAAACCCAACAGCCTCTTTCGTCAATCACTTGCTCTATCAAAGCCACCCTTGATTCAATATTGGGCAGTTACCGAGTCAAACCCTTTCTTCTCTCTTCTCTCTGCTTTTAGCTTATGTGCGAGCTTCACCATCAAAAGTGTGTCACTTGCAAGCGGGTATGGATAGAACACAAGAAACTCGCCAGCTGCGAAAGCCAGGATCCAAACGACAAGTGCCCGGAGAACTTATGCATGTACGTGGGCAGTCCCCGGAAGCCGATTAAGGGCGAATGCGAAAGTTGTAAGGAGGCAAGGGAGTGGAAGGAAAGCCTGGAAGAAGAGGGAACTAGCATCGACCAGCACAATAGTGCAACAGACACGGGCAGTGAGTAGACTGGCAATGTTCTGGGTCTAGACGCAGGGTAGATCGACGGTGTAGGAACGGGTAAGGCAAGCGAGGATAGGTACTTTCCAGTATGTTTGTATTATGCTATTCTGAGCATAACTCGGTTTGATACTCTTCCTAGTAATATCATCCGGCTAAGCACATTGCTTATGACTCGTAGTTTAGAACTACCTAAGCTCAATTGACACCTGTAGAACCCGGTCCCCCCACGGACCGTAAAGACATCTTGAAATATCTATTCCCTGCTGGTGATAGTGTCTAATGTGAATCGGTATACATGACCTCGATGGTAACCTCTCGTTTCATATACATAGCGGTGCATGAGCCAGGACTCCAATGTGATCCGTATCCCCCAAGCTAGCCCTCTGACCCGAGAAAGGGGAAGAGGAGAGGGGAAGAAAAGGCTGACGGCGTACGCCGGCCTGAAATGCGGGATCAAGGGCCCCCAGCAGCCCCCTTCTTCTTCTTTGCTTTGCCTTTCCTCTTGCTGCGATCTCTCGGCTTTAATGTGGTCATGCCAGATTTGCACACATCGGCATACTTCTCAAAGAAGGCGGGGAGCGAATCAGGTTCGACTACGGTACGCAGCTTGACCTTGTCTTGGCGGCGCTCTTTGCCTTTGGCATTTGTCGCTTTGATGATGACGGGCATGGGTTTTGGGGGGTGCAGATCGGGAAATATGGTGTCACTCGTTGCTTCTGGTAGGGGTTGGTCGTGGGATACTAGACGAAGTATACAAAGTTAGAGATGGGAATCATCCATCCACAAGGGTAGGAGAATACATGCATCGCTTTTGCACCAGGATTATGGAGCCATGATCTTTGCCTTTCCTTCGGTCGAAGAGCTCTGTGAGCTTCGTGAAGAACTGCGGAAGACGGGTTAGTATATGTGCAAGCGTTAAAACACACAACTTTTTCTTGGTGTATACCTCATCATTAGTTAGGTATCCCATCTTGATTTAGAAGAAGATGGTACTCAGCAACCAGAAGGAGGCTGTGAGAAGTATTAATATGAAGTCAGAGACGATGTTCAACTCTGCCCTATCTGCCCCGCATGCGACAATTGGGACAATTGGGTGTTGATATTCAAGTTACAAAATGTTAAAGTCTGCTGCGCAAGGCTAAACTACACTAAAAAGATAGTGGGATAAAAGGTTCCCGCAGTGGGGCACAGGTATGTACTAGAGTGTCCCCACTAAAAAGTTCGCAGCATTCAAAGTCGCCTTTGCCATACTGGGAAATTTTTCTTGAGAGGAAAGTTACGACTTTCCATCAATCCCTGGATATCAACATCACTACAAAGAAGGGAAGGTCTCATGTAAAACCCCCAAAATCTCATTGGACTAGGCATAGACGCCGCTTCAAGAAATATAGGTGGAACTATATGAATCTGGTTATTATAATCACCGCAAAATGGGGCCAGTACCAAAGCGGAAACTGGCACTACCTTCATCAATCTTAAAGGAGTTGGACTCTCAACAGTCTTCATCCTTTTCTAAAGGGAGGGGGGGCCCGAGGAAACAGCTCTCAAGAAAAGAGCAACGAAAGGCTCAACGGGTTCAGAAAAGGCAGTCTCGCCGGCCACAGCTGCGTCAGGTCCCTGCATCACAACCATCTAAGCGGGCCTCTCACCCAGCCAGTGATGATTCCGAGAGTGATGATCTAGATGATGGGAGTGATAATGAGGAAGGATTTAATTCAGGGTTCGAATCCGAAGGGGACGACAGCGAAAGCAGCGGAGGTCAAGAGTCGAGCCAACCTAAGCTTTCTAAGTCAGCCCAGAGTAGGCTTGCTCAGGACGATAAAGAAATCGCAGACCTAGAAAGGAAACTAGGATTAAAGGGCAGGAAATCCCTGCCCAAGTCGTTTGCTGATGATGGCCTCGGCGATCTGTTGGACGGTCTAGACGATGGCTTAGAAGAGACAGGGGCCACCTCAAAGAAGAAGCGCAAAGCAGAAGCGGATGAGTGGTTGGCCCAAAAAAGGAGAAAGACCCAAGTTGCCGCTAGCCCCGCCGCCGTCTATGAGAATAGCAGCGATGAGGAGGATGACGGCAATGAAGATGGAATTAGCGACGATAATGACATGGACCTAGACGACGAATCCGACTCAGGTGATTTCGATAGTGACGGGGAGGAGTCTGAGGGAGATGATATCTTTGGAGGATTTTCAGACGAGGACCACCCTGAGCTTGTGAAACCACAGCGAGAAAACCCCTACATTGCTCCCACTACTAACGTTGCGAAATACGTTCCCCCATCCCTCCGTAAGCAATCGAGCTCAACCAATGAAGCGGAAACAGCGCTTCGAAGGCGTGTCCAGGGTTTGATAAATCGTCTAACGAACGACAACATGATCGGCATAGTTAAGGACTTCCTGGCTTTATATGACACAAACCCCAGGCAAACTGTGACCTCCACCACCGTGGATCTCGTGTTGGCTTTGGTATGTTCGCCCGAGAAGCGGCCGGACGCATTCTTCACAATGATAGCCGGTTTTATGGCGTCCATGTACAAAGCCATGGGTATGGCTGTTATTGCCCACTTCATACAGCAACTAGTAGAAGTTTTCGACCAGCGGTATGAGAAAGCGTCCGGCGACCAGTCCGATTCTGGTTCAAAGCATCTCATCTCATTGCTTGCCGAACTTTATAATATGCAAGTTGTCGGCTGCAACTTGATCTTCGATTACATTCGCCTCTTCCTGGACAAGCTTTCCGAGCTCGATACGGAGCTACTCCTAAGGATCGTCCAGCTCTGCGGGCCGTCTCTTAGGCGCGATGACCCCCACGCGTTAGGGGACATTGTCAATAGTATTAGGCCGGCTAACTTGAAAGGCATGTCAGTTAGGACGAGCTTCATGATAGACGAAATGAAGAAACTACAGAGCAACAAAACAAAAGCCGCAACCCGCAATAAAGATCTCGCAGACCAGCGGACCCAGCTAAGGAAACGTATTGGCACTTTGGGTGGTTCTCAGGATATCCAGCCTCTTCGCATAGGCCTCCAGGATATACGGGATGCCGATAAACACGGCAAATGGTGGCTTGTCGGCGCCTCCTGGTCTGGCGGTCATAGCGGGGCCGACGACCAGGGTGGAGCTTCGAATAAAAAAGGAGATATTGGTGATGGTCACGATGCTAAAGAGATGATGAAATATGCCGATGATGACCTAGGTATTCCAGATCTATGGCAGCTAGCTAGGGAGCAGGGCTTTAATACAGAGGTACGGCAACGCATCTTTGTTGCACTGCACGCGGCTACAGATTACGAGAATGCCGAACTACTCGTCCGGAAATTACGGCTCAACAAGCACCAGCGGAAAGAAATCCCCGAAGTCATCGTCCGCAGCAGCGAACGCCAGTCCCAGTACAACCACTACTATACTCTAGTTGCCACCAGATTCACGGGTGACCGGGAGTTGTCATTTCAGTTTCGGCGATGTCTTACGACACGGCTTAGGAAGATGGGAGAGGATATTGATCTTGGTGACGGAGACGACTTTGACGTCGAAGACGCGGAAGATTACGATATGCGATGGGTGTACAACACAGCTAAGATGTACGGGTCACTTATAGCCAGTCGAGCTCTACGATTAGTGGACATGGTCAAGTATCGCAACCTTGCAGCTCTACAAGAAAAGGCACACATGTTCTTCGAGGTGATGCTGATCTCGATGCTTCAGGAGTGCAAGCACGATGGATTGAAGGAGGTGTTTGGTGGCCTGGACGCGGATCATGCTCGAGGGGTTCAGTATTTCTTGAAGAAGAACGTACGTCAGACGGACCTCCTAAAGGACAAGAAGGAGAAGAGCGCGATCAAGAAGAAATGCGAGGCTGCGGATCAGGTTCTGAAGGCTCTTCTTACAAAATAATTGTTGTGGTGGGAGTTGGTACGTAAGCTGACTTTTTGGCTTATCCTGTTCAAGTCTCCCATACCGTCTATGTGTATAGATACCTAAGATATTTCAAATCGTTTGAGGGAATAAATAGGTACCTTCATGTGGTGATACAAATGCACGACGTCGTTTTATTTTCTAATCGTTGCCGGTGTCCCCCCCTTTTTTTTATGCGTATCTAATATAATTATATATATTCTTGTATGTCTTTATGTAGGTAATTCTTGTGACCAATAGTATATACCCCTAATTATGTGCATATATATATATACATGTATGTTGGATATAATAGGTACATAGGAGCTTGATCTTACCCAGCTACGTTGTCCGCGGTTAGTTTCGGAATAACGGCGGAAAACGGCGAAAATGAATCGTAATGCACGCTAAGACCAGAAGCCAGAAGAAGTTAAATTGTTGGGCCAATGAGACCAGTCTTCTGTGTACCAAGAATACCTAAGGTACCTAGGTACTTTTGAAGATATAGTACGTACCCATCAAGGTATGGGGACGGACCTCCAAAATTTCCAGCAACTTTAGCAACTCCAAAAACATCCCGGCTATCTAAATCTCTACCGGTCTCATCTACAACACCTCAAACCCCCCCCATCTCTCCAATTGAGATATACCCGTCTTACCCGTCTTTTGGCGTTTCTTCGTTATAGATCGATAGACCAGGCAAACCACTCACATAAACATACCATGCTGGCCAGTCGATTAATACCGCGGACCGCCGTCCGATCTGCTTTCCGCACTCCTTCATCGTAAGTAGTACCCGAGCTTGTGCTTCGAGAGCTCCTTAAAATAACTCGCTTGTCCGCTAACCCGAATCCCCAACACCAGTCTTCCTTCAGTCGTCGCACCCGTGTCGAGATGGCGAAGAGGATATGCTACTGAAGCAGGTCAATGCTCCTTTACTCCATTCCGTCACCAACTCCTTCTTATCGCTAACTTGGCGCAGAGGAAAAAGATCTCGTCATCATCGGCGGTGGAGTTGCCGGATACGTTGCAGCTATCAAAGCCGGACAGGAAGGCTTAAAGGTGCGCTACACTCAATCCTAATGCGACCATCGTTATCGTCCTCTTATCCTCCCGCATTGAGCGGCGCACAAGAAGGAATGACCTAACTAGGAGTCTACCCGTATCTAGGTCACTTGCATTGAGAAGCGCGGCGTGCTTGGTGGCACCTGTCTCAATGTCGGCTGTATCCCCTCGAAATCCCTCCTGAACAACTCGCATCTATACCATACCGTCCTCCACGACACCAAACCTCGAGGTATCGAAGTCGGCGATGTGCAGCTTAACTTGGCAGCCATGATGAAGGCGAAGGACACTTCCGTCACTAGTTTAACGAAGGGTATCGAATATCTCTTCAAGAAGAATGGCGTCGAGTACATCAAGGGCACCGGTTCGTTCGCTAGCGAGCATGAGATCAAGGTTCAGCTGAACGATGGCGGCGAGACGAGCGTAGTCGGTAAGAACATCCTCATTGCCACCGGTAGCGAATCGACCCCGTTCCCCGGTCTCGAATTCGACGAGAAGCGTGTCGTCACCAGCACTGGTGCCTTGTCCCTCGAGAGGGTTCCCGAGAAGATGATCGTCATTGGTGGTGGTATCATTGGTCTCGAGATGGGCTCTGTATGGTCAAGACTGGGTGCCAAGGTCACCGTCGTAGAGTTTCTAAACCAGATTGGTGGCCCCGGAATGGACGTCCAGATTGCCAAGGAGGCGCAAAAGGTCCTCAAGAAGCAAGGCATCGAGTTCAAGCTTGGCACCAAGGTCGTCAGCGGCGACCCCAGCGGCGAGAAAGTTAAGCTGGAGGTAGACTCTGCTAAGGGTGGCAAGCCCGAGACTGTTAGTATTGCTATAGATCCATTCCTAAGGTGTTTATTTCTAACCGAAACAGCTTGATGCGGACGTTGTCCTTGTTGCCATTGGTCGCCGCCCGTACACCGCCGGTCTCGGTCTCGAGAACATCGGTTTAGAACTGGATGAACGCGGCCGTGTTGTCATCGACTCCGAATACCGTACCAAAGCCTCGCATATCCGCTGCATTGGCGACGTTACCTTCGGTCCTATGCTTGCTCACAAGGCCGAGGAAGAAGCTGTCGCCGCTGTCGAGTATATAAAGAAGGGTTATGGTCACGTCAACTATGGTGTCATCCCGTCCGTCATGTACACTTACCCCGAAGTTGCATGGGTTGGCCAGAACGAGCAGGACCTGAAGAAAGAAAACATCCCCTACAAAATTGGAACCTTCCCCTTCAGCGCCAACTCGCGTGCCAAGACCAACTTGGACACTGAGGGTCTGGTCAAGATGATTGCCGACCCCGAGACGGATAGACTACTGGGCTGCCACATCATCGGCCCCAACGCCGGCGAGATGATTGCCGAGGCCACCCTCGCCCTGGAATACGGCGCATCCACGGAGGATATCGCGCGCACATGTCACGCACACCCGACGCTGGCAGAGGCCTTTAAGGAGGCGGCTATGGCAACTTACTCCAAAGCTATCCACTTCTAAGGTGTGTAAATATAGAGCGGGTAGACGGGGAAAAAAAGAATCAAAACATTAGGAAGGGTAGCATTGGTGTAATGATGTACATTAATACAGCATGAGAGAGGCAAAGCGAATTATCCCAAGACCCTTGTTCAAGACGGCAATTCTTGAAGCAGGATGTACTTATGCCATGATGCCTTTCATTTGTTAATGGCAATTTGCTCTTAAGACTAGACCATATTTCTTCCAAGTGTCTATCGTTGCTAGTGACATTTGACCCTAATATTATCCCGGGAAGTATATATGTCCGGCTTGTGTCTTAATATTAGATCGGACAAACTTTAGTGTACGCAATCGGGACTCACAAGTTGAGTGTGTCACGTAATGAAACTACGTTGCTTAAAAGCCCCTGGGTTAGGTATATATATCACTACTGAAGTCTTATAATATGCTACTACAGCAGTATGATACCCCCTAAGTACCAGGCAAGGAGAAGTGGAGGGCATCCCCACATTCATCATGTCGAGTTCCTTTTTACTATTCTATTCTATTTTTTCCCTCTCTCTCTCGTCATAATGGTATCAGATCTCTTTTCCCAACTTCTATGAATAGCTTCATATGCTAACCGTCTATTCGGTAACCTGGACCGTTTCAGCTGCCTTGAGTGCTCTCGCAAAGATAGATGTTAAATCATCTTCTAGCCCGACACTGATCCGAAGCAAGTCGGGATTGACCCCATAACTAGCGGCCCAGTCCAGCTCCTGGTAGTGCGCCAGAACCACGTACGGCGAAGTCAACGTGAAGTTGGTTCCTAGACTTGGGCCTTTAGCAGTCTCGAGGGCGTCATAGAAGGCCATGGCATGCGCCTTGGTCTTGAGCGTACACGACAGCAGCCCTCCGTACCCTCCATTCGGCAGCTTACACACCTCATAGTTAGGTCGCGACTCGTTGTACTTTGGATAATAAACCTTGGTCACCAACGGGTGAGCAATGAGCACTTCGCAGATGGCCTCAGCGTTAGCGTTGACCCTGTCGATCCGCGATCTGAAGTCGCGACTATTCCGCTCCATGAAGATGACATCCTCGGCCCAATACGTGTCCTCGAACTCGGCCGTCATGACGGATTTAAGCGAAGGGTAGTACCGGCTGTTCGGGTTCAGGATCATGCTGCCGCCCATGACGTTGCAATCTCCGGAGAAGATCTTGGTCAGACTGCTGACAACAACGTCGGCGTATGGGAGCACGTTCACGTTGACGAACGTGCCCACCGTCTCGTCTACTACTACCGCAAAGTCGTATGTGTCGGCTAGTCGTCGAATACGCACAAGGTCGGGGCAGGATAATAGGGGGTTGCCAGGAAATTCGCAGAATAAACCGAGGAACCTCTCTCCACTCTGCAGACGGCTCTCAAGGTCATCCAGATCCTCAGAAGAGCCCCGGCCGTAAAAGATAGCTCCGGGGCCGAACTTTTGCAGGATCTTTAGAGTGTCCACGTATGGAAAGCCAAAGTTGATGCTCTTACGAGGTTCTCGGGCCTTGAGGAGGGCTTGATGGGTCGTGAATATGGCGTTCATACCGCAAGGGACTAAGTATATGTCGTCCTCCTTGAAGTTTGAAATTCCACGAGCGTTAGAGTCCATGGTCGGAAAGGTGGTTATGCTCTTCAGGTCGATATTCTCGGTCAAGACGCCGGCGATACGACGCCTGATGGCCGACTTGGCATTTGGAACTAGTGAGAGATCCAGGTTTCTCCCATATCGTTCTTCTAGGAATCGTGATGTTTCAAGCGTGTCGGTCTGATCGTCATCGGTGAGCTTTACGGGATATTGCTGGTGCTGCTGCGTTCCGTTGGATACATTCGACGTATCATCGATAGAAGCTGTTCTTCGGTATCTCTTCGGTCCACGACATAGCTTCTGCTGTACCGGGCGTGGCGAGGATGCATAATCCGCAGGAACTAATAGATTCTCCTTGAACAGCCCATGGCAAAATTCCGCACGCCTACTCGAGACACCGTCGCCAGAGTGCTGCCAATATTGCTTGGCGAACGGGTATGCTTCAGCGGAACAGAGAACGGCAGAAATGGACGGCGTGGCAGACTGCAGCGACTCCGGGGTCTTCTTAGCTGGGTCCAGGACTAGATGAATAACATCAAGAGAGGCTAGGGCGGACTGCGGGGCCTTGTCTCGAATGAAGTCAAGACACCGGTTTGCCGTCTTTCTGGTCGGGAACAGCATAGCTTGTTGCTCAGCAGTCCCATACTTGGCGATAATGTCGCGGCCAAAGGCCTGGATGCTCTTATGAATAAAGAACCTCGGATACCCGGTCACCATAGTGCCGACAACCCATTCCTGGCCCTCTTCATATCCAATATTAGATTCCCATGTGGGAAGTGAAACGCTCACAGCCTGGATAGAATATTAGAAGCTCGTCCCAAAAGGTGAATGAAGTACACGATATTAGCAAGGACTCACGTGAGCAGTATTCGGGGGTATTGAGTCCCCTAATTCGATTGAAGGCATGTTGATGGGTATTATTCCTCGGACTTTGAATTATTATCAAGATTATCAAATACACGATAACTTGAGGTCTTCACCGCCTCGGCTGGAGTATATACCTATGGATGGGGTTATTGGGGGTATTAGTTGTCATCAGAGGGCGAGAGTGTCGTTTTGTTGTTAACATACATGTAACTATTATGTGTAGAGATCAATTGATTTACTCAAGTAATTTATGTTATTACCTATGTACCTATCCTACTCTATACACGGTTAAGTGTTAAATGCTATTTTGCATGACAGATTGCCGGGATCGGAGAAAGAAAATTTGAAGGGACCTTATACTTTTTAAGTACATGTATGAATGTGGGGCATGATATACATGTACACTTAATGCGCCACCAATTGCATCACTCTGCGTTCAACCTTCAAAGATACATAGGTGCCTATATGTATGCCCCTCTAGACTGCGCGTATTGCTTATACCTCGTTGCTAACACGCGGTGACCTCGGAGCGGAATGCCGCCATCCTGTTAGAAATCACGAAACCAACAGATGCCTCCTTCAATACTACTATTACCACTAGTCATACCTATTACTTATGTAGAGGCGAATCGAAACCTGATCACCTCGCCCTTGAGAGATCATGCCTCCTCTAACCAGGCTCTAACTAGGGACTTCTATTTCCTATGATGAGGAGTCAAGAGAAGCGTCGCTACAGAACATTGATGAATGACCTATTCCTACGCCCATTCGTCATCATTTACACCCGGACTTCCATTCGGACTACAGCTTGACCCTGTCTTCCCTTTCCAACCAGCCATTGACGTTTTCAGTCATCGAAATGCTAGAGAAGCACGATTTGCTTGGCCTTGCCGAGAAGTTCAGGACTATAGTTCTCGGGCACTGCACACAACTAGGTGTCATGTCTAGCTCAGACCTTCAGTAGCTTGCGATACTATCGTCCGAAGCTGGCTCCCATGACGTTTTTCTGGCCAGCTGACTAATGACATGTTCATGGTAGACTATCCGAGTTCAGCAACGAAGGCGGCAGAAACCCAGCCGCGTGGAACTCTAAACGCACCATTCGTGAGTTTGTCCGCCTGTATCGGCGTAAATACTATAGGGAATGCCTCTATGTCTTTTGGTTCCGGCGACCCCTTGAAGATGGCGTCATAGTGATAGGATCATACCAGACGCGAGTATACTATATAGCTGGTGAATTTTGAGTTGACGAGTGACGATCGGTAATTTCACATACCCTTATGATAGATGCGACCAACTAGTGTCGACGAAAATATCTCGGGGGAGAGCTAATTCATCCGCAATGACTTGTCTCGGAAGCCATAGATTTTCTCGTGAAATAGGTACGTATCAATACAGCTATCACATCATAGAACAGACTGAGTCCGAGTAGTCGGGCCCAAATATCTCCCTATTGCGTTCCTTCTCATTGGCTCGGATCTTCTCTTTAACTTCTTTCGGAAAGTATTCGCGAAGAAATGCGGCACGTGTGCTGTCGAAGTTTTCTATACCCGCCCTCATAATTACGTCAGCTCGGCAAAGTGGACAGAATCTCTCCCCTTTTCGTGACATCTTAACTAGGCATCGACTGCAGAATATGTGCTGGCAATCTAGTCGAATTGGCCAGTACGCCACAGCGAAACAAATAGGGCAAAGATAATCGTCAAGCTGCGGGACGACGGAGATCAAATCGTCAGACATCTGGGCGCATAAGTCTTTGGCCACATTTCCTGTTAAAAGGTGATTGGATCGAATAGTAACTGGGAATGCCCGAGACACGCCCAGGGAGGTTCTTTTATCAAATTCTGCTTACGATGGTTAGCATGAGCAAATAGGGGGGGGAACTGATACACTGGATAACAAACTTTTGAGTATCTTAGTTACGGCTAAATTATTAATCTCTTGAAATTTGAGAATCTGTAAGAGTAACGCGTTCAAGCTGAGAAACCTGGTGTAGGCTTGCCGACTATTCTCAAGCTTGAGTCCATGTATCAACTTTCTTGACAGCACTTGGTCTTGGAACCACCGAAGTTGCTCGACGGCTTGAGTACTTGTCCGTGCGCCATGGTCATTCTCCAGTGTGGAGAAAAATATCCGGGCGTCCAGGTATAGTTCAAAAATTTTACGCCAAGTTGCCAGGTCTCCCTTTGCTTTTCTACCTTTCGATGGTTTCGTAGCTGCGTTGATATCCTGGCCAAGAAGCGTTATCTCTTTTCCCAACTTATCCTGTTCTTCCTCCTGCAACGCGTCCAAGTTTGAGACATCGGTTTGCAATATTTCGAAGAACTCGCCGTCAAAGACCAGAGGCACTTCGATCTGTTGGATCGACACCGGCTCCTCCTCTGACAAATGGCCTTGTTCAGAGTTACATAAAATAGGAGGCGGCTTTCTGTGGTCAGGGTCATTCGCTGGGCTCTCTGACGTCTCCCCTGTCCTTGAAACAATCTTCTTCAAGAAATCTCGCGTAGATGGTGTTAGTTTTGCATCCACGGCTACCCCATCCTTCAGATGGATAAAGAAGGTTAATCTCGGACGAAAGTGGTTAGAGTCCGTAACCTTCCCATCTAGTTGATAGTGAAAGGCTACGGCAGATGGATCATTTTGGCTGGCGGCTAACTGAGCTAAGGTATCTTTATCTAGCCCAAGCTCCCGGAGCTCATTGGTAACCTTTTTGATACACTTTTTGAGCTGACCATACGGTACAGCATTGTTGACCCACTTCTCTGGGAAGCCTACGAGGGCAAATTAGGTTAGCAACAAACCATCAGTAGGGGTGGGGAGAAAGCGGCATACCTTCTTGTTTCAAAGACTTCCGAAATTCTTGGGCGAACTTCATGAGAATTATTACCGATATGAGAAGGACGCTACAGTCGGCACAGAAGCGACCAAGTTAGTCCGACCCGTCTTGATCTGCCAAGTGATATCCGCAAAAAGCCGCGGCTTAGGAAGAGATTTGTTGGATCGGACGCCTATGGAGCCAGTGGAGATGAGACAGAGTAACGGTGGGGAGGTTGTAAAATAGTATAGGGAGGTAGCGAGTATAAATACATAGGATTGAGATATGCTTGGATAGACATGGAGATGGACATGGAAATGGAGAAAGAAAGTATGAGAGTATTCTGCTGGCCAAGCAAACGGGGCAAATATTCCCAGGTTTCTTTAGGTAGGAGTTTTGACGCTAGTACTAGGAAGGTGAAATGGTATACTGCACTACCTACATCCTACATATAGGTTAGGTAAGATACATGATATAGGGCATGTACGGTATGCACTTAAGTGCAAGGTAATAGCCCTTTTAGCAAGTACTATGTACATGGGTAAAGTTGCAAGCAAACACGTACCCAGGGAATGGATAGAGTTGTGTGATTCGTTATGCAGCCAACCGTCTGCAAACCTTAAGCAGATCTAGGCCGGTTTGCCCCTGCGTACTTAGCCCGCGCCTTATACCTGCTTTAAGCTCATTTAGGTATAGCTGGCCAACGTCGGCTCTAAAAAGTAGGGATTTCCAAGTACAGCCAAAGTAACTGAGGTACGTACAGGTTTTACATATGTATGTATGCAACAAAGCTTAACAGGGCTGAGTGAGGATCTGTGACCAACGCGCGGGGCACGGTGACAATTTTGATTGTAGGGACCATACATAATCGGTATAAGTACCTATATTTACTCCCCAACACTGGACAGACTAGGTACTTTCAACGACCTGTTTGCGCCGATAATTTTATGTGTGATTCTCGAAGTTTCCCGCGATGGGCGCCCAGCAGTCCTCTTCTAGGGGCGCTGCGACAAGCAACAACGCCCCTAAGAAAACAGATTATTACGAACTACTAGGAGTGGACCGTCAAGCCGGCGACGACGAGTGAGTGGACAGACGCTAGTTTCTATATGTATCACTGCCCTAATCTTGCATATCCTTCTTAGAATCAAAAAGGCGTATCGACGAAAAGCCCTGGAATTGCACCCAGATCGAAATTATGGCGATGTCGAAAACGCTACCCAGAAATTCGCAGAAGTTCAAGCCGCCTACGATATCCTTTCAGATCCCCAGGAGCGCGCTTGGTACGACTCTCATCGCGATGCTATCCTGCGGGGCGACGACCCGACTGACGTCGAAGCGACCGCTGAATATTATAACATTCGTCTAATTACTGCCGATGAAATTATCACATTAATTGGCCTCTTCAATAAGACTATCCCTTTCGACGACTCTCCGGGAAGTTTCTTCACTATTTTACAGGACACTTTTGATAGAATAGCCCAGGCAGAAATTGCCGCTGCAGATTGGGATGGAGTAGCTCCCACCCAATATCCTCCTTTTGGCTCTTCCAAGGACGACGATAAAGTTGCCAAGGCATTCTATAGTCGGTGGTCCGACTTCTCTACTAAGCTCAGTTTCGCCTGGAAGGATAAATGGCGACTTTCTGATGCCCCCGACCGGAGGGTACGCCGCCTCATGGAGAAGGAGAACAAAAAATTTCGGGAGGATGGCATCCGCGAATTCAATGACGCGGTGCGGTCGCTGGTTGCCTTCGTTCGCAAGCGTGATCCTCGTTACGTGCCTAATACGCAGTCCGAGGCTGAGAGACAGAAGGTCCTGCGTGATTCAGCCGCGGCACAAGCTGCCAGATCGAGAGCCGCAAATCAGCAGAAGATGAACGACGTGTTTGTCGTCCCCGAGTGGGCGCAGTCTCAGGGCAATGAACTACACCAGGGCGAATTCTCCGAGACCGATGAAGAATCCGAAGTCGAATACATAGAATGCGTAGTCTGTAATAAGACATTCAAGAGCGAGAAACAGTACGAAGCCCACGAGAAAAGCAAAAAGCACTTGAAGGCCGTCCAGCAGCTGCAAAGGCAGATGAAGAAGGAGAACGCAAATCTTGACCTAAACGAAGAGACCTCGAGAATACCAACTCCCGACCTACCGGTGGTTGATGACTACCTGGATGATGAGACGGTTGCTGCTGAGAGCAGTAATCTCGATGCCACACAGACAGAAACATCTAGCCGAACAGACTTAGATTCTAGGGCCGATACCGAGCCTATAAGCTCGAAGGCCACAATCGTCGACTCAGGAGACGACAGCGAAGACGACGAGTATGCCTCGAGAGATGCTGTTGAAGCGCGACTTTCATCAGGGAAGCAGGAGAGACTAAACCCTTTACTAAGCGATGAGGAACCCCCTATTAATAGTCTTGCTAGAGCAGTTGAAGATATCTCGCTTACAAGCAGTGAACCTACCAAGAAGATAGGCAAGGCAAAAGCCAAGAGAGAAAAGAAGGCCGCTCGCCAAGCTACTTTAGAACAGCAGGAAGGTTCTGTAAGTTGATCATATAATTTCTGGAGTCGACTATGCTACTACGGGTAAAACGCTAATTACAATCACAGCAGCAGAAGTGTATAGCTTGCAATGCCACGTTCGAGTCTAAGTCACAGCTTCATAAGCACTTGAAGAAAACAGGCCATGCAGCACCTAGGATTATTGCACCTAAACCCGGCAACAAGCGGCGCTAGGCTATTGCTATCTGGATCGAGGCGATTTTGAACATTGTGTCGATTATATCGCCCAACAGTCTAGCAATGGAACCAAGCATTTCTCCTGGTCAGACCCAATCTACCCTCCTATACAACGACTTCGGAATAGGGGAAGCCCACTTAACAGTTTCCGTCGTTTCTATTTCGCAGTAGCTCCAGAGTAGAGGGAGTCCACTGCTTCAGCAACTAGCTGTCATTCCTTGCCAAATTCTTGTAGTAGGTGCTCATGTTATTTACATCACCCAACGATTGTTTCGTAGTCCCTCACGTTCCTGTGTTTAACGCCTAGCACGTACCTAGTGGTATTTCCTTAATACACCAAACCAATAACCTATTGCGCCTGATACTGGCTCATTCTTCTTCTGCGGCTACGTCGTCGTCTTCATCATCGCTTAGAGTCTCAACCTCATCAATGGGACCACCTGACTCTTGCATCTGTGCAATTGGGTCGTGGTCCGACACATGAATGATAGCTTTACCTTGAACATGCTTGACGCTTCTCCGCCAATCCCTCCAGTCATCTTCGTCACGAATGAGAAAGCCGATAAGCATGCTAGGATCCATTTCTTTGACGTGGAGTCGCCGGAGCTTTCGCGTGTGGCAGGTATCGACCTCTTCTTCTGTATACTCGTTTGGATTTTCGTGATAAGGCAAAGCCGGCCGCGTGTAGTGCGGATCCAGGTAGAAGAAATGGAGACCTTGAACCCCGATGAAGTAATGCGACGATGATGGACGTCCACTGTCCTTGACGATTAGAGCTGGGTTTCCATGGCACAGAAAAAAAAAATATATAATAGTACTGACCCAGCAATACCAATCGATTGCGGCATCTGCAAAGATGCCGTGAGAGCCTCCCAATATACAGGCGTGATCTTGTCAATACCAAGTCTTGTGCCAACTAGTATCACCGTCGGGTGGAAGTTTGTACCGTCAGGCTTGGCAATTTTCATGAAGTTATCTTCGTAGACGTCCGGGCCATCGCCTGTCGAGTAAACGCGCAATGTCGGCTCGGTCGCATTCGTCAGAGCTCTATAGTGGCCATTTAGTTATCTGTGACCTAGGGTTGTCACGTTCTAGTATAATACTTACTGGATACACCTCGCAGTTGCCGAAGGTCCAAACCACTCGCCGGGATACTTCCCACATGCGGAGGCGCCGTGGCGTACGAAATTGTGTATTGAGTATGGTGCTCGTGGGTCGTCGGCGAATAGTGATATAATCGCCTTCTCTTCCAGGCTCTCTGTACCTCTTCGCCATCCTATAGGTGACTTAGCAATGACGCGTAAGGGCTCCAGCTTAAACTCTATTAGGTATGCGTACCTCGGCCAAGACGATGTACAAGCATGGCGTTGGCTAACAGGCTCTGACCAGATCTAATCATGCATCCCCATCCACTATCCGAGGCAAAGCCAGTCTGGTCGCTCAATTGGCTCTTGAGACGCATCGAGAAAGACAGGGCGGAGAGGGCCTTGGGATCTTGGGATTTGGCTATTGGGTCGAATTCTGACCGATAGGTCATCCATATTCTAGATTCGAAGTCATCGAGAAAGGCAGGAGGCCAACCGCCATCAAGAGGTGCTTCGTCGTAGGCTAGGGAGGAGCCGAAACTACTAGACGTCGAGTCTGGAGGTGTCTCGGGTAATCTGGCAGGGGCTTGAATGGATTCTTTGGCTGGTGGTTCGGAAGCGGAAGAAGGGTCTTGCTTGGGGTTCTGGCCGTTGTTATTGTTATTATTGTTCAGCCTATAGGAAGACCCAAGACACCAGACCGGTTGATCGCGGACAACGTCGTTGGTCGGTTCGGGGTCCCAGAACATTTGGACGATGCGTCTCCCAAGATCTACTGTTGAGTCCATACTGAGAAACGGTAGTGTTGTAGATTAGATGTTCGTTATGTTAGCTCCCAAAGGCCTTAGAGATATGACTAAAACACCGTGATAAAGAATGACGCTTATTGTGCTACGGCAGAGAGTGGTGTGGATTTAAGGAACAATAAGAGAATAAAAGAGATGAAACAAAATATAGGCCTATAACAGAATGATTAAGTACTGCCGTCAAATTGTCACGACGCAGCAAAAGCAAAGCGGGTTTGATCAATGGGAAAGACAGGTAGATGACCAGAGTGGCGTAAGACGACGACGACGATCTGATGGAGAATGGATGGAATGGACCGATTCGGGTAAGACCCAGTAAGGTCTCCAGAAGACAACCTACAACCATATGCCCCAAGCACCAAGATAGAGAATTATCAGCTCAGCGATGAGCAGAGATGTGGTGCTTATAGGTCGAAGGGATGAAAGTTGAAAGCTACATGAGCTTTGCTTCGTCGAGATGAGAACATGTAGACCTTTGCTACGCTTGTAGGCTCGCCAAGTCACCCGCACACACCTTGGAACTTCTAACTTTCCAGGTTGTAATAGTGCTGCAAGTTGGCAGGCTGGCCAGGCTATTAGCGGACCAGTGGGGGGAGGGGCTGATTGAAATGGCCAAGTGGATTGGTGCCTTGTGACGAGCTCATGGGAGGGAAAGCTTATCGATAGTCATATGTACGGTATATGCCTAGGTACATAATGTACTAAGCCACAGACATCAAATCATGGCCAGTTTGTAGTTTGCACCCCGGGCAGGTTGCAGGTTGCCGATGCCAGGCAGAAGTGGCGCTAGAAATACAGGTACATGTAATTAATCATTAGCAAAAACTTTCAATATCGTTCCTGCCTTTGTGAGATAAGTTATCAATTCTCGATGCAACTTCCAATTCACGTAAGCCGGATACTTGCTTGAGAAAGAGCCGCTTTGTCGGGTTTCAAACATGGTCCGATCCACATTATCGTCATCAGATAGTTGTAAACCCATTTTCTCTCATCCCGACCTAACTCGATACTTTCAACCTACGTAACTCTCCAGCTCTCGCTTGTTACATCCCAATACCAGATCATCGACGTTCAAGTTTCAGCATGGCCAAGAACAAAAAGGGCGGCCCAGCCTCTCGGTTCAAGAGTCAACGGCTCCCCCGTCGTAAGGGTCCGCTACCCAGGAATTCCTCTGGCGAGTATGATGGCAATAACTCATCGCCTGGTTTTCAAGAATTCATGCGAGCTCATGGTATACATATTTTCATTCGGCCGTCATTCGCTTGATTTCCAACCTAAATCTAACTTTTTCTTTTAGGTTACACACTTGCCGATGAAGCTAGGAACACGGCATCTCATCGTCGCGGCGCTTTTGGCTATGATGCCAAGTTGAGATATCGACCTGTAACTTTTATTAGTGCAGGCCTCATGGATCCCTTGAAGGACCTCAACGTTCAACTAACTACGGTGAATGAGGCTCAGGGAAGCAAAAACGGCCCGGGAGAGCCTCCTGCTACTACCGTCGCTCCTATTACCGATGCTCGTTCATCCGAGGATTATATTCCATCTTCATCTCCCGACGATGAGTTGCATCGCAACCAGCAGTCAGTTCCGGAACCACTCACGCATGACATACCGGGCGTAAAGCCGGCAAACAAGCCTAGACGCCCTTCAGACCACGCATCAGGTCAAAGTGATGATTCTAGTGAGGAAGTCATACTCTTCAAAGGAAGGGATCGCAATCGTCAAGATCCAACTCGAGCCAGAATTGATCGAGATGCCCCCAATACCGACTCACTGGAACTCCGCGAGTTGGATATTGAGTTACAGGTTGTTGAAGAAACTCTTCACCAAGAGGCCGAGACGGAGGATTACATCCCTCTAGACAATAAGCCTAAAGGTAAATCCAAACAGCGCAGCAGACAGTGCATAATTCAACAAAGCATCACATCAGACGAGGATGCGGCCGTAATTGCAGATTACATGGCCAATATTAAAGATTGGGCAGAAGAAGACAATGAACAGGACTCTGAATGCCAACATATCGGATCCCACGCCTTTAACATATTGAGAGACCTTGGTGGTACCGACAGCGACGCAGTTCCCAACGAAGTTTCTAGTGAGAACGGTACAGGACGTGAGTCGGAAGATGGAACTGACGTGGAAAGCCGACGAAATCGCCTTGAGGCAGAGGACGAACGCATGGCCCGCATGCTTGCTAAACAAGAGGAGCTGGGCCTCGGTAGCGAGGATATTCTGCTCTTCGATGGGGAAGCTACTGATGATGAGTGGTTAACACCCACCAAGGCCACCCCACACCGTAAGAGAAAAGGTGATTCTAAAAAGGCTAAAATCTTTCAGGAAGGTCGATACCCAAGTGCAACGCAGATGGCCGACGCATTTGATGAGCTAGACCTGATGGACTGGCATCGACCTAGCCTTCAAAATTTTAAGAAGGGGCCACCAGCTTTCAATATATCAGACTCGGAGCTTGAGGAGGCTATGAAGTCAACTTGGCAGAAGGACCGCCTTAAGAAGGCAGAGAAAAAGAAAGCTCGCGAAGAACTACGATCTCGGGGATTACTTGGCAAAAATGCCAACCCCGATGATCTTCGGATCAAGTATCTTGGAGGCATGTCACTGGATGATCTTGCTGATGAGTTGGAAATGTTTCTTCTTGGTTCAAAAGAGCAGTAGGCTATCCCAGCTTTTGCTACCATCTAATACGCAAGGACGTGCTAACGACTTTTAGACTTATACTACCGCCACTGGATAAGGGCGCTCGCAAGATCATTCACGCCATAGCCAACAAGCTCAGAATCAAATCACAGTCTGCAGGCACGGGCAAGGATAGGTACCCCGTTCTCTACCGCACGAAGGCCACACTACCATTCGATCAAGTCACATTCGATAGAATTTTTGGTCGCGTCAAGCAGACCTGGTTTCCTCGCGTTGATGTTGATGATGAGATAGTGAATAAGACACGAGTCTTCAAGCGGACCGAAGCGCGAAACGGCAAGTCACGTTTCAAGAATTCTCTAACTTATCGCGACGGTGATGTCGTCGGTCAACATGCTGCTGAGATAGGGGTAGAAAACAAGGGCAGGGCGATGCTAGAAAAGATGGGATGGTCGAAGGGTATGGCCTTAGGGACTGGGGAGAACAAGGGCATCATGGTACCTATCACGCACGTGGTGAAAAAATCCAAAGCTGGGCTCGGTGATGCTTGAAAGCCCCATGAGGCAGTTACCCATGAACAAGACGCCGGCTATAGCATCACTATCGCAGGAGCATGGAATTACACTTGGGTGGTATGTCATTATCATGATTCAGAATTCGAGTTTCCTATATGTTCTAGACGGGTAAACCAACCGGGAAATTTTACATGAAGCACTCTTTGCTTCATAAGGTATGCAGGCGATTGTTTAGAAATAGAAGCCCATCGCTGGGGAAACAAGTAGCAGAAATGCAGCAAGAGAGATCACCAGATAGCGCTGGTGAAGATTAAACGCTATCCTCATTTTGACCCTTTTTAACTTCAATCATCAATTGGGGATGACTTAGGAATATCAGGCAGCTGACCGAATCGGTGTGAAGCATTAAGCGTGTGCAAAGTCCCAGACCACGGACGGCCTGATATCGAAAACCTCGGGTGCGTCTAATCTAGCTAAACATCATTGCGAGTCATGATAGGCCGCATCGTGATTAGAATAGCTGTGTAGTTAGGCAACACCAAAAATGACTGAATTGGAATAAAAGGGTAAAACTTTAAGTCCTATCAAGTTAATGGCAATCACGGCATCGGAAGTCAAAGTATTGTTCATATGCAGATTCATTTCCGAAACCCTATCGGGAGAATGTATTGTACAACCGCAAACCCCAGACCATGTTGGTGCGTAGAACAATGAACCCCCTTAAAAAGCAAACCATCCGTAACGCATTATGAGACTCCCATTATCAGGGACTTGCATATCAAGCCTTGGCTGAGTCTCGTCATGATGCCAAAGCTAAAAAGACCCATGCCCAAAAGAGAAACCAGACGCAGAAAACCAAATACTTATTTCGTGGACGACGAGTACTTGGTGACTGCCTTGGTGCCTTCTGACACGGCGTGCTTGGCAAGCTCACCAGGCAGGATCAGGCGGACCGAGGTCTGGATCTCTCGGGAAGAGATGGTGGACTTCTTGTTGTAAGCAGCCAGCTTGGAAGCCTCGGTGGCGACTCGCTCGAAAATGTCTAGAAATCTTATAAGTATTTGGGTGCGGGTGATTTAGTTTGGAAATAACTCACCGTTGACGAACGAGTTCAGGATGGACATGGCACGGTTGGAGATACCAGTGTCAGGGTGGACCTGCTTGAGAACTGGTCTTCGAGTTAGTACAATTGATACAAGGGCGTAAAAGAACGCGCGATTAGGGTCAGGACGCGTCGGGCATTCGCAATAAGGCGCGTCGAATATCGGGTTATGAATGTGACTTACCCTTGTAGATGTAAGAGGAGTAAGTCTCCTTGCGCGCCTTGGTACGCTTCTTCTTGTCGCCAGTGGCGGCAGTCTTCTTGCCAGCGTCCTTCTTCTCAGGAGCCTTCTGAGCGGTCGCGGGAGCCTTGGAGGCAGCGGGCTTCTTGTCGGCAGCTTTGGGAGGCATGTTGATTGATTGGGTTGATGAAATCGGAAACTGGGTGTAGTATGTTGGATTCTGAGATGCAGAATTGGAAAATCCTAATGCTTGTTGTGTTGAGAGATGTTTGTGGATGAGAGATGGAAGAAGAAGTCGAAGATGTCTGAACGGAGAAAAGATGGTGGGTGGAAGGTCCTTTTGTATTGGCCCTGGGCGCTAGCGTGATTACTGATTTGATCCTCGTAAGGTTGGACTGATTGATCTTGCCTTGCGCTGCGCGATTGCACGTAAAAAAATAAGGTGGCAGCCAAATAAAATAAAAAATACGGGGCCAACGTACCTCCCTGATAAGCTAGCCAGTACTGTAGCCTATGCGCGCCCCGCCTTCCAGCATACAACACCCAGTAAACGCGCTGGAAGCCGTTACGCGTTCCATGCACAGATCCCTATGCCGACAGTGCGAACAGCCAAAGAATTCAACCGGGCACTTGCTACCCCAAAAGCCGACACTCCAAAACAAATGACAAAAGAGGAAATTACAGAAAATCCACGCAAGCTCCAGCCAATCAAATAATTTAGATATCTCTGCATTTTAGAATTTTACGGTACCCACCCGGGTCTACGTCCCTATAGCTTTTATCGATTACCGCATACCGCACCTATCCCCCCCACACAACTCCGTGCCGATATCTGGTGTTCCGCCTGGCAACATATGGGTCAGGTCAGCAAGTCGCACGGCACTAGATGTCAACAGGTACCGCTGGTGCATGTGCTGGTTGAACATTTCGGTAGGTCCGTAGCCCCGATAAATCTAGATATGAAGTCACTGTCCTTCCCGATCTCCCCTCAGCCCTATGAGATATCCCGCCGTGCCTTCCATGTACCCAGACTCGTAGAAGACCTACCCAGAGCTCCGTCCGTAGGTATCCGCTCGGATCTGGCTACCTCTTCACCTAAACTTGGCTCTACGTGTACTTCCACGATGCAGGAGATTTAATGTACCCTGAATAAATCGGACTATAGTTCATATCTACCCTAATTAGATAATACAACCCCTTGCAAAGGGATAAGGTCCAGCAATATTAGATACAAAGTCAAAGGCATCTAGGGCAGCCAGGTAACACCCTCCCTTGAGCTGGAGCTCAGATGTTCGAGTTTCATTGGTGCTTCAAACTTTCGAATCGAAAGGCCAAGTTCGTTCACGGTTACAAATCATAGAAACCCGTCCTCAAAATACCAGTATAGAAGAGATTGCGAGAGGCCTTCAAAAGAGGCTCAAAACAAATACAAATCGGGGGGAAAAAAACAAGTGATCTAAAAACCGGACAGATTAAAGCTCTTAGGGCCGGGAACGAACTGTTGTGAGTTGGAAGGAAAAGACAATGGAATGAGCAAAGAGGCTGTATGATACTGATCAGAATCAAGGCGAATTGTAAACACCCGAGCCAATTTTCAACTTGCAAATGAGCCAGGAAGAAGAATCAAATAAATTTAGAATGGAGCGGAATGCATGTTTAGATATGTCGAAGTAATAGCCTCAAATTGAACCAGCGGATTAAATCAGGTTGCATCATTTTAATGATTCATTGTAATTGGATGTAATTGGACGGGAAGGCATTGAATAAATGTTTTTATTGAAGTGGTAAGGGGAATTAGGAACGTAACAGGTTTAGTTTGTGGCCTGTGCTTTCCAGAAAGTTTATTCCGTGCATGCAGCGTGATGCAGCGTTCCTACTGTTATTATTTTCTGCCGAACCCGCAGCTCCCCCAAAAATCAGCCCAATGCGGACTAGCCCCACAACCCACCCAAATTTTTGGTGATCACTGATTCTGATTTCAGGACGCGACCGACAATACTTAAACAGCTCCTCCCCCACCAACCTTGGACATCTTCTCCCATTTCCATCTTCCCGTATCAACTCCATCTTCCACAACACACATTCATCTTCACACATTCACACGCTCTTGGTAGCATCAGTCCATCACGACATTCATACCAACCACACAATCTTAACAACCTCAACAATCAACCATCAAGATGACTGGAGGTGGCAAGTCCGGCGGCAAGGCCAGCGGTTCCAAGAACGCGCAATCGTAAGTCTCACCACGTTTAACCCTTTCGCGCATATTCGGTCATCATACTTGATCGAGTATAACGCGTCTAGCTTCTGATTTACCAATATTTACTCCTTCATTCTTTACATGATGCTAATTGAGGTTGTCTTGCAGTCGATCTTCCAAGGCCGGTTTGGCTTTCCCTGTCGGTCGTGTTCACCGTCTTCTCCGCAAGGGTAACTACGCCCAGCGTGTTGGTGCTGGTAAGTCGCGTCGCGTTGTATATCTATTCGGCTCTTTCTAACGCGTTATTTCCAGGTGCTCCCGTCTACCTCGCTGCCGTCCTTGAGTACCTCGCTGCTGAGATTCTCGAGTTGGCTGGCAATGCTGCCCGTGACAACAAGAAGACCCGTATCATCCCTCGTCACCTGCAACTCGCCATCCGAAATGACGAGGAGTTGAACAAGCTCCTTGGTCACGTCACCATCGCACAGGGTGGTGTTCTCCCCAACATTCACCAGAGTAAGTTTACTCCATGCTTTAGCCTTGATCACAATCTAACATCTCTCCAGACCTGCTCCCCAAGAAGACCGGCAAGCCTGGCAAGAACGCTAGTCAGGAGTTGTAGACGGGGTCGCTTTCTTGTTTTCTGGTTGGTTGATTTGGGACGTTTCATGAACCACGGGGTCACGGTCGGTCACGGTTTGCTTTTCATGCGTTAGGGTTGTACATTACCGGCATAATCCATTGAGCACTGCTCTTTAAAGGAGCAATGGACATGAATGAGAATACTTTCTGAACAATATTTTAAGTTTCCACCGTAGATCTGACTGTTTTATTGGCTGTTTCATTTGATCTGTTGAATGTCCTATATGTTCTGAGATCATGGGCTATGATATTACAGATAAGTGGCTTGAGTAACAGTTACTCCGTATAGCAAAATCGGCGTCCATTATGCTAATTTGCGCAGGAGGGATCTGGGAGACGAGATAGTAACAGGTATAACTTTTTTTTGTCTTAATCTAGAGGATACTGTGGATTACAAGGTCTATATACAGATCAGGGCCGCCTCTTCCCTCGGCCATTTTGAATTTAAAACTTGAGCCGTGGAGGAGCTAGAAATGTGTCAGCACGTCCGGAAACAAGCCAACAGAATAAACATCGGCACTCACGATCGGTGTTGTGTACTGGCAGGTTTCTCTCGTATTTAGATCCTTAATTATATGTTAGTACAATGTAGGTATTGTATGTGGCAAGTTTCCTTGAGTCTAATGTCATACCTCCGGGAGCCGTAGGGTGACAGTACGGGTCGGGGTGTTTCCACGTCTCCAGCAACTTCTCCGTCTCTCTGAGTAGCGCCTGTTCGAATGCACCCGTTAGTTAATTGCTGTCTCTTATCTCCCTGTGTGACATGGGAAATGCCATTACCCTTTGTTTCCTAGTATCCGTGACGTTTCGATTCGCTTCGAAGAGGGATCGAATATAAAGGGCTTGGCCGCGCCATAAGCTTCGATGGACAGCCCAGTCGAGGGCCAACTTTAATGAGCGTCGATAGAGGGACCTAAGGATCAGCTTTATTAGAGCTTGAACATTTCGAACGGATTCAATTGGTCTCACAGCGCAGCTTGTCGGTTCGACATGATGAGGTCTTTTACTCGCTCGTGTCTGTTATACCGCGATGGTCACAAGCCAGATCGCCAGAAAGCGGCAGCCAGAAGTTCCAGCAGCAATGAAGCTGCTTCCGCGTGATGGTCTCCAGCGACACAATGTAGCAGAGAAGCCTCTATTCGCAGGTACCGAATTTGAGTCGTGCCAGTCGTGCCAGTTGGTGTTTTGAAGGTGTTGGAAATCCCACGCAATTAATTGGAACTCATCAATTCCCCAAGCTTGGAGAGGTCCACCTCTATGCCCATATCAAATCGGAAAAGGATCTTATTTACCCCGAGATAAGGCTAGGTACCTAGGTACATGGATGCGCCCAGTTGCCTTCTTTATTACGTTATGCTGCAGGGTTGTTAAAGAAACGGGTACATAACCTCGGTATTTAACTGGAAGCTGGCTATACTTGGTAGGTACTCGGGGAGCGATACTGCCCTGACAGATACATGTAGCTACGCAATCGGTGATTTCATTTCCGATACGAAAATACTGGGATACAAGCGCAAGCGCACCTTAAGTGCTCCGTGCAATTACCAATTACCAGGAGGGAGCCGCGACGGAAAAAAACCACAGCTCTACCGGAAACATGGGAGCAGCTGTTCGTTTCTGATTTTTTTTCTGGACCTCCATCCCTAATCCAGAACCGAGATATTGATAATAACACATCATCGACTTATTGCCATTGCTGGCTTTGGCACTTGATTCCATTTGTTACATACATATTTCGATTCAAACCCACGACTGTTCTAATTTCCATCACCTTGTCCCCGTCGCATCTGCCGATCCTTGCCGGTCCTTCTCCGCTGGGAACTAGAACTATCCTTCAAAATGATGTCAAGACGGCTTCTCACAGCGACGAGGGTTCTGCGCCGACCGGTGCAGCAGCAGCCATTACGAGGCAGCCTCCCCCTGCCGCTGCTCATGACCCAAGTCCGCACCTACGCACAAACCATCGTCAAAGTCCCGCAGATGGCAGAGTCTATCACCGAAGGAACTTTAAAACAGTGGAACAAGAAAGTTGGTGACTATGTCGAGCAAGATGAGGAGATCGCAACGATCGAAACCGACAAGGTAATCCGAAATTTTCGCGCATATCCCGCATCCCACCTCTCATCTCGTGATTCTGACGCTTGCATTCGTAGATCGATGTTGCTGTTAACGCTCCCGAGGCTGGAGTGTTAAAGGAGCTCCTCGCCAACGAAGAAGATACAGTGACCGTCGACCAGGAGATTGCGAAGATCGAAGCGGGTGCGGCACCCGAGGGTGGTGAAAAGTCTGAAGCAACCAAAGAGCCGCCGAAAAAGGAGGAGGCTTCGACAGAATCGCATCCAGCCCCTTCTGAGGGTGAAAACAAGCCAGAGCCATCGAGACCTGAATCGAAGCCTGAACCGTCGAAACCCCAACCGCCAGCACCGGAGCCCAAGAAGGAGTCAGCCCCGAAACAATCCCAACCGGCAAAGGACACCTCAGCTAGCGTTGGCCCTGTACTGGGAAGCCGAGAAGAACGGCGCGTCAAGATGAACCGCATGCGCCTGAGGATTGCCGAGCGCCTAAAGCAGTCACAGAACACAGCGGCATCATTGACAACTTTCAACGAGGTCGACATGTCGTCCCTGATGGAGTTTCGCAAGCTTTACAAGGACGAAGTCCTTAAGAAGACTGGGGTTAAGCTTGGCTTTATGAGCGCCTTCTCCCGCGCAAGTGTTCTGGCGATGAGGGATATCCCTGCTGTCAACGCCTCAATCGAGGGAGAGAACGGCGGTGATACCATTGTGTACCGAGATTACGTCGATATCAGCGTAGCTGTCGCTACCGAGAAGGGCCTAGTAACACCCGTTGTCCGTAACGCCGAGTCCATGGATATGGTTGGAATCGAAAAGGCCATCGCAGACATGGGCAAGAAGGCTAGAGACGGCAAGCTTACGATTGAGGACATGGCCGGCGGTACATTTACTATCAGTAATGGAGGCGTCTTTGGTTCCCTCATGGGTACACCTATCATCAACCTTCCTCAAAGCGCTGTATTAGGTCTCCACGCCATAAAAGACAGAGCTGTTGCTGTGAACGGCAAGGTTGAGGTCCGACCCATGATGTACCTTGCCCTAACCTACGACCACCGTCTTCTTGATGGCAGAGAAGCTGTTCAGTTCTTAGTCAAGGTCAAGGAGTATATCGAGGATCCGCGGAAGATGCTCTTGGGCTAATTTGCTGATATGGAGGGCTCGTTAATTAATTACACTAAAGAGGTGAAGTCATAGTTAGAGTGTACAGTATAGCGGCCATTCTGGGTGCATGCTTTGCGGGGACACCATCAAACAAACATTCTGGAAATATGGTATTTGAGTCTTTTAAATACAGTGCTTGTATATGAATTCAGAAGATGGTTTTGCCTTGAGGTGAA